>JARVLU010001196.1:29529959-29548242 GCA_031762415.1 Simpsonichthys santanae | reverse complement strand
GAGCCTGGTTCTGCTAAAGGTTTCTTCCTCATGAGGGAGTTTTTTTTCTTTCCACTGTCGCCTTCATGCTTGCTCAAGATCAGAGTTCAGCTATGAAGTTAAACTCAAAGCAGTCTGCTCATCAGATAAATAAAGTTAAATTATATACTGTATATGTGCCCTGAGATGACTTCTGTTGTGACTTGGTGTTATTATTGAACTGAATTAAAAATTCTTTAAAATGATACACAGTTTGTCGACATTTGGCAATTTATCACATGGCTAACAACAAACTAGCTTTATTTATGGGGCTGACCACTTGAAAACTCAATTTTATTGGTGGTGGTGGGGGGGGGGGGGTGATGTGATCGGGAGTTCAGCCCTATGTTAAAAAGTCGTGTCAAGTTAAGGTTCTTTATTGTCATTCGCTTCACATGTGGTACATGAGATGGAACGAATAGTGAACAGAAAATCCCAGTTATATCCAACAATAGCAAAATATAAAGTGTAACAGTTCTAAAGATCTAAGATATAAGAAATACACTAAACTAAGAATACGTTAAACACTAATAGTGCAAAACAATGCGCTGAACAACAGCAGCACAAACGGGGGAATGCTCAAGCTTTACAATGATGCCAAACATTGTACGAAGGGATTTCCTTGACCTACAGAAGCCAACAGAAAAAAATGGTCAATTTAAAATAAAAAAAACAAATAATGGGATTTGAATTAAAAAGATTGTTTCTGAAGATATACTTGTTAGAGTAACTTTGGTTTAAGTATAGACTAAGAAGACAAAACACTATTTTATTGACTGGGATCACTCGGTGGTGTCTTAACAGGCTCATTTTTACACAAATCTCCATTACAGCAAAAATCTGTAGCTCCACATTTGGCACTCTGCAGTCTGTGCTCGTTATCATTTTCCTTACAATGCTCATAACTTTCCCACAAAACCCCCTCTTCAGAAGGTATAAACAATCATTTTAAACCGTTAAAAGTTTTGATCACGTTTTTGCTTAAAGTCTCGATGTTTCCACTTGAGTGACTTTTGGTTTCTGCCTCTCGTTTGAAAGACAAACACAACCTGAGTATTGTACATTTTCATTTAACTATCAGCAAGAAAGCAAACCTGTTTCCACCAAGCACGGTTCTGATAACGTCTGACTGTCACTTTGAATACTGCAGAAGCCGCAGGGCCATATTTCATGATCTGAAGTACCCGTCCTCCATTTTGTACAGCCAGTAGACATCATATTGTCTCCTGCGACATACTATCAACCCCACAACAGCCCGCCGAGCCTTGTAAACACCGCCGCAGAACAATAAAGCACTCCATTGGACTCGTGACCCCCATTGCTACACAATAGTAGAGGACTCATAAAAAGTCAGTTATCTCGAAGCTGCAAGGGCGACCTCTTTAAGACTCATGAGGAGGATGCTGTTCAGTGCAGTTTTGTTTCTTTGGCTTTGAATTCTAGCTGACGCCAGCGTGGATCATGAGCTCGTCGACCATCCAAAGTCAGAAAAGAGCTGGTTTTCTCCCTGAGATGTTTCCAATCTTGCTTTGATTGGTGCATAAAACCAAAGTTTTGCTTTTGGTGCGATTGCTCAATGGAGGATTTTTTTTTTTTTTTTTTTTTTTAACTGAGGCGTGCACTTTAAGAGCAAGGGGAGGGCGAGAATCTCACAAGGGGAGTGGCAGCAAGGAACTTGAGCAGGTTTAAAAGGCCCACGCTCCCCGTGTGACCTGTGTAAAACCAGAGCCTGCCTCTCCAACCCCAGGCAGTGGCCATTGTAGAGCTGCTGCATGAGACGGACCTCCTGGGTCTCTGCAGGACGTATCCGGTCTCCTCTTTGTGGGACGAGGCAGAAGAAAGTGCAAAGCTCGGCCATCTTTTCTGAGTGTGGATCTGTGTTTTTTAGGGTTAGCCTGAGGTGACAGAGAGCTCTGCAGCCCACGGGCACCAGCACAAATTACTGTAGCCAATCAGGAACGTCCGAGTCAGCTGGTTTCAAACTCTACAGCTCTGCTCACGCAGCGCGGGTTCACCTTTACTACGGTTTTAGGTGCCAAATGCTGAAAAGTAACTGAAATGTTATTTTACTTAAAGATTGTTGCTGATGCATCAAAACAAAAGCATCATCTCGCTGCTGTGACGTGTCCAGAAAGAAACTTTATGCTCTTTATTTACAGGACTACAAATTTACGGGATTATCCTGTGTGTGTTTGACGTACTGTAGTCATCAAGGTTCTTTATTGTTGTTCACATCACATGTGGTACATGAGCTGGAATGAAATTGTGTACTCAAGGTTCCAGTTACACCCAAAAATAGCAAAAAATGTAAAGTATAAAAAAAGAAACAGTATGCAAGAATCTAAGATACACGCTAAACAAAAATAATATAATATTGTGTATTAAACAGCAGCCTGAACATGAGTCTGTTGTGAGCAGATGGGTATGAATGCAGCAGCTCAGATAAAGTGTCTGGTGTTCCTGGGCTTTTATTGTTTATAGTCATTTGTTTTCTTTCAATTTTATTCATCTTATTACTAATACTCTAATGCACGTGTCAAACTCAAGGCCCGGGGCCAAATGTGGCCCTCGTTGACATCGTATCTGACCCCAAGACAATATGTTAAACGTAAAATATTTTTATCACTTTAATTTTTTTCAGTAATCTTTGATTATTATGTCAAAAGTACAGCAGAGAATGTCAAATGAGGCCAATTAAACTTTTGTTGAGGAACCTGCAACCAAGAAAAGATGTTTAGTATCTAACTTGACTTAATGCAGATTTTGAAACTGGCCCTTAGTTTGAAAAAGGTTTAAATTTGGCCCCATTTGTAAATGAGTTTGACACCCCTGCTCTAATGTTTTATCATATTTTTAAAATTTTTACCTTCACATTTTAAACAGCTTGAATTAATACGGACAAAAATTTTAATACATACCAGGTATTTTTAAATTTGTACAAATGGCAATAAACTTTATTCTATTTGAACTACAAATAAATAAATATACTTTGTTGGTTTCAGACATTTCAACACATTGCCTTAATAAAATACAGTATTCTTAATTTCTGGGCTTTGTGAAACATTTACAAGGTACATTTTTTTTTTTTTTTTTTTGGTTTAACGGCTCAGTAATTACACTAAAATGATCCATAAAGCAAAGAATAAAAACATTATTTTACACAATTACACTATATGTAATAAAAATGGGTTAATGATAACATGGTCTAACATTTACAACTGTTATCTTTATTCTGTCTAAAACTCCATCTATTAATATTGTTAAATCTCTAAAAAAACTTAAAAAAAAATTATTGACACATAATTGTTTTTTTTTTTTTTTTTAATATAAAAAGGGCTCTTCTCAACTCCTAGGATCTAAATAAATACTTGAAGATATCCTACGCTGTAATTTCCTTTGGGACTAAAAACAATCATTTTACAGGCGGATGAGGAGAAAACATGCAGGTTCCAACAAAAAGGAAACAGAAAATGGAGTGAAAGTTCTTATCAGTAAATTAAATATATATATATATATATACTGTATATATATTTGTCTGTATTTAATATCTGCAATAAAGACTCTTTAAGGTTTTGAGCTCTTTATTTTAATTTTTCTGCTTCAAACCTTCTCAGAGTCCCTGCATAAAATTTGGACGTGTTTGTTAAATTATTATGGATTAAATGAAGACATCACCTCCACAACATTAGTTGTGACTAATTTCTTGTTTAATATTTGCTGGGTTTGTAAAACTGAAAATGTTTAAGACATGTTCTCTGACACCGAGGTTGTTTTTGATCTCTTTACACGTTTTTAAGTAAAAAATTTAATGTACAGTATTTCTTTCCATTTGAAGCAGTAAATACAAGGACATAACAAGAATGTGTGGTATGTAAATAAAATGATCTCATGAGCTCTGTGGACATTATTAATGGATTAATAAGGCCGGGGGCAGGGGGGGGCACAGGTGCCAGCTAATCTGCCCGTACGATCAGTTTCCGTTGCCAAATTAAAAAAAAAAAAAAAAAAAAAAAAACTACAAAAAAAAAAAAACTCACTACCAAAAATGCACGTCACAGTGTTTGACTGTCCATCCAGTTGAGACCAAATGATCAATGAAGCAAAACTGAATCAATAAAAACTCCCCGAGTCAGAAGGTTTGCTTGAAATGACCCTGCAGTGACCTCGTACATATGACTGAAGGTGAAGCGGTGGTTTAAGAGCGGGGGCAAAAAGGTGGTTTGTGTGTGTGTGGGGGCTTTTTTCTCTAAAGCTGAAGAAGCAGTGATCAGTCCTGTCTGGCCAGAAAAGAGCCAATACTCCTGTGGACAGCTCCTGCTGCTCCAAGTCTGCCACCAGATTCAGCAGCTATACTGACGTCCATAAAGGTGAGGAGGAGGCGCAGCGGAGATAAATGAACCGATGCTACACTCTCTGCACCACAGACAATAGGAGCTCCCGCTGAGGCGGAGTACAGAGAGCAGAACTCGCAAGAGCTGCTTATCAAAGGCCTGGGAGATGTAGAAGCAAAGGATTTTAATTGTCCATTAAGCATGCATAATACAGGCCGTGCCCCGGCAACGCAATGATACGTCCTGCTGGGATGTTATTGTGGGGTCAGAGCTGACGCTGAAAAACAGCTGATGCTGTCGGCAGGACGCCCGCAGGACATCTTGTAAGCAGCCAGCCGAGGGCTTCTTCTCCTCTTCTATTTTTTTTTATTTTATTTTCCCATCGACCTTTCCCTTCTGCTGGGCAACCCCTAAAACTGACCCCACCGGAGCGTCACAACCTGAGGTCAATGCCTGGTCAGGTGTTCTGAGCCGCAGCAAGGAAGAAGGAAAAAAAAAAACAACTAAAGCAAACAGGCAATCTACAAGTGGGACCAGTTTATCCAAAGGTAAAAGAGCAAGTCAAGGCAAACATTTTGCTTTCCCTTCAAAGGTGGCCCCGTGTTCGAACATGAGAGGACAACAATGGGCTCTGAGCGAGTCGCTCAAATCCCACTTTTATGGATGGTGAGTGATGGCACGACGTATCGGTTTTGTTTTTATTGTCAGGAGGGCTCGGTCAGTCCTGGTATCTCTGAACGCAAATATCAGGTCAAAGCAACAGCCCGCGGTGTCTCGCTGTTTAAGCTCCTCTCATTAGCAAACTAGAAGGGAGGAGAAATCACGGAAACGACGACGTTACGTCAAGGTGTGGATGTGTCCTGCTCCCCCCCATCACACCCCTCAATCCCTGACCCTGGGCTGACCCTGGCCTGTCACAGGATGGCTGCCCTTTGTGTCATGCCTCTCCATGCTGACTTTGGAGTGGAGATTGCAGGTACAATGTGGATTGTTCTCAGAGTGTTTTCAAAGATCAGAATAACAATGGCATTTGCTCAGCTCACTCACTCACGCTCATTGATCATCTGGTGTCTCTCTCTCTGCTGCTCTGATCACATCAACTCTGCCTCGAAACCTTTCCTGACACAAGTTTCACTCTAAAGAACAAACCCACGTTCAACCGGGACTTGTGATGGAAAAAAACAAGCAGCGGGTGTCTTACTTGGAGGGGAAGCGCTGGTTTGGGGATGGTGCGGTGAGCTGTGCGACAGCAGTGGGTTGATGCAGTGTGACGGAACTGTAATGGCGTCCATTGCCAACTTCTGCCTGAAGGCTTCCTCTTTACGCCGGTTGGCGAACCAGTTATAAACTCTCACTTCTGTGACCAGATTCGAGCCGAGGCCCTGAGCTTTGGAGGGGGAGACGCCTCTCTGGATGCACTCGGCTCTGCAGGAAACAAAATGGAGGTCAGGACTGCTCGGCTGACGACTCTTTTCGCTGTTGTTGTTGTTTTACCTGTTGCACTCCTCTACCAGCGCCTCCCTCTCCTCCTTGCTGGGATTCTTCTGACGTTCATAGGCCTGGTAGAGGATCTGCTGGGACGCAGGCCCCCATTTGAAGCGGTTACGTCTCATTTTCTTACAGAGGGGTTCGCTGCTGACCTCATCGGGTTGGCCCATTCCAGCACTGGACGAGTTGAACTCTGGGTAGAAAAATGCTGGATCCTGACTGCCTTTGTCAGACATACTGGTGGAAGAACCATGTGCTGCCTGGTTGAATTCTGAAAAAGAAGAAGAAGAAGAAAGGAAAAAAAAGAAAGGAAAACACATTATGATGATTTTCATTGTTCTGCTGTGAATGTCGTCAACGGTGATAAGAAAACTTGATACGGTAGCAGGTTCTGAACCCAAATAAAAGCAGCGCGGGCTAGGCTGAGCTGTGAGAAACTCAAATATTAACTTACGTCGGAGAATTTCCCGCTGTTTCCTGACATACCAGGTGTAGAGAGCCGCTCGCTTCTGGGTTTTCATGGGCGTGCCTTTGTTGAGGTGCTGGGAGAGGTGAGACTGGTTCAGCCCCGTGATGTCCACCACCTCCCGCTGGGGAATGTTGTGCTGCTGCATGTAACCTTTGATCATACGAGCAGCTCGCCACGGATCCTCTCTGGGTTAAAACACAAGAGCAGAAAATAAGACAAATTAAATTATAGATGGATCTTAAAATACAGGATTTATTTCCATTAAATCAGCTTGAACAAGAAAAAAAAATCCCCATATTAATAATAACCTTTCTGACAGTTGCATATTGGCAGAAATTAAAAAAAAAAATCACAGCTGTTTGTTTCGCCTTCGCTTAACTGTTTTTAAGGCCTCAACTTTGAAGGCATTGACACCGATAATGAGCCTGTTTTTTGCAGGAGCTCATTTAGCCGGCTGTAAATATTTTCAAAGGTTAGTTCAAGTGGATTCAAGGAAGGTTGGGAAACACAGACTGCCCGTTTCACCCTGGAAACAGCACATAACGGTGTTGCGTAAATTGAAAGCAGTAAAAGCTGTGTTTCAAAATTCATCTTCCTATCAGGGATTAATAAAAGCGTCAAATAAAATGACATTTTCCAACATGTGTGCAACATCAATTCACAATACAGTATACAGTAAAGGTCAGAGGATCATTTAGGATCATACCTGTTGTATAATTTTAAATAAATATTAGAGGCATTTGTTTTTTGAATAAACATATACCTTTAAATTAAGATGCAACATGTTCTTACCTGCATGTTTAGCTCGTTTAAAGTGCCGGATTTAATCCAAAATAAAGAAATGGAGAGGTAAAACGCAGCTCAGACACACGGACATCTGTAATTGTAGCAAATCTGCTTTAGTCTGTTTGTTTTGGAGAATGCGAGGCCTGCATGAATCCGACCGGGTTAAGTGGGAGATGTTAGTTTATAACTTTTGACAATGAATAACCAGATCTCCTTTCAGCCTAATCACACGCCGCTGTGTATCTTCCAGTTGATGATTTATAGAATAAATTTAATAATAACTTAACTACACGTGGGTTAGTTTTGATTTTTTTTTTTGTCTCATTAGGATTGAACAGGGAGAAGGAGCCGCGAATAGCGAATAATGAAAGGGGAAAAAATAACAGACATGGGTAATTAATAACAAAGTAATAATAATAATAATAATAATAATAATAATAATAATAATAATAATAATAATAATAATAATAATAATGATAAGAAGACGACGACGATACGAAGCAGGAATGGGTAAAAGAAATTCTAGTCATAGAAGAAGAAGAAGAAGAAGAAGAAGAAGAAGAAGAAGAAGAAGAAATAATTCTTCTTCTACGACTTTTTTTAAGTAGAGAAAAAAATTAAAATCGTTGAAGAAAAAAGAATAAGAAATACAAAAAGCGTAGAAGAAGAACAGAAGAAGGTTCCCAGTAGACTTTTTTTTTTAATCATTGAGAGGTGGAGTAGTTAATAATAAATAGAGCTAAGTTCAGCTGATATTTTGCAAAGGTAAAGAAATAATAATCCATGTGGATAATTAGTAACCAGAATGTTAAAACCAAACCGAGGCGCGTTATTTTAAAACTGTAAACAAATGAGTGTTAGCTAGCTAAACGCATTTTATTTTATTTTACTGTAAAATGAAGAGCAACAGCGAGTTACTATAACTCTTGATATTTTAACTCTCGTTTCCTTCTAATATACTTCTTTACATTAATTTTATTTTTGAACAACTTTTGAAGGTCGGGAACTCACGCCAGCATGCGATCCACCTCCGCCCTCTGCTCCGCGGCCTCCTCCGTGTTCAGCGACTGGAGCTCCTTCAGGATCGGCGGTGTGTCGTAGTCGTCCCCGTCCTCGGAGCCCTCGTCCCCGGACATCTTGCCCTTGCTGTGTCCGTTGGTGAGCGTGTGGAAGACGGGCTTGGAGTCTCCGTCCGCCCCGTTCATCTTGCCGCCCTGAGATGCAGGAGTAGGCGCGACGGGCGACATGGGCAGGCTCTCCAGTTTGACTCCGTGGAAGCTCGGCGGGTTCGGGTCCATGTCGTCCAGGGCCTGGATCAGAACCTCCCTGGTGACTCCTGAGTCCAGCAGGGCGCTGAGGAGCTCCTGCTGCAGGGACGTGAGTTTCGATACCATTTTAGAGAACATTAAAAACACAACATAAAGCCTGCTGGAAGGGGAGGATGGAGGAGGATGAACAGAAACAGCAAAAAAGTAAAAAATAAAATAAAATAAATAAATAAAGTTCCTCTCCTGGGTTCAGTTCCGGATCTGAGCAGAGCTTGTTGACTGCAACACCTGCTCCAAGAGGCTGCTTCACTTCCCTGTTGGGGAGGATGGAGCTACTTTTGCCATGATGCTTTCTGAGCAGGGGGATATAAAAGATGGTAATGAGTGGGCCGGCTGATGTAAATCCACAGAGGTAGACCTGTTTACACTGCTGCACTGCTGCTTTTATTGGCTCCTCTTATCGGAACAACTTTCATGGACTTCGGACTCTGTTGTAGGCCATAAAGTTTTTAAAGAAAGGCGAGCTGCACACATTCACAGAGCTGCTTTTAGCCCATATAAGCACCGATACGGAGCCAAGGACTTTAAACAAATCTGGCATAAACTCTCATTAATATCCTTTAATGCATAAGTATAGAATAATTAACATGACATGTAATAGCTTAATAAAACACTAGATGTGAATTTGTTCACCTAATTCATGTAAGGCAATTATTATCACTTTACTAAGATTTAATCTGCAGTATTCCCATTTTTCCTAAAGTAGGATTTTTTTCTAATTTTAATTCATCTGACACATGTCAAAAAAAAAAAAAAGTAAATAATTAAAATGTGTCACTGTCAGTTTAAAAGCCTAACTTTTCTTATACTGTAGTCCCCCAATAACATGACAAAGGAGCTATTATTTATTCAAATTACCGTACATAATTTATTTTAGTAAACAAGCAAATTTAGAATATGTTGCATTGTTTTTAGACTGTAAATCAACATAGTTCTGGTATATATATATATATATATAGTGTATATATAACACAAAAATGTTGGTGGTGGTTTTAAATATGCACAATGTTTTAAAGGAGCCAAATCATCCACTAATCATTGATGATAAGAGCAATATGAGGCTAATAAAGATCTTGGTTTAACTGCCTTTTCAGCTTTGCATCCAAATATTCAGTTAGTGAAAAAAGAAACAGAGAATAAATGTAGAATTACCTGTGGTTATTTGTTTCCTTCATGTGGATATTCAGGCGCAGAAAGCCTCTAAAGTCTTACAGCTCAGTTGAATTGAAAAAAAGCAGACTGAGTGTGCTAAAGGCACAAAGATTGAATTTTTAATGGGTGGGAAAATTCTCAAAAGATGCGGTTTAATGTTTTATGAGTGAATGATCCTGAACCATAACCCACAAAGTTTAATGTTTTCATCTTTAAATGGAGTTTTGGTGACAGGTGAAAGTAAACATTAAATGGTAACAAATAAATAGAATATAAATTAAATAAAACACCTCATTTTAGTGCCACAGGGTGTGGAAATTTAAAATTAAATGACAAAAATTTGATAAAATAACTAACTGAAAGGATCAGATGTGATGGAAACTAGGTTAAGACCTACATTACCTCCTGAGAGCTTGTCAAGAAAATCATACAGACATACATTTACTGTTAAAAAAAAATCATACTAGGCTGCAGCTCATGAATTGATCCGTTTAATCCAATTTCTCCTAAACTCAGTGAAAATGGGACACGTGCACCACAGTTGTGGAATCAGAGCTGAAAGAAGGAAAAATTACAAAAAAGGGAAACTCAAATAGATTTTTGTGCAATTAAAAACAAATTAATTGTTAATTAGTGACTAATTAATACATACCAAATGTTTTTACACATTTGTGCATTTTATTACTTTTCTGGGCTTAAATTTGATCTCTTTAAAGTATTAGTTCTTTCTTCTTACTAAACTAATGTAAACTTGTTGAAGTTGATGTGTTTAATTGCACGCATAAATCTGTCAGATGAGACCAAAAATATTAATTTCTTTGTGTTTTGGCATTTGCTAACCTTTGAATTTAAAGCCTCTACACTGACTTTGGAGCAGGTTTTTTTTATACGAAACAGTCACTTCAGATACAGGAGCAGAAATTCAGGCTTTTCTGACACATGGCGAGAGAAATCAGAGACTTTATTGAGAACATTTAGCAGCTTGTGCGAATAAATTTCAAATTCATATTATATTTTTAAACAGAAACATAACAATCTTTGACTTTGGCTGCAAACATAAACACAAACTGTTGACCTCCTCCGTGATCACAACAAGACTCTGAGCCAGTTATTGGTCAAAACATCGTCTTTTAGTGTAGTATCAATGAGGTTGATCATTAGTAATAACTCCTTATCCGTCGTGGTGAAAGGTTTTGTGCAGAACATCACACCAGATCCTAAAAAACAACAGAAAATGGGTCAGACCTACCACAGGAGGTGGAGCACCCCTATAAGGTTCAGCAGCAGGCACACTCAAGGCCTCTGGAGGAATGTTAACTGTTTTATTACAGTTGTGTTTTATTAATGGAACGTTTTGTTCTCGTGTCATTTCACTGCTGCTTCTCTCACCTGCTGCTGTGGTGTCGTTACACAGATTACACGCTCCCTTATCACCAGCTACTATTGTCGTATGATGTCTCTGTGAGATGCGCACCTCAGATGCCCTTCGCTCCGCTGTGTAATGTGCCGCTCTCGGTGCTGTGTGTGGGTGAAGGTAATAACCTGGTGGAAGCAGATAAATTAGCAGCTCTGTCATCTCCGCTGACAAGTTAATGACTCAAGTGTTGGTTTTCTGGGGCCTAAAGAGACTGATTGATTTAGTTAATGTTGCCTGACAACTTTTCACACAGTGCTGTTAAGTTATGTGTAAATGGGACAAAACTGGTGAAAAAAAAATGTATTAAAATACATTTGGAAAATCAATTGGGAAGAGCTGCACAAAACCCTTGACGTAAATCTTTCTGGCTCGTTTCTCACGTCTCGGGTTGAAATGTGTCACCAATTAACAACAAATCATAACAAAAAGCAAAAAAACAGTTTATCCAGAACACCACGGCTGTTGTGAAAGCAGCCTGAGCGTTGAAGCGTGGCCAGGAACACACGTTGCTCATCGTGGTTTTAGACAGGTTGAGCAACCAGGGCCCATCCTGGACCCACACACCTGTCCCATCCGCAGCCACAGCAGGCACCTGATGGTGGCTGATTCTAGATCTGTGTAGAAGAAAGTGGTTGGTCGTGTACGTGTGCGACAACTTTTAATGTGTATTTCTTCGATAGGAATCGATGCGTGCCAGAATAAGAGCAACCGACTCAAAGTAGAGTGTTTACGGTGACGTTTTTTATGAAAACTGTTGAAAACACAAAACTGTACAATTGCATAATTTCAAACACAATTTTACATGAAAAGTATTCATTTAAATATTGAGCTTTTTCTGAAGATCTCTGGAAGCGAGTTTTGAAAACTGACTTCCTGTAAAATAACGTGGGAAATACTTTACAACATTTTACACCACTTGCGGGCGGGCCATGGTAGCTTGATGGTCTGTTGCAGTTTTGTGGTCCTGAGGTTGCAGGTTTAAACCCACGTTGCGCCAGGAAGGGCATCCAGAGAAATGTATTGCTAAATCTCTTGTGCGCTTTTGTGACAATCCTTGCTTATGGGAGCAGCCCACTCCCACAAAAAATTTTAATACTTAATTTACTTTACACCATTTTATACCACCATACTTTACTTCACTGTACACCTTTTAAACCTATTACTTTACATCACTTTAAGCTACTTTACATTTACACCCCTTAATTTTACCTTCACACAATTTATCACCCTGTACCATTTTAGACCACTTTACGCAAATTTATACCACTTGGAACAAACCTTTTTACAGCTTTAATTTAGTTTACATCACTTCACAATAATTCACTTTACACCTGCTTATACTACACAATTTTACACCCTTTATGCAACTGTGCATACTTTACACTGCTTTGTTTTACTTTACACTACTATACACCTTACTTCAAACCTTACTTTACATTATCTTACAGTACACAGCTTAAAAAAAACTTTACATCAATTTACACTGCTTCACTCTTTACACCACTTTACATTACATTACACTGTTTTTTATCTTTATACAATTTTAACACACATTACACCCCTTATTTACTTTAGTTTACACCATGTAATACCTCCATATTTTACACCTTTTTACACTAACATCACACAGCTTTGTTTTACTTGATATCACTTCACAATAATTTGTTTTACACCTGCTTACACTACACAATTTTACACCCTTTATGCAGCTTTGCATATTTTACACTGCATTGTTTTACTTTATACTACTATACACCTTACTTCAAATCTTACTTTACATTATCTTACAGTACACAACTTAAAAAAAACTTTATACAACTTTAAATCACTTTACACTGTTTTACATTTACTTTACACCATTCTTTACACCACTTTACATTACCTTACATTACACTGCTTTTTAAACTTTACACAATTTTACCTAACATTACATCTCTTTTTTACTTTACACTATGTAATACCTTCATACTTTACACCTTTTTAAACTAACATTACACAGCTTTATTTTACAACAGTGCACTTGATCTAACATTACACTTTCTTACTTTCCATCATTTCTCACTACTTTACACCATTTTATTTGACTTTATTTTTCTTTTACTTTATTCCAGCAGAACCATGTATGAAAATGAGGGAGATGCATTTTCCCAATACTGTACTATAAAGTTTACATGTAAATCAAATTACAATAAACATAAAGAAAATAATGTTAATTTTAATTAATAAGGAACATTAAATTACAGATGAATGTTATACTGTATTCATTAATGCCGACAACACTGCATGGCCACAGAAAGGTTTGGGCCCCTGAAGAAAATGAGGAAGATCTCCCAGATTTTAATCAGAAGGAAGTTTAACTCCTTAATAGACTGAAACAACAATCCGGAGGAACCAGAAGCTGAGATTATTTAATCTATATTTTCCTCAAAAGATCCCAGAGCGTCTCATCATCTGCTGTGTTGCACAGTTTCACGATTGTCTTGTTTTCTAAAGACGAGCCTGACGTCTGAGTCCATGACGAGATTTTCGAATTTCCACATTAACTACAAAGTATTTAGGGAAAATTACTGGCAGCTCAAGCAGTTTCTGACAGTTTTATTTTAGGCATTTTATTTGAGATTATTGTAATACCTCCATCAACACACAAAGAAAGTATCTTGAAGTTAAACAAAACAAGTTTTTTTTTTTTTTAAATCTAGATACTTTTTTTGTTTTGTAATTTCACAAATAGTCCTGAATCACAAACGGTTCAAGACTCATCAGTTAGCTGCACTGAAAACACATCAATTTAACAAATGTCATGGAAGCACATTTTACTTTTCAAATTATTTCTATTTGTAATATTTAACTCTAAATAAAACATCACCATGTGTCATGGCGTGTACAGAAAACACAACTTCAAGGATTCAATTAGTAACTTTAACTTGTTTTGTTTCCTATTTACGTTTTGTCCCTGAAGTTTTGGCAACAACTTTAATTTCATACAACTTTCAAGCTAAGCTAAAATAATAAATTCAAGTTTCAATAAGTATTAAATAATATATAAAAAACAACAACAAATAGCATTTATGCAAATCTCCTGAGCCATGTAGTCAGTACTTTGCTACTTGGCAAACATTTAGACCCGCCTGCTGAAATTAGAGGACTTATTAGTGAAAATATTAAACAGATTTAATGTTAACATAATCTGAGGGATTATAATAATGTGAAAACACAACAGTTGTGTTGTTTTTTGCATATAAATGTTTGCATTTAAATGTGGTGGCCTTGTATTGTTGAACTCTGTTTAAAGAAAGCTAAAAATTAGACAGATAAAACATTACGTAGCAGAAAACAGTAAAATAACAAAACATTTCATTTGCTGCGTGCTTCTCATTTTAATTTGTGTCTAAATATTGAGTGAAAATGTTTATGCGGGCGCTCTGGCAGCAGTTAACGTGGACTTTGCGTCTCCTAGTCGAGCATCAGGACCTTGTGTGAGTACTCGTGTTGGCTCAGGGTGTGCTTGGCTGCCTCGGGTGTCTTCGCTGACCTCTTGTTCTTCACAAAAACCCTGTGGACGGTTCGGTGCACACACCAGAACGTTTGGAAAGCATCAGAAATTTTAAAAAAATGGGGGGAGCAAAGGCTATGTGTGCGTGAGCTTCAGGAAACCAGCAGCCATGTATCGTTCCACAGGCTGATCTGGACCTTACCCCCAAACCCGAACCCTCCGTCCACTCCTCCTCTCACCTCAGATTAACTCCTTCTCCAGCTCTGAAGTTCAGAGAAATCTGCTCGCTCACTGCAAAATCAAAAGATTACTAGAAGACTCAAATTTGTTCCAAAGCACAGCCGCTGGTCAAAGTGAAATGTTCTAACTAAAATTAAAGTTTAGGTCAGGTGACTCTGGCAGAGTGGCACCAGTTTTACAGGAAGTGCTAAAGCCAGCTGCTACTGCTTGTTTGTTTTAAGGCACTTGGGTTTTGGCCCTGCTCAGACTAATCGTACGTTGTGAATCAGATTTAAACTTAATTTCTTCAAACTGAGATTGGTTAAAGAGCTATCTACTACAGGTAAGATACCTACTGTCATAACTTCTTCACAGTGCTCAACTTTAATATACCACGAGCAAGGAAAATCATTCCTGGCCTTTCATGCCAGAGATTAGACAAAGACAATGAGAGGGGGCGGAGCCAAAGACATTTTGTTTAACTATTAAAAAAGAATCTTGTGCAGTAAGTTTGTGTTCAGAATATGTGTTGTGAATGACTCTCAGCTACTACCACACCAAGTTTTAGCTTTATAGCTGAGAAAGTTGTAGTAGTTGTTTTCTGTTGGCTAATGTCAAATTAGCTGTGGTGGCCATCTTGAATTGAGCTGGCTCCAGAAGTTAATCAGTTGTAAAGATAGTGACTTTCTGAAAGCTTCATTAAAATCCATCTAGTGATCCATGAGATATTTTGCTAACACAGTTGATTATAACATTTCAGAACAAAGCTTTAAAAACAGATCTTGTGCAGTCAGTTAGAGCTCATCAAACTTGCTGGAGATGACTCTCAGCTACTACCATGCCAAATTTTAGCTCGTTCCTTATAAAACTGACAGAGTTATAGCCGTTTACGTGTTTTCCCAACTCCGTTGGTTGTGGTGGCCATCTTGAACCAGGTCAGCCATTTGTAGCTGTGCACCTAATGATGAGTTCCTGAAAGTTTTATTAAAATTCTGCCATTAATTCATGAGATATTTTGCTAACAGTCACACAAACACACTCCTTTCATCAACACACAATATAAAATTACTAATTCTATTGGCTTGGAGCCCAGTTCTCGTCTGGTTTTGTCTCCTCACTGTTCTCATGAATCAGACAAATCCTCTGACTTCTGTCCACCTAATGACGGCTCGTGCCCCCGAACAGTTTGAAGTTATAAATTTATCTACAGTCAGGCCCTAATCACATCAGAGTTTCACCTCAACAGACCAAGCAGCAGCTTTGACCTCTATCAGCGCAATGTGATGTCATCACCACACCCACAAATCTCTGCAACACACACAAACACACACACACACACACACACACACACACACACACACACACACACACACACACACACACACACACACACACACACAGAGAGAGAGAGAGAAGGGTTTTAGTGAGCTGATCCAAACGAAGATAAAGAAGAGGAAAGTGATGGAGGTGCTGGCCTCCTTCCACTCCTCCCAGTTCCTAAACATGACCCGCTGATGATCCTGGATCAGATGAGACCTGCGGCTGCATGCCTGGTCCAGAGACGCCGTCGGTTCTGTCAACAGGATCTGGAGCAGAGTGTGGATTTATGTTCGTGTTCGTGTCGGACTTGAAAATCTGTGTGCTGCATTTGCTCTCCAAGGCGTGTGTGTGTGTGTGTGCGTGTGTGTGTGTGTGGTCAGGGATTGAGCTCTTCCTCTTCTTTTCTTCAGTTAAGCCCCGTCAGATCAGAGCAGCTTTGAGGTTTCAGTTGTTCGTCACGACTCCACAAACTCGTCTCCGTCGTTGTTTGATTAGGTCTTAACGCCTCTGAAGTGCTGCCACTATTTATTTTTTTTTCAAGCAAAGAAAGAGCTGCTGATAAGAAACTGTTTCCATCATGTAAAGTTATATTTTCTCATTTATCTTTTTTTTTTATGTCTCCCATGCGATGCTGTGTGTTGTTGGTGAGGGCAGTGTGACCCCTTGAGTTATGTCCTCTCCCCGACAGTCAACAAGAAATGTTCCAAAACCTTTGCGTAACTGAGCCAAGATGCAGCTGATGTCTCCTTTTTATGCTCACTGTGATTCCAAGCCAGAGAGCGTACATGCACTGAGCATTTTCAGGGAAACAAATGCTGTTTGATGGTTTTATATCATGAAACCTGTGCAGTTACACAAAGCCTTTCAGGCCCATCCCTCCACATGAAAGTTTTTAAATTCAGTTTATAGCCTTAATTAACAACAAACATCTCAGGGCACTGTCCAAAAACATTCACTCACATTAGGTGTCAATTAGTTATCTATCTAAGGAAGCCAGTGGCTAGTCAATTATAGACCTATATCTAACCTAACTTTCATCTCAAAACTTCTAGAGAAAATAGTTTCTGGTCAGTTATATGATCATCTGCAAAGAAATAATCCGTTTGTAGAGTTTCAGTCAGGGTTTAGAGCTGCACTGGTGAAAGTTATTAATGATATTCTCATGGGCTCTGACAATGTACAGGTGTTTGCACTGGTCCTGATAGACCTCAGTGCTGCATTTGATACAGTTCATCATAATATTTTAATACAGAGACTTGAATAAGATATTGGAATTACAGGCACGGCTCTAAAATGGTTTAAATCATATCTATCTGATAGATTCCAATTTGTAAATGTAAATAATTAATTTTCATCATACACAAAAGTTAGTCATGGAGTTCCTCAAGGTTCAGTGCTTGGACAAATACTCTTTACCTTGTATATGCTTCCATTAGGTAACATTATTAAACAGCATGTGGGATCAGTTTTCATTGTTATGCTATCAGAAGAGTCCTCCTTGCATCTGGGAGCCATAATGAAGTGCTAATGGCCTACTGGGATGCTAGTGACGCCGTCCTCCTCCGTACAGTACTGTATTCCTCTGCCACTGCACCGCGTACTGTATTCTTCCGCTGCTGCGCCGCCGCGTTACGACATTTAACATCGTAAAACCATCGTAAAACCGACGTAACCACGTAACGTGAATAAGGGAGATGTGTCTAAACGTCATAAGACAAGACCGTCGTAACCCAAGGACTACCTGTATAATGAGTTGATTTTAATACATTTTTAAACAATCAGTTGGTTATAAAAACAATAACAACAACAACAAGGTTCAGTTAAAAAAAAAACCCTCATGTCTTTAACCATTTGAAACCCGCTTGTCAATGTTAATAATAATATAAACTACATGTTTTTCCAAACTACGGTAAGTAGAAAACTACCAAAAACAACAAAAAAGTCAGTTTCACAAGAGAATATTTTAACAAATACCTTTGTACATTTGTTTTAGAACAGGGTGGCATGGTGGCTTGCTGCCTCTCAGTAAGAAGATCGCCGGCTCAAATCCCGGCCCTGGACTTTTCTGGGTGGAGTTTGCATGTTCTCTCCATGCGTGGGTTTTCTCCAGGTACTCTGGTTTGCTCCCACAGACCAAAAACATGCATGCTAGTCTTATTGGTAACTCTAAATTGTCCCAAGGCGGGAGTGAGAGAGTGAATGGTTGTTTGTCTCTATGTGTCCCTGTGATGGACTGGAGACCTGTCCAGGGTGTCCCCCGCC
>JARVLU010001196.1:29502990-29518509 GCA_031762415.1 Simpsonichthys santanae | reverse complement strand
TTTTTTTTTAATTGTTTATAAAACAAACATGAACTTTGACAGGAAATGTTTCACAGGAGCTCCTCGGAACTCAATTTGCTTTTTTTTTTTTTTTTTTTTTTCAAAGTCAGCTTTTGACAATTAAGAGTCTGGCTGTGAGCCACATAAACTCAAGTTATCTATTATTTCATGAGTAAAGAGAAAAGCTTCCCAGTCAGTCGACCGTGGCTGCTGTCGTCTAACCCTGCGATTGCACAAACCACCGACAAAACCCTTGTCTGCAAAATCATGGGATCTGACTAACTGTATAACATGTATAAATATAAATTATGAATACATACATATAAACAGATTAACATTGTCCTCATATACAGTATATACACACACACAAAAATAACTGTATGAAAATGCATCTTTAAATATCAAGAATACATTAAACATGCACAAATAAAGAAAACACACTTATTTATTGTTGTTGCTACCTTTAACACCTACTATTGCTCACTTTCAATTCAAGACATAAACTTCCTTTAAGGAATGTGCATCGCCTGCTACCTTCCCTGTGCTGGCATCATCTTGAATTAATAAATAATAGTGTTGCAGCCATTTTAGTTAAACCTGGAAAATATTGTTATGCACCATTACACAAGACGTGACGTGTTGGGGATGACTCTCAGCTACTACCACACCATATTTTAGCTCGGCAGCTAAAAGATTGACGGCGTTAGAGCCATTTTTGTGTTGCCTATATTGATCAGCTGTGGTGGCCATCTTTGGATAGGCTTCACAGATTAATCAGTCGTACATGTCCAGCCAATTATTGCTGAAAGTTTTATTAAAATCAACCCAGTGGTGCATGAGATATTTTGCTAACAGACACAAACAAAGACAGCATCGTCAGTCTTTGCTTTTCAGCAGTGAGATAAAAATTTAAGGATCTTTCCAAGAAACTGCAGTTTTATAAATAAAAGCAACTATGTAACGACATTGAGTTATTATTTTTTTATACGTAGGTCTGAGTACTGATCAGCAAACTAACCTAAAATCTACAAAGACTAAAGTTGGAGATGGTGCCAGCACATCTCCACTAAAAAACTTTTTTTTTTTTTTTTTGGACTCTGCTCCCCTCCTCTCCACCACTTGTGGACTCTGGTCCACCGTCTCCACGCTCCTCTGCTCATCCCTAAAATTAATTCATCCGCACATCTCTGTCCCAAGAACACCACATTAACCCCGACCGCAGGAGGCATCCTGATGGAAAAAATGTCCCTCTCTGAAACATCAGGTTGACCTTTCCACCTCAGACCTCCTCTGCCCCCCACCCCACCCACCCATCCTTACATTCACGTCCTTTCTCGTCTCTGCTCCAAACTTCTCCACAAACTGTCCACTCTTAGCGTTCAGTTCAGTACATGGGCTACAACTGTCACGTTTTGATATTTAGTGGAGCATCGGAGCCGTTGCTAAGTGGCGACTCATTCCCAAGAGTCACGCCACGCTGGCTGCATTCTGGAGGACAGAGGATCTGTAATGGGGGGGCCATTAGCTGCTGCCCACGACCAGTCATGCAGCGTCAGTTTGGATATTGAGACACGGTGACTGAGCGGTCCCACCACCTGCATCGCTGTTCCCTACCTGAGTGACTTCCTCACCCCCGACCTCCCCGACCTCCATCACCAAGGCCCCACATAACGTCCTCAACAGGACCCCCCCCACCTCCTCCTCCTCCCACCAAGAACTCATCAACGCAGCAGTGTACACACCTTCACCACATGCCCTTTGGTTTCTGCACCGTCCACAAACAGACCTTGAGTCAGGGCCGACCCAACGCGGCAGCAATCACATAAAAAGCCACTTTTATAACAGCTTTAAAACTCTATCAGGACCATCTAAACCCCGTCACGCAGCTTTCTGACCTGGTAGGGACAAAAGAGTTGTTGTTGTGGGAATGACTCTGCATTCACTCCGTTGTTTGTCTGACTTTTCTTTTTTTAACTTCTGGTTTATTCTTAGCAATGAAGTTACTTGTGCTAACTTTGATCTGTTTTATCATTTCCTATATCAAAACGTTCGGCTCTCAGAAGACGAGTGCTATGAGTTATACGAGTTTATACTTTTCACAATATTTAACTTTATTTACAATATTTTACCTATACTGTAGATGTATTGTGATCTTTTTCATTCCTACAGTGTTCTATTGGAAATTGGCTTCAGTGTACTGGCTGTTTTTTTTCCTTATGCTACTTTTAGCTAGCCTTTTGCTACATTTAACTTTTGGTCAGCCTTTTGCTACATTTAACTTTTGTCCTGCCTTTTGCTACATTTAACTTTTGGTCAACCTTTTGCTATTTTTTACCTTTTAGCTGGCCTTTTGCTGTATTTACCTTTTAGCTAGCCTTTTGCTACATTTAATTTTTAGCTAGCCTTTTGCTACATTTGACTTTTGTCCAGCCTTTTACTACATTTAACTTTTGGTCAACCTTTTGCTATTTTTTACCTTTTAGCTAGCCTTTTGCTATATTTACCTTTTAGCTAGCCTTTTGCTACTTTTAACTTTTAGCTAGCCTTTTGCTACATTTAACTTTTGGCCAGCCTTTTACTACATTTAACTTTTGGCCAGCCTTTTACTACGTTTAACTTTTGGCCAGCCTTTTGCTATTTTTTACCTTTTAGCTAGCCTTTTGCTACATTTAACTTTTAGCTAGCCTTTAGCTACATTTAACTTTTGGCCAGCCTTTTACTACATTTAACTTTTGGCCAGCCTTTTGCTATTTTTTTTTTTTTACCTTTTAGCTAGGCTTTTGCTACATTTATCTTTTAGCTAGCCTTTTGCTACATTTAACTTTTGGACAGCCTTTTGCTATATTTACCTTTTAGCTAGTCTTTTACTACACTTAACTTTTGGCCAGCCTTTTGCTATTTATTAACTTTTAGCTAGCCTTTTACTATATTTACCTTTTAGCTAGCCTTTTGCTACATTTAAATTTTAGCTAGCCTTTTGCTAATTTAACTTTTAGCTAGCTTTTTACTACATTTAACTTTTGGCCTGCCTTTTGCTATTTTTACTATTAGCTAGCCTTTTGCTGCATTTACCTTTTAGCTAATATTTTACTACATTTAACTTTTAGCTAATATTTTACTACATTTAACTTTTAGCTAGCCTTTTGCTACATTTAACTTTTTGCCAGCCTTTTGCTATTTTTACCTATTAGCTAGCCTTTTGCTACATTTACCTTTTGGCTAGCCTTTCACTACATTTAACTTTTGGCCAGCCTTTTGCTATTTTTACCTATTAGCTAGCCTTTTGCTACATTTAGCTTTTAGTTAGCCTTTTACTACATTTAACTTTTGGCCAGCCTTTTGCTATTTTTACCTATTAGCTAGCCTTTTGCTACATTTAACTTTTGGCCAGCCTTCTACATTTATCCTTAAAGTAATCTTTTGCTACTTTTACCTTTTAGCTAGCCTTTCACTACATTTATATTGTAGCTAGCCTTTTGCTACATTTGTCTTTTAGCTAGCCTTTTACTACATTTAACTTTTGGCCAGCCTCTAGCTACTTTGAGTTTTTGGACAGCCTTCTGCTACTTTGAGTTTTTTTAGCCAGTTTTTGTTAATTGTCTTGCCTGAGTTATATGTGTAACATTTAACAATTCATTTGCGCCATTTTTCTCAAAACCAAAGTGAAGTTAGTTTAACGAAAGGTCCTCAGAAGTTGGAACATTCATCTGAATATGACTTCAGACCCAACTGAACTTTAACACAGCAAACAGTAAACTGTCCAACAATGTCCATTCAGGTCATCTGGACAGTTCCTTTTTTTGTTGAGAGATGTTTCGCCCTCCATCCGAAGGGCTTCATCATTCTGAGAAGTCACATACAAACTGTTTTCCCCACTAAGCAGTACACTCCTACAGTGGACGAACCAGTTTGCTGGTGATAAGATGGTTTCAGTTTGTATGCAACATCTCAGATTGATGAAGCCCTTTGGATGGAGGGCAAAACGTCTCTCAAAAAAAAAAAAGGAACTGTCCAGATGACCTGACTGAACGTTGTTAGATTTCTTGACCTGGGTGATTGAGCATGAACTTTGATGTCTTGAACCACTTTGGCTGTGGTTGCCTTAGAGGAGTTGACTGGGGAGAGGACAGCCCCCAGAAACCATCATATCACCAGCAAACTGGTTGGTCCACTGTAGGAGTGTACTTCTTGGTGGGGAAAACAGTTTGTGACTTCTCAGACTGATGAAGCCCTTTGGATAGAGGGCGAAACATCTCAACAAAAAATGGAACTGTCCAGATGACCTGACTGAACATTGTTGGGTAAAACATTTTTTTTTTCTTTTGTGTTAAACTGCAGCTAGCTCCAGGCGGCACAGTGGAACAGTTGGTAGAGCTGCAGCTTGGTTGCCGGTTCAAATTCCAGTCCAGGTCTTTTCTGGGTATAGTTTTCATGTCTGTGCATGCGTGGGTTTTCTCCAGGTACTCTGATTTCCTCCCACAGACCAAAAACATGCATGTTAGGCTGATTGGTAACTCTAAATTGTCCCTAGAGTGAGAGAGTGAATGGTTGTTTGTCTCGTTTGTCCCTGTGATGGACTGGAGACATGTCCAGGTGTCCCCCATCTCTCACACAGTGACTGCTGGACATGGGCACCAGTGAACCCTGCAACCTGAAAAGGAAGAACCAGGTAAAAGATGATGGATGAATGCAGCTAGCTCCACTTTTTAACACAAGGTGGCCATGTTGGATTTTAAAGGCCAGGCTGGTGAACATTCACAGACTTTTCATGTCAGAATTTTGGTGTTTTAGTTTTTCCATCTGGAACAAATAAATTTAGTCTTTTAAATATAAAGCGAATGAAAAAAGCAGAGATAAACTAAGAAAATATTTTCTAAAAATGAATTAACCAGACCAGTAAAGTCAAAGTTGCATGTTTAAATGAAATTACAATTCTTTCTGGACAATTTTCTTTTTATATATGAAACAATTTTTTTGTTGTTTATTTGCTCATATTTGACATTGTGCTAATGGAACGCAGGAGCCCCCTGCAGCCAGTTTCATGGTCCCTCATAAAAAAACAAAAAGTTTTTCTGCTTTACTGCCACATTGCCCAACAATCACATGCCTTCAGCGCTATAGATCATATCAGAGATAAGGAAATAAGGTACTCAAAGTATTCTCTTCTCTTCTTACCTGTTTAATTGATAAATCCAAATGGGAACACGTTAAAAGCTCCACAATTATCATTGTGTGGGGATAAAAAGAAGCAAGCTTAACTATTTCCTGGAGTGTTCTGGAAACAAAACCTGAGACCTTTTTCTTTGTCAAAGTCACTCAGAATCCCTGATATACCCTCGTTGGATGCCAGTTTTATAAATCATGTTTTCACGATAAGCTGATTACCTTATCCTTGACAGCAGCGCACAGCGAGGGCAGTAAAAGGAGCAGATTACAAGCTGATGGTCCATAAAGGGTTTGGCTCAGATAAGATGCTTTTGTGAGGGGACTGGTGACTTCAGGTCAAGAAACCAGGTCTTCTCGCCGTCACTTGGCCACTTCTGACGCACTTTGCTGCAAAGTGTCCTGAAACGAGGTCCGGTCTTACAGGTAGGCCTCAGCCTTAAAGAAACTTGAAGAAACCTCGTGTTTCCAGCTGTGTCGGAGCGCAGACAAGGTCATAAAAATGCTGCGGCCCATGAAAGGCGGACATTTTGACCTTTAGACTGCTTCTCACTTAGTCATGCAGGATGATTGCCAGTTTGTAAAAATGCCCTGAAATGCTGTGTTTGTGTTTGTCGTTTATAAAACGGTGCCATCTTTTCTGGGGATCAGTCCTGAAGACTTGGTCTTACCAAGCTTGGTTAACTTCTTGCTATGCCTCTGCAGTCACAATGAAATTCCTCCCCGCTCAGGTCCACCTTCCTAATATTCAGAATGACCCTGTTAATGAGCCTAATGGCATATGAGCGATACCACGCTCTAGTGAAACCGCGCGGGGGGTGACTGCTTCAGCAACTTCCTGTAATGCGGAGCAAACTCTCATGGCCGCCGTCTACTCGAAGGAAGCCATTAGAACAAACTGCTCTCAGGTGCAGCAAAGCAGACGGGGCACGGCTGTTTATGAACCAGATCACCTCTGGGTGCCCTATGTGCAAGGACAAAACACAGACTGTCTGCAACCCTCACACCCTCCTTCCAAAGAGCTGGGTTCATGGTGGAAACAAGTAAAAAAAAATGCATCATAATATTTTTTTATCCTCCTTTTTACCTTAATAGGTTTTGTTTCAGTGCAACTGGACGATTCGTTTCATGATTACTGACATCATCTTGGTGTATTTGTGTTCCAAAAATATTCTTATTTATTTGAATGCAGGGTGTGGGGGTGTTTTTAATGATTTATATTCAGGGTCTATTAAAAAAAAAAAAAAAATCCTTACTGCAGTTTCCATATTTTTTCTGGATCCAACTGGAAGTCATGAGGTGAAAGGTGTCCCTCTGGTGGTCAAAATATGAAACTGCAATGAAGAAAACCAGTGTGTTGATGAAATGTTCATATCCTCATTGTATTTTTTTTATTTATTTATTTTGTGACCTGGAATTAAGCTGGATTTTCAATTTAATCAAAATCAGGAATTATATTTAAAAAAAAAACTTCAGTTTATTGATGTTAAAAATGGAAAGGTGTTTTAAATTACTACAAGAAAACTGGGGGACGCCATAGATCAGCCTCCTTGTGCTCCAATGTGTATGTGCAGGGCTTTATTTGAGCCACATCTAGGAACTCTATTATTTTGACAGGGTGCGTCCCGGTAAAGTTTGCTTCGATCTGTAACTGTCAGAGTTACTAATAATAGTTATGAACAAATATGACTGTCTTGAACGCATAAAACTTATATTGGATATGTAAACTGAAAAAATTACATAAACACTCATTTTAAACACAACAGCCATTACAAGTTTCTTCATATCCCGTATGAGCTGCCCCTTCAAGTGGCATTTCCGTGTCTACCTCTAAAAAAAAATCTCTGCCCCTGAAAGAGTGGTAGGGGTGAGTCTGAGCTAACCAGGCAGTCGAACTTGGGCAGGAGCCCTGACGGAGGAGGCGCCTGGAGGTTTCACACGTGGAGTCGGACAACAGTGAATTCAGCAGACAAGAGTCAGAGCTTGAAACAGTTAAGTAAGTGGTGGGGGTGTAGGATGTTTGACAGAAGCAAAGTGTTTACAAATGTAGGTAAACATAGATGTTTAACAACCCATTAAAATACACCAAAATGTAGGAACACATCTACTTTATTCAAAATTTTCTGAAACAGGACCCACACCAAGCCCACCCTATTTGCATTCCGGCATCAATTGGTTTACAAATTAAGCCCTTAACATGTCTGTCTGTATTCTGGATTAAATTTTCTAACCAACCGTGATGGTAGGATGGAGTAGGAGGTGGATCACTGATAAGGACTATGTCTTCAGTTATGAGGTCGTTGCCTTGGTCTTTTGTGGTGAAGAAAGCTCTTGATTTACTGGTCTGTCTACATTCTAACTCTCACCGGTGGTCATGAGGTTTAGATCATGACCAAATTAACGAGATCCTGGATGTAAGCAGCTGAAATGAGCCTCCTTGGTAAGGCGGGCCCAGTCTTAGATCTTTGATTAGAGCCGCTGCTTCTTGGCATCGAAAGGCGTCAGCTGAGGTGGTTCGGGTATCTAGATGCCTCACTTTGCAGGTTTTTGGCATGTCACCCTGGGAAGAGACACCGGGCAGACCCAGAACTCGGAGAGATTATATCTGTAGACCCTGGAGCTGGAGAGCATTTCTAGAGAGAGGGAGGTCTGGGTTTGTCTCCTGGACCAATTGCCTCTGCGACCCAACCACAGATAAGTGGTAGAAAATTAAGATGGAGGTTTCTTACATCTTTATTGTTATTCTTTGCCATTTTTGCAGAGGTTATGACGACTTCGGACCAGATCAACGCATTTGTCTTTTAGCAAAATGTCTCATGAACCACTTAATCTGTAGTGAAACTCATGATCGATCTACAACTGAACAACGTTGAGTCAACCCAACTGAAGCTGCCACAGCTGATCGACTCCAGAACGAAGAGTTTAACTGTGCAACGACCGAAGGCGTATAGACCTGGAACAGAGGCCCAAGTGTTTGCAGCCCAGAGGGTTCGTTTTAGCTGCTCGCCAAGACACGTAAGAGATCTGCAGCGTCATCGGCTGCACATGGACGCTCCCTACTGCGAAGATGAACAAAGCAGAAACGAGAAAGACGAGGCTTTTGTATCTTTTAGTCTTCATTCAGATTTGCTCTTTTAACCATCTCACACTGACGTGAGTGTAAGAGGTTCACATTTACATTTCCAAGTTGTTTATTTTACAAACAATCATGCATTCACTGTTGGTTTTCTCAGATACTAACACCTCAGACATCCTTCAACCTGCTCCTTATGTGCCGCGGCAGCAGTCAACAGTAATGTGCCAGATCCCCCCCACCCCCACCCATTTTCAAAACATTTCTAATGTTTGAGTCTGAGTCATGCGTCTCCTTGTTATGCCAGCGTTAAGTCCACCCACTGGTCATCTAACAGTCTGTGAGGCATCTGCGGAGCGCACACAAACACACACACAGCTTCTGTGAACAAAAGGAGAGGGTATTATGGGCCAATGCAAAAAAAAAAAAAAGACACTAGTACTATTTGCATTTCAAACCTTTAAGGATTTGTAGAACAGAAGTACAAATATGCACTAACAGGATCTTTGATTTAGTTTTAACTTCACCAAAAAGTGAAAGTGTTTTTTTTTTTCCTGTGTCATCAAAACATCTCAGGGACAACTGGATTGATTATTGCAGACAACAATCAGTGGATGTTCTTTCTAGAACTAGTTCCACTTTTGGAGTCATTCAGCCCAAGATGGCTGCCACAGCTAACGAAAACAGCTCCACTCAGTTCATAGAGATGAAGCTAAAATTGGCTGTGGTAGTAGCTGAGAGTCATTCACAACAAATTCTCAGAGCGTGACCAGTTGCAGTTTCACAAGAGTGCACGTCTTCAAGATTTGACTAACAGCTCCTTCATTTTTCAGCAGAAGCTCGTGTCAGGATCCTTGTTTTCATGAAGCAGCCGCACTCTGTGGTCCAGCTTGATACTCTTAAGCTATTTCAACACATCATAAATCAAAACGTTCAGCTCTTTCAGGACAATCCTGCTATGACTTTTGGTATTGGTGCAACTTTTTATTTTTTTAATATTTAGCCTTTTCTGCCATTTTTTTATTCTCATTGAAAATGAACTGAGCTCATTTTACATCCTTCAAATCTTTAGCTGTGTTTACAACCTTTTACTGTTCCTTTCACATTTTGATCTGCTGCAGCTTCTTTGTGAAATTTTAAACTTTTCAGTAACTTTCAGCTAATTTCATCTGTCTTTCATCTGTTTTGTGCTCCTTTCAGATTATTTCTGCTAACTACAACATTTTTGTGCTTCTAACACATTTATGGTAATTTCAGCTTTTTCCTCTATTTCAGCTATTATTTAGTTGTTCTATGCAAATTTTAGCATTTTCAGCTAATTCCACATTTATTTGTGCTCATTTCAGCTCTTTTTACTTCCTTCTGCTAGTTTAAGCTTTTGTCTGCTTGTTCAGCTACTTTTCAGATACAGTATTTTTAAGCTAATTTTGTCATTTTTATGCTAATTTCTGTTCATTTATATCCAATTCAGCAACACTGTGTTCTTTCTTCTGCTAATTAAGGCTTGTTCTTTCATTTCAGCACGCTTTTTAAGCTAATTTCAGCTATTTTTCAGCAAGTTCTTCAGCAATAAACATTCACACTGCATTCTCACAGGAAATGCAATTCCTCTAGTCTTTGTACCCTTTTGTGTTTTAGGATTAGGTTTATTTTATATTTTGTAAAGTTTAGTTTTGTTACTTGTGCCGTCATGTCAGTTCCCTGCTCCACTCAACTTGCCACGCCTACTCTCACCTGCTCCCAGTCGGTTTTCGGCTCAGGTGTCTCCACTTACCGTAGTCATCAGCCCTGTTTTTTTCTATTCAGTGTTGGTTTTGTATTGTACTGAGATTTTTCTTGCACCTCATTGTACTGAGTTGGATTATTATTTTTTTAGTTGTAGTTGCTGCCACAGTTTTGCTTTTATAAAACCAGTTAATTTTTTTCTTTAGCATCCCAAATCCAGTCTGCATCCTTGGGTCTAACACCTCCAACCAACCATGACAGCTCTGCCTTTATTGAAAGCAGTTTGTAAAACTGATTTCTTCCAAACAAACCACAACTGTCTAGTTTCTCTGCAGACGTCACAATCCGGAGCTTTGCAGCAGGCCTTGGGAGAGCTCGCCACGCTGCAGCTTCTTCTTTAATCTTTTAAAAGAGCAGCAGGGGTTAGTTTCATCATCCAGTCAATTATCTGTGCCGTCCACACCAGTGTGCTCCGACCGTAAATTACAGCTGTGTGGGAAGATGTGTGGACGCTGCCAGAGGCTATGGCACCGAACGCAGGCAAAGAAGGTGCTGATGGGAAAAAACCATGTTAAAGCAGCCGGAAGGCAAACTGGACATTGTGATGCACTTTTATCCAAAGAGTGAGTGATACAACTTGGCAAGAAGTGATTATTAACTCATTCATCAACACAGCTTCAAATAAGCATTTTAAGTTTAAAAATATGAAGAAAAAAATATAATTAATGGGAGAACTCACAGTCCAAGAAGCAGAAATCTATATACTGTATCTTAATTTGTAGTTGTGGATTTAAGGCTGGTCTCTACATTATCAGTATATTTTTAAATCAAACCCCGTGTAGCTTATAAAAAAAGTTTATAAGCAGAGGTAGCAGGAACTATACATTTTTTTTTATTTAATAAAGGCAATTACTTTCTGATGACATGTTAAATATTCAGTATATAATCCTGCATATTCCTTCTATGATTACTGTATTTCTAAAGACGACACCCGACGGGCCGCTTTATTCGACTTGTTCAAAAGCTTGTCGACACAAACGGTTAATCAGCCAATCGCATGGCAGCATCTCAACACCTTTGGGCGTGTACACGTGGTGCAGATGACTCGAGCTCAAACTGAGCGTCAGAACGCGGAAGAGAATTTAGATGTGGAGTGGTTTTTGGTGCAAGACGTGCTGGATGATTCAGAAACGGTTGATCGACTGGGATTTTAACACACAACCACCTCAAGGGTTCAAAAAGGAGAAGATACCCAGATGTGAAGATGAAAGTACCATGTTGATGTCAGAGGTCAGACTGGTTGTAGATGACAGAGCTTGTTCCAACCAACATCTGCAGAATAACATTGTGGAAACACTCGCCCAACCTTGAGACACGAGAGCTGCAGCAGCAAACTGGGAACCACTCCTGCCAGTTAAGAACAGGAAAACCAGGCTACAGTGCATGAGCTCACCAAGACTGGACCGTAATGGATTAGAAGGTTGGAAAAACATCCCCTGGTCGGATGAGTCTGGACTTACCGGTGACCTCTACAGTCATCAGGTCTCAATCCAGTCGAACACCTTTTGAGATGAGGTGGAACAGGAGGTTTACGTGCAGTTTACAAATCTGATGCCATCATCTGAGGAATGTTTCAAACATCTTCAATCAGTTCCAGGAGGAACTGAAGGCAAAACAGGACCCAGCTCAGCACGAGCAAGTTGTACCAGTGTTTGTATTTGTCGGGGGGGGGGGCTTACATAATTTGAAGTTCATCACACCAGTGAGTGTTGAGCAGCCAAATGTCTGGATTTCTGAGCCATATGGGTAAACAGCAGAAGCCTGCAGTGCTGGTGACGTGCTTGCATGCTTTGTGCTCCTCGTCTCTGAGTGAACATCTGACACACTTGTTGCTATGGACCTTTTCTCATGGACTCACAGCCGACGCACAACAAATCACACAGTGGAGGCGCACGGTTGTCCCTGCAGCTCTTGCACTAGAACACTAAGACCTAAACAATATGCTCTTTTCTGTCATGTGCAACACTCTGTAATCCCACACCCTTTAGCTTTTTATTCTATTGGCTACAATATATTGTTTAGGATTACCAAATTTGCTTTATTCTCGATTTTGAAGGGTTTTACATGTTTAGTAAATATAATCCCAAACTACACAGAAAGCATCTCCCAAAATTAGGGCATTTAATTTTGTTATGCTAACACTTGGGTCACTTCATCCTAAAATGAAACTAGAGCTGCTCCAATGATTTATTCATGTAGTCGTCAATTACACCGGTTTCCCCGTTTACTTAGGTCACCCTTTTCAGAGAAACAATAAATTCCACTTAGTGAGAGCTTAGTGTCGTCCTCAAAGTTGTGAATTGAGTTACAAAAACTGAGAATGTGCAGACGATCACAACATATAAAGTAAAAACGTCAAATTCACCGTTTTACAAAAGATTAAACGCACATCTAAGATCTGGAGAAAAGCCAAACTCATTTGACTTATTTAGTTTTCCTAAATTTCAATGTACTTCATGAATTTAAAATAGTTTAATCCTAAATTCATTTATTGAGCAACATTAAACATAGCTGATGCACATAATCAGATTACACCTTAAATATATCAGAAGGTACCTACCGGTATTAGCTTTTTACTATATACCACCAAATATAAATGAACCATTTAACCAATTCTAGGTTTAATTGTGTCCATTGAATTTTACCTTTAATTCTTTTAACCTGATGACGCATGTTTCTCTTTGGGAATTACAGTATTTTTTAACTGAATTGAATTATTGAAGTTCAGTGTCGTTCGTGGCTAACAGTAGCTAATGTTAGCAAAGGTTTGATAAAATATAAAAATAAAAATAAAACGTAAAACCTTCCCCACATAAAACTAGGACTAAATTTAAATTTAATTAAATGAATGTAATGAAATTAAGAGAAATACTGTATAGCTAAATTTGCTCTTTACTGAAAAGTGAAAATACTGTTTGGTATATTTGAAGTTAGCGTTAGCAGCTAATTAGCTTAGCTGTAGGAAAACACATCTTGTACTAATTTACTTTTAGTAAATTTATGGATATTTATTCTAGTTAGAATATTTATGATTTACTGAAAGCCATACCAGTGATAGTGATACAACAAACATACAATAATACAAATGATTTATTAAATTACTGCATTGTGACGCCACTAGCTCCATTTGCTATCCAACAATGTGATATCTTCATCTGGCTAAACTAAAATTTGTAAAAAAATAAAAATAAAAAACAATAATAAATACCTGAAATAAAGCCAATTTACGTTTACTTCTAAATATGAAACAAAGAAGCAAAACATTTCCCAAAATTCTCCCCCCCACCCCAATTTGTAGCTAGTGTTAGCATGTAGTTAACGTGAAACTAATGAAATGCTTTTAGGAAACCATGTGATAAACTTTTATTCCTCATTTATGGACCTTTGTAAGTTAGTTTGGGACCTTTGTAAGTAAGTTGGCATTTCATTAAAACCCAGAAAGAGACATGAGAATGTTTATATTATAAAATAAAAATGCAAACTAAACTTGGCTAGCTGCCTTCGGTAAGAAAAAAAATTGGACCAAAAAAAAAAATATAGATTGGAAAAAAAAGGTTTTTTTTTTTTTTTTTTTTCGCAATGGATGAGAAAATGAAGTATTTTTGTTACATCTCCATCAACCAATGACGTCATCAAAAGAAACCAGAAAAGGACAGATAAGACAAAAGAAAAGACCACAGCGTAAGTCAACAATGAATTTTTATTTAATTGAGTTTTAGCAATTTTGGTTCTGTAGCAACCTACCGAGGAATTCTAATGAAGTGCAATTGTACTCAAGCCAGTTACAGTTGAGAGCAATGACAGGCACACGTTTTGTGCAAATTTAAACAGCATCGGAACGGCTCCTACAGTACACGTACATCGCAAAAATACATGCCAGAAAACTAAATCAGTGTACATCGACAATAATTAGGAAGACGTTCCTCGAAAAAACAAACAAACAAAAAATATCTTCATCTGTCCAAGCAAACAAACATTTCACCCATAGTGGATTTATGGGACGCAGCTCAGTAAACATTCAGTCATCATTTGTGGCGAGAACACGCATGATCTCTGTAGACTGAAACCCTTCAATCTGTACTCAAACATATATTTAATCAGAATCAAAACATTGTACATCGCCTTTTCAAAACTAATCTTATATTACAAAAATTCAAAACCTCTCATTTGACAAGAGATCAACCTACTCCTTTTAAGAATCCAAACTCAACATGCTTTGCCAGCCTTGTTCGCCTGGGCAGTACAGAGGCAACGTAAAACTAAAAGCTCAGGATGCTGCAAGTTTATCACAAGCCACGTGAGACGACACAACCATCCAAAACACGGGGGCGATGGCAGCCTAGTAAGACCTAGCAGCAGGTGTTGACCTAAAACACCTGCCTAATGTCGCTTTAGAGCAATTACTGAGACAAGACGCACGTCAATTATGTCCAATATTTACATACTCAAAAGCGCAGGTTCAAAACGGTAATTATTTACTCTCCTCCAAGAAAAAGCCGAGTCCTGTAGCTGTTCAATGAAATGTGGATATCGTCCTCCAAACATGCATTAACACGAGTCCGAAGATCTGACGAGTGGGTTTTGGTCGAGACTGTAGTGTTGGAACGTGGACATTACAGGCGAAAGGTCTGGATGTGAGCCCTAACTGCTGGATCCTTCACAGTGAACATTTAAGATTTGACAAACTCAACATGCCTGGAAAGATCTGCACTCTCTTGTGCCGGGTTCCAACGTGTCGAGTTTGTCAGATGTTGTGACATCTTCTCTGAGCTCGGCTGCAAAAACAGTTTCACCCTCTGCTGGGTTGGGGATTTTTTTTTTATCTTAAAGAAAAAGAAAAACAACATGTATTTTGTGCATTTCAGACATTTTTAAAAACTCAAATGAAAAAGTTAATTTCCATTAAATAATTTAAGATCAGACGCTAAAAAAGGGTTCAAATTAATTCCCAACTGGTGAACGTGGTATGATTTTACCATCTCAAATGGAAACATCTAACCAGGAAAGCAGATGAACCACTACATTCTACAGCTTTCCTTTATTCTACAATCGAGGGCCACGCTGAAATGTACAACCTAGAATTTAACAGCTTCAACAAAAACAACTTCAGTTGCATTTAAATGGCAACTATCGGAAAGTAAACTTACTGTAACATACATATTATATAGTGTATAGTCCATGCAACTGCGCTCGGCGGGTTTTTCTTCGTTTTGGTATGTTATTAGTGTATGGGAGACATCAGCCACCGGTGCATTTCAGATTCAGGTTCCAGGAGGAAAAACTCCCTCAATACCCACCAGAAACTGATCAGCCAGACTTGAAGAGTAAGATGGCCACTTGGCCCAGGTAAAAATAAATAAAATGCTTTGTCTCGTGGGTGACGTAGCTGCCGAAGTTCCTCCCAACGATGCAGTGCCAGGTAGGATTGTACTTCTTGTCAAACTCCTGAAAGAGAGACAAAAAAGAAGTGTAAATTATATATATACAGTATATATATA
>JARVLU010001196.1:29473039-29486703 GCA_031762415.1 Simpsonichthys santanae | reverse complement strand
AAATTTTAAAATATTATTTTGAATAAAAAGTTTATTAGTTGGTTCACAATATCCCACTTTATTAATAAGCCTAATTGAACCAAGGACCTTTCCCACCTCACACAAGAATCAGTTTGTGAGTCAAGGTTGTGACAAATATGGTGGAGTGACTCGCCAAGTTCAATTAGGTTGTCACTCAAACCAAAGGCCTTACCCTTTGATCAGTGCAGCTTCAGAGCAACTTCATGAACAGAAAAGTAAGTTTTAGATGAAATACACACACTGTTCAAGTTCAAGTATCTTTACTGTCATTCGCATCACATGTGGTACATGAGCTGCAACAAAACTGTGTACTAAAGGTCCCAGTTACACCCAAAAATAGCAAAAATACAAAGAATAAAAAAGTAGTATATAAGGCTCTAAGATATATGCTAAACAAATGCTAAACAATATACTAAAAAAATCTAAGCTACAGTCGTCCTTCGTTTATTGCAGCGGATCCGTACCCTGAAGCCCTGCGATAAGGGAAAAACCGCAAAGTAAAAATAGCAGTAAGGAGTTTTAAACTCTTACCACACTCTTGCAATATTCTAAACAATGTTTCTAAACACTAAACACTCTAAAAGAGCACAGAAGAGCACAGAATGTCATGGTTTCAGCTCTCTGTCTCTAGCTGCACTCTTGGCCACTCCCACTTCTCTGCTCTGCATGGAGGTTAGCTAATCAGCTGCAGAAGGAAGCTTCTCACACAGCTGTGGGCTGCACACATGATCTAATAATTTATTTTAAATTAAAAATCCATGCCGATCGTGCGGCTCATCCAGTAATCAAATCGTGATAGATCCAATCCACAAAAAAACGAACCATGAAGTATCAAGGGACTACTGTATACACTAAACATTAATAATGTAAAATAATATGATAGCAGCCCAAACATGAGTCTGTAGTGAGCAGATGGGTATGATTTAATACAGCAACATGAGATAATCATCACCATGAGCATGAGCATGAGATCAGCAGCACAGAACAGTTACATATCATTAGTTAAAGTGGCATTGTGGTGATTTTCTTCTTTCTTTTTCACCTTACAGTGATTTCCTCATTAGGGATTCATGAGTCTAACAGCTTCAGGGTAGAAGCTGTTCCTCAGTCTAGTGGTTCTACACTTAATGCTCCGCAACCCTCTGCCTGAGGGGAGCAGAGCAAAAAAAATGTGTGTGCTGGGTGAGTGGAGTCCTTCATGATGCAGGTGGCCCTCTTCTTGTATCCGGAGGTGTAGATGTCTGTGATGGTGGGGAGGCTGACTTTGCATTCCTGCTGGCAAATAATGAACATAACTAAAACACCTCTTGCCATTTTATGAAGACTGCTCCTCCATGCTCTTGCACTCTGGGGGGTGGGGTGAATTTGAACATGACCTGTCATCTTGGTCCCAGACTGACATGACAGCCGTCATGCTGCAATCTGCTTCCATCCTGCGAATCAAGCAAATCCATCCCCGAGAGCCCGAGAGACATCGGTCCAGCCTGCAAAAGCTTCAGCCTCATGTGCAGCATCTGTTTCCATGACTCAGCTCGACCCTGCCTGATGAACAAAAGAATGGAGGGCAATGAGAGGAGACAGTGGAAGGTAATAAGGAAAAACTATAAGATCTAGCTCTTTGTGCTAACAAAGAAACTCATCCCGTGATGAAAGTAGATCTTTTGTTCTTTTTAGGACACACTCAGAGAATGACCTAAGTGATCAAGACATTTAAAGTTGTTTTAACATTCACCTTTGTGATAAACGGTCATGCAGAGGCCTTTTTAGCTGCTAGCAGTGTATGAAGTTGTCATTTTAAATTATTGCTTCCTTTGTGCTTCTGGTCTCAATCCACAGATGAGCCATATATAAAATAAGCTGCTGAACTGCATGGGAATTTTGGCATAGTTTATATATTTTTTAATCCAAACATTGAGTAAAATTACTAAATAAAAGCCTTCAGATGATCAATTGCTTAGACTTTGTGTGTAACACAAACAATCACTGAGAAGTGAACAGTGTTATTTGCATCATTTTTCTATTTATATGAAATCCATTCATCTACCAGTGTATCTAGTTCTTTCTTTGCTTATTTATTCTTCACACGTAACAATTTAAGACTGTCTAACTATTGAATTCCCCTTTGATGTGCCAAAGTTTGTGGCAGATTAAAATAAAACATGTCTTTTTGCTTGCTGTTCTTTAATTCTCAATGATAAATGTGAAATCACTGTACATTTTTCATCGCAAATTTACACTGTCTACATCTGTACTGAACTTATTCTTGCCAGTGTCCATTCACAGTCAGATGCGTTTTTTTTAATCCCACCTTTCATTAGCATTTTGCCCACCTTGCCTCAGTTACAGCAAAACTCAGACCTGCGAATAACTCACAGCTAAAACATATCTGAGCAGAAGATTGTTTATGTTGTCTCATGTTGGTGCTCTTGACCTGAGCATCTGCAGGCCACCAAACTTTACATTTGGTCGCGACGCCATGTTTTTGAGCAAACATGATTTATAGGGTTATTCTTGTAAACCAAGCCCCAGCGACAATGGTGGTGAATTTCCATTTAGAGGAGTTTTAGTGAGGCTGGAGAAATGATAAAGCAAATGATTTACGAGCTGTAGCAACACGCCGGGCTAAATCTAATCCTGCTCCGAGAGGAAAAGTGTCTGTGAGGAGGGCCGTCTCAGATTGTGAGAGGTTTGTCAACTTGTAGCTGGGGATGAGAGCATTACGCTGTGAAATAAGATACAGGTTTGCGTGCCGAATATTAACACTTACACATGGCAGAGCGATGCATCATGGATTGCAATCTACACTATCAGATCTTTTCAGTCAGATGCACAAACTTAACCTCCAATGAATTCATTATCAATCTCAGAAACCCTTGTTGTCCCATTTAGATCTAATCTATCACTGTAACAGTGCTGTGCAGCCAAGCTTGCAGAGTAAAATCAAGCTTCTGCCCAAAACATCTTTTTTTTTTTTTTTGTGGGGAACTGCCCAATCAGTAGCATCTGTCAGCATCTTCTGGCTACTCTGCCCTCATTAACAGGTGGCTGCATACAAAACTTTCTCCATCTGGTAGCCCCAAGCAGCACACTCTGTACCCCTCAGAAGAGCACGTGGCTCAAACTAGGCAGCTGTTCGTTTCAGAAATCAGAGCCCAACATTAACATTGTATGCAGACAAACGGAGAATTTGTGACAACTTCTCACTTTGTGTACATAACTTCAGTGTTTTTCGCTTCAATTCCAATGCTTTGGGTTGTAAAAACGGCAACAGCACCGTAAATGCTAAACTATCACCATAGATTGCTGCAAAAACAACAAGAGGAACATTTTATCCCAATTTTTAATGGACATTTAACATTTTAAGAGCAACTACATATATAGGCTTCTTTAAGTCAGTCAACTCACATTTAATGTTTCTTTGTTATCAATTTGGATCATGCTTTATTGAGCATTAAGCTAAATTTCAATTTCCACCTTAGGTATATTGAAAACTAGAGGACTGACTGTGTAATTTATTAAATGGAAGGTGATGTGTCAGCACAACAAAAGCAGCTTTTAGCAAGCCGGGGGTGGCTGTCAAGAAATATTAAATCTACTCACAAGTCCCACTTGGAGGACTGTAAATGAGCTCATGTGTTAATGCCACTGCGTTTAAACATGGCCTTTCACAAAACACGAGTGCGGATGCAGAGCGAGCATGCTTCCTTTTTTTATTTTTTGTGGTTCATTGTTGTGGTCTGACATGTTTTCAGGCAGAGGGGAGCTAGATTTTGTGTGATCATAATTGAGCTTACAGTAAACTGCTGCAGAAACAGCAAAGCATGCAGTTTCAGCATGATTCATCCCAATGAGAGGTGAGTCACCCATTACAAGTTTGTGACAAATTCCTGCTTTTTAAAGTATTTTTCCACTTGTAAACGCGCTTGTTTAAAGGAAAATTAATGTACTGTTGATGTACATGCTTAGAAGAATGAGTCATTTTAAGCTTGTATAAAATAGCGCCTGTTTTGCATTCTTAATGCCACATTTAGTGACAATGACACTATGAAATGAAAATATGTTTGCAGTTCATTTAGTGTGGTATTAGCAGGGCAGTTCAATAATTTACGTGAATAACACATTTTTCACTTCAAATGCAGCATCAACAGTGCTCAATAAATTTCCACAAAGAGCTTTTCTTGATTTAGTTTTCCTGAATGCAAAGAACTGGGTATAAATGCATTTACACAACAGCCCTGACAGTCTTATCCAACGTGAATAAAAGGACAAGAATCACAAAGTTCAACTTGTGGCGTTTTGCATATTTCCACATGCAATTCGTGTGACACAATGGTCGGATTAACGCTTTTCTGTTCGCTGGAGGGATTACATGAAGGCTGTGCATGCAGACTGTGGTGCAGATGAGACCTTCTTGCACACTTAAAATGATTTATGGGATGAAAAAGGCTAGAAGGGAGAGAAGTGGAGGAGAAGGCATGTAGGGAAGTGAAATGGGGACGAAAAGGATGCTGGAAATGAGGTCAGCTTGAGTGACAGATGGCATGTCTGGAGGTCCATGCAGTGTAAATGAAATACTTTAAGATATATGCATATTAGAAAGGACTGTGAAACTCTTATGTCCACAGTGAAACCTTGAGTATAAAGGGTGTCGGGGCTGAAGTATTTGACATGCAGGGCATGTTTGAGAACAATAATTGTGCTGCAGGTAGAGGAATTGGTGTAAAAGGATGCAAACGAGGGCCCACAGCTCTAAAAGGCCTCAAAACAAATCATTTGAGAAGAGATTAGGCCAAAAACACACAGAGTAAAAATCATTAAAGTTGTGAACCTTGTGGAAGTGCGAGATCATTGTTTTCTCTGAGGCACTGTGAGTAAAAATGTGTCTCAAATGCCATCACAACTGGCTTCTCCTCCTAATGATGAGAATTGATTTCATTAGTTATTTTTTGTTTGTTTTTTTAATTTTATTAGTTATGAATGTATTTATTCTAAATGTTTAAAGGTTATTAAAAAGGACTGGGCAAAATGTTAGGAGCAGAATAGAGCTGCTGAAAAATAAATTAGAACTAATTGTATTTTGTCTTTTAGAGCGCCCACAGATTTGCAGAATTTTCATGAAAACATTTCAGCTGACATGCACCTGTATTATAATTTTAATGATTTGCACTGTTAAGCTTCTAAATTACAGAAAAAATGCCTCACAAACTAAAATGAGAGCAGAATATTTAGTAGAGAACCAAAAATAAATTTTTATTAATGCGTTTTAAATAAATATCCCTCTGATATCTGCAAGAATGTCTTCTGTTACTCTTGTTTGCTAAACTGCATCACTGGGGAAGGATGGTATTTCCAAAAAATAGAGATAGAAGGTTTTACTTAATTAATTTTCAGTCTTTGTTTGAAAAAATGGTGCACCTTTTGTCACCATGGCAACCTGAACTCACAACTAATGGCTGCTGGATTTGCATCAGCTATTTCCCACTTCTTTTCAGTTTGCATGGACTTTAATTGAAGTCCTTGCAGAATTGGCAAACAAATGTAAAAACCTGATCAGTACTGCCCTTTAAAAACAGTATGATCCCAGTCTGTAGGATAAAAGTATCCATAGCTACTGAATCTAAACTATTTCTTAATTTCATGTCTTTAAGGTAAAACTCAGGCAGCAGTTTACATCAGGCGGTGACACAATTGTGTCATTTAGTGAAACTTCTTCCAGACTTCACCAAATATGATACACTTCTCATCCAAAATGTATGTGCAGCGTATTTAAAATTTACCACATTTCTGCATGGAAATTCACTGTGAACACTCATCACAAGAACGTGATTTTGGATTTCATGCAAATCCTCTGAGAAAATCCCCCCTGGCAATATCTTTCTTTATTAATAACAGTTTTAAATATTTTCTTACCTTCAGTAATTATTTACTCTTCGTTCATTTTTATCAGTGGTTTTGATGTGGAAAAAGCACTAAAATGCTGATGGTGTGTGTTCAACACTTCAGATTCTGCACTTACATGGAAGTGTGATCACGTTTATTATAAGATTTTCATCCAAACACTGAACTAAATTAAATGATGCAGTTTCAAAGAGTTTACTCCGGTAGTTTTACAGAAATATTAAGCTGCATCTCTGAAATGTGCTCAGTGTAAACAAAATTCAGTTTATTTACACAGCGTCAAGTCACAGCAGAAGTCATCTCATATAAAGTAAGTTAACAAAGTTAACATAAGTAAGTTAACATTATTTATCCGAGGAGCAACCTGCTTTGAGTTTAACTCCATCACAGAACTCTCATCTTGAGCAAGCACGAAGGCGACAGTGGAAAGGAAAAACTCCCGCATGAGGAAGAAACCTTTAGCAGAACCAGGCTCAGGACAAGTGGTCATCTGCTTTGACCAACTGGGTTTAGTAGGAACAGATACACAATGGCAGGTCAAGAATCACATGTTAAGACTGAAACAGTATCAAATGAGAACTATCACATTTTAACAATTCATTTTAGGAAATGTGGACAATTTATCCTCCAGTAGTCTAAGCCTATAGCAAGACAACAAGCCAACCCTAACTATAGGATTTATCAAAAAAGGAAAGTCTTAAGTCCAGTCTTAAAACTGGACACTGTGTCAGCCTCATGGACAGAAACTGGAAGTTGGTTCCACAAGAGAGGCGCCTGGGAACTGAAAGATCTTCCTCCCATTCTGCTTTTGGAAACTCTAGGAACCACAAGTAAGCCTGCAGTCTGAGAGCGAAGCGCTCTGTTAGGAAAATATGGAACAATTAGATCCCAAATATAAGATGGAGCTAGGTTGTTGAGGGCTTTGTAGGTCAGAAGTAAGATTTTGAATCAATTCTGGACTTGACAGGGAGCCAGTGGAGAGAAGCTAAAACTGGAGAGATATGATCTCTCCCACTAACTCCAGTTAAGACTCTGGCAGCAGCGTTTTGGATCAACTGAAGACTTTTTAAAAAGTATTTGGACACCCAGACAATAAACCATTGCCACAGTCCAGTCTAGACGTGACAACTGTATGAACCAGTTCTTCTGCATCAGTTTTGGACAAGATGTTTCTAATGTTAGTGATGTTAAGCAGGTGGAGGAAAGCGGTTCTGGTAACTTTTGTAATGTGGGGGTTAAACAACATGTCCTGATCAAAAATAACACCAAGATTTTTTTCCAGATTATTGGTAGAGTAACGTTCCTGTTTTCTGGGCCTCGGCGAGACGACCTGCCGGCGTCTGAGGGGGACTCCTCTCCTCAGGATTGTGGGTCAGTGTGTCTCTGGAACCACATGTGGGTCACTGGACTGCGTGCCACTGCAGAACCACAACACAGACAGGGTGGACCTGCTTGAGACCGGGGCCTGAGAGGGATTCAGTGTCAGGAGGAGGAGATCCAGTTTTAAATAGACCCACGTCTCTGAGAAGTGAGGCAGCTGCCTCCGCCGGGACCTTGGACTTGTTCTCTGTCATCCTATTAAAAATCTTTTAATTATGATTCTTTATCTGGTCCTTAATTTTCCGTCCTATTACAGTAATCCTCAGTGGGTTTGCGATGGATCGTCTAAATGGGTCAAATAGAGGCTGAAAGTTGGACCTGATGGATCCAGGTTTAGTTTTCAGGTAAACAGAGGCTGAATTGAATGAATTATTCTGCATTAATTAGCTAAAACATGATTTATTTTCAGAACTGATTCAGTGAATTTGACAGTTTTAGACTATATAATGGTTTTAATTTAGAAATTACAGACACATTGGAACAGGGGTGTCAAGGGGCCAGAATTTAAAACTTCAAGCCAAGGGCCACTTTCAGTCAATGAACTCATCAGTTACATCAGTTCCTTAGTTGTTCCTCAACAGGAGTTTCATCCGTCTCATTTGGTTCAAGGTTCTTTATTGTTCATCACGTGGCGCATGATGTGGAACGAAATTGTGTACCCAAGGTCCCAGTTATACCCCAAAATAAAGAAAAATATATTAAGTATAAAAAAAAAAACAGTATACAAGGATCTAAAATATGTGCTGAACAATAAGGTGTATTAAACAGCAGCTGAACATGAGTCTGTTGTGAGCAAGATGGACATGAACACAGCAGCTTAAAGCCAAGAAATCAGCAGCATGGATAATCAGCAGCAACCATTTAGCATTGAGCAGAATCTGAACGTTCTCCGTTGCTTTTTCCGTGTCAAAATAAAAACCTACAAACATTTTCAAACTAATTTTTCTTGGCTTCAAAGTCGTCCGGCCGTCGTGAAAAGTCTGCACTAAACAGAGTGTTCTCAATTTTGAAGCACAATGAGAAGTCGTAAAAATATTTTACATTTAAAACGTCATCTTGTGGGGCCAGTTAAAGATGTTAACAAGGGCCATATTTGGCCCACGGACCTCGAGTTTGACACGTGCATTACAACTCATTCAGCTCAAACGTGCACATTTAGTCTAAATCTGGCCTAATTTAGTCTAAACTCTGTCAAACCTGATATGAAAGCTGTTTCTCTTTACATTAGTGATATATTTAAATAAATCAATTTAATCTTGTCTAATTGAATTTTATTATATTCAACCTTTTTAAGGTTAACACCAGCAATACTAGTACAAGCCCAGCTAGACAAAGACTAGCTCTGGTCTAACGTGCTCTGTGGACTAAATTCAGTCCAACTTGTCACATGTGATTAGTCAGACCTGAAGTCTTCAGGATGGATCAGTTTCTGTTTGAGAGTCCTGTTAGGGTTGAGATGTTGGTTTCTCAGACACTCCAGCAACATGTGGGACAATTAATGGTCTTCTCCCATGTTGTTTGGTGGTGTGTTTGTTAAACTATTTTAATGTCCTTATTGATTTGATGAAATCTCAGTTAAGATATTCACAAGTTTAGAGCTTTTCCAACACGTCTGTCCCTTCTGCCCTCGTGGGGAAATGTTTGGCCTGATGGTGTAGAGCAGGGCTGTTCAACTGGTGGCCCACGGGCCACTTCCAGCAATAAAACAAATTTAAAAGATCATTGTACTACTTGGCTTATTTACATGATGACTTTAATTGCTGGATGTCCGGCCCCTGAGCTGCTGGCGTTCAGAAACCGTCTCCGCCTGAGAAGTTTTGTTGAAAAGCGCTGGAAAATTTGCAGGAGGTGAGTCAAAGAGAAGGTTCTGATCTGTGTGGGTTGGTTTCCTGTAACTTCAGTGTTGAAGCTCCCGTCGCAGAATTGTCGTTGGCATCTTCTCTGGTGAACCTGATGTGGTCCAGGGTGCACGTGTGGTGAAAATATGAAGAATATTTTAAATAAACAACTTGAGAATCGGGCAGCAGCTGCATTCACCCACAGCTTTCGTTAGATGGCAGCAAACTCACTTCAAACAGCCGACAGCTTTTATGGTGCATGATGGGAAAACCTCAGTTCTCAGGTACCCAAACACAACCGGAGCCAAGAGGAGGTTAAAAAAGCATTTATTTAATTTTAATTTGTGGATAAAGAGCTGCTGCTGCAAAATCTACGGACTCAGTCAATAGAAGAGCAAGAAGATGGAAATCATTTATTTTGTCACAGATTTATGCTCCACATCTGTACCCAGATTTTGTGAGTTTATGTACTTCATTGAGACCAGAAATGTTTTTTTTTTCTCCTCGAAATTGGATTGTTTTGTAACTTTTTAAATAGTTAAGTTTGTAAATTGTGTGCACTGATTAAGTTACCGTGCATATTCAGCTCCAGCTCTTCTGAATAAATCACTCACATTTCTGCTTTTGACCATCTCCTCTCAGTATCTCAAAAAGAAATAATTTAAAAAGACAAAAACTAACCCAGCCCTTCAGTTCCCTTGTGTTGGAGATGAAAGTGTTTCCGACCTGCTTGAAGGGAGACTCGAGCTGTGAGCGCTGCGAGCCGCAGAGGAAACACTTGCTGACAGATAAACAAGAAGCCACGGCGCTGATCGAACAGCTGCTGCCACATCATCCTGTAATTAAACTACACCAAATGACAGAAGCTGCTGTCAACCAGCAGAAAACAACTGTGGTCACAAAAATATCAAATACTTTGCATGGAAAGTGCTTCAGTGTTAAAATGACACAAACACACACACGCACACTCAGCAGGCTACTGCTACATGGTTTGACGCATCAAGTGGCACTTTTTACAACACAAACACGTTTTTGTTGTTGATCAATTGCACTGAGGTGAGGCACAGTAAAAACAGCACGCTGACAGAGGAATAAAATATAAAACACTTGGTGACGAGCAGCCTTCCTGTCAGAACGACAGTCATTCAGCTTCTTTAAATGATAAAAACATGTTCGAACTCATCCATTCTTAACGTTTAATAATGTTTACAGCTGTCTGCAGTGAAGGTGCTCACGGTTCCTTCGCTCGGGGGGTGACCTTCGTAGCGTTCCTGGACCAGCAGGAGGGGGACTTTCTCAGTCGTGCATCAGCAGAAGCAGAGGAAACATCAGCAGTGAAGAGCTAGCTCCAAGCTGTCGATGTTCCTCGTTACGCTCGATGCAGCCACAGCGGTCGCGTCCCAAGTTTCTGAAATGCTGAGTGAAAAGCTGACGGCAGGCGAACACGTGCATTTGGTCGTCTTTTGAGTTCCCTGGAAATCAGCTTTTTAAAACATGATCGAGAGGCTCGAGTGATTTCTCTGCCGTCGATTCACGGAGAAGAAGTACTGTGAGGATCACCAGCTCAGGTTTCAGCTCAACGTGTAGCCGTTTGTTTTTCACTTGCGTCGACTGAAGATGCTCTTCTTGGTGGAGCTCCTGTCGGCGGAGCTGAGGCCGATGAGGAGGCGAGCCTTCTCGTCTTCCTCCTGCTGCTGCTGCTGGTTGTTGTCGGACTTCCCTTCAGACGCCTTCCCGCGCAGGTCCGAGCCCGAAGCCGGCTTCAGGCGCAGCTTCTCCTTGATCATCTGGAGCAGCAGGGAGACGGAAACATCATGTTCAGATACAGCGTCTCCATCAACATTCACAACCCTTCAACGTTTCCATATTTTGTCCCGTTACAACCACAAACTTTTTTTTTAAACAAATAAGTCTTTAAACTGGGTTTTTAATCGCTTCTATTCTGATATTTCAAAATAAAGTCTTGTCAAACCTGCCGCCTTCCAAAGTCAATGAATTAATAAATTAAAATCCTCCTGTGTGTAATTTAATCTCAGTATAAATCCAGCTGTTCTGTAAAACTTCAGATGTTTTTCTTTCTTCATAACTGTAAAGATCAAACAGCATCACGAAGACCAAGGAACACATCAGCCTGTTCAGTGATAAAGTTGTTAAGAAATGTAATCATGGTTAAGTTATAAATCTTGGAGCTCTGTAACTGCAAACCGTCAAGTCTAAAAAGAGGGAGTGGAGGAGGAGAGTGTTAAGAGCAGAAGCTCAGGGTAACTCTGGAGGAGCTGCAGGGACCCACAGTTCAGGTGGGACAATCTGTTCACAGGACAACGTTTAGTCGTGCGCTCCACAAATCTGATGTGATGGAGCAGTAAGAAGTCTCATTTTTGCAGTTTGACACAAGCCATGTAGGAAACACGGCAAACATGGGGAAGAAGCTATCCTGATCCAAAATTCATCTTTTTGGGTCTAAATAAAAAATTAGCACTTCACATCACTGAACACACCACCCCCACTCTGAAAGTTAGTGGTGGCAGCATCATGCTGTGGAAATGAAAAAAAAAAACCCAAACAAACAAACAAAAAAAACAAAACAAAACAAAACAAAAAAAAAAAAACAAGACAGCAGGATGACGACCTGGAACATCCAGCTGGAGCCTCAGTGGAACAGATTCCAATGGTTCCTAATCCTGGTCCTTGCGGAACACCATACTGCATGATTTAATTGTTATCCTGCTTTGACACATCTGCTTTAAATGAATGGGTGATTAACAGGCTTCTGCAGAACACGAAGTAATTACAACAGTGACTCAGGTGTGTTGGAGCAAGAAAACAACTAAAATATGCAGGATGGTGTTCATCAAGGACCTGTGTTGGGAACCACTGGTTTATATCAAGGCATATTCAAGTGTTAGAACGACCCTGTTTAAGTCCAGATCTAAATCCAACAGAAAATCGGTGGGGACTTGAAACTGTTGTTCAGAGACACTCTCCACCCTGTGTGACTGAGCAGCAGTGGTTTTATATTGAAGAATGGAGAGAAGCCCCAAAAGACTATCAGCTAGAATCGAACAGAAAGGTGTTTCTTTGAAATACAGACTCTGATCCAAATGCACGTTGCAGTTTTCAGGTTTTTATATGCAAAACCTTTGAAAACCATGTCCCATTTTCCTTCCACTTGACAATTATGCACAACTTAGTGTTGACCTATTACATGCAATCCCACAAAATTACTTTTCACGATGCAGCAAGTGGAAATTATTACTCTTATTTTTTAAAACTCCTGATGGAAAATGTGACTAAAACAAACATTAACTTGATGAAAACTATTGTTTAAAACTTGCAAAATTCTCATGAAAAACCTTGAAGTGAAAACTCAGGCACCTGTGCTACGAGTGCTTTACGGCTGTCCCTTTTTACAGCCATGGCGAAGTCGAGCCAGGTCCACGTGTTGTTATGGTACTCCAAACAGGGCAGGACCAGGTTCAGGTCTTTCCAGTCCACACTGCTCTTTTCTCCCTGGGGAGAAATTAAACGACAAAACTGAAGACGATAGACTGGAAACGGAAGTCTTCACTGGTTACCAACAATAAAACGTCCAGTTTTTGCACAAAAAAAGATGATTAAGTAAAAAAGAAAAGAATAATTTCCCCAAATAATCAAAGGTGTGTTAAATCAACAAGTGGTCAAGAAAAAAAAGGTCCAACAGAGTTCCTTCCCTTTTTGTTCAGTGTTTGTTGGGGGACAGACACAAATATTAAATGAATCATAAAGAATATACAAGTACTGTAGTTTATTATTATGCAGCTCAGGGGATCACAGCTGTCAGGACTGTGGCTCAAGCTGTGAAGATCTGGGTAAATGTGGGTGCTCGGTCACTTAAACTACATCCTTCAGATTACTTACAAGTAGAAGATAACTGAGGAGGAGCTCGTCTGGACCTCACTGGAGTTAGGAGAGATCAAACCTCTCCAGTTTTAGCTTCTCTCCACTGGCTAACTGTCAAGTCCAGTATTAAATTCAAAATCTTACTTCTAACCTACAAAACCCTCAACAACCTAGCTCCATCTTATATTACAGATCTTACCGTTCCATATTTTCCCAAAAGAGCACTTCGCTCTCAGACTGCAGGCTATCTTGTGGTCCCTAGAGGTTTCAAAAAGCAGAATGGGAGGAAGATCTTGCAGTTATCTGGCTCCTCTTTTGTAGAACCAACTTCCAGTTTCTGTCCATAAGACTGACACATTGTCCAGTTTTAAGACTTTCCTTTTTGATAAATCCTATAACTAGGGTTGGCTTGTTATGATGCCTTAATCTTAGACTAGAGGACAAATTGACCTCATTACCGTAAATTGTGAAAATTGAATACAGGTAGTCCCCGATTTAAGGCGTCATCGGTTTAAGTCGTTTCGCGTTTACGGCTCCACCCCCAGTGATGCCATTGCGCCGTACGTTGCCTTTTTTTATGCAGCATTTTATAATTTTTTCGTTTTTTGGGGGGTATTTTGTTAACTAACTGCTTGGAAACACATTTAA
>JARVLU010001196.1:29448084-29464389 GCA_031762415.1 Simpsonichthys santanae | reverse complement strand
AGAATCTTTATTGTCATTTGCACCACATGTGGTACATGTGATGAAACGAAATTATGTACACAGGGTCCCACTTACATACAACAATAAAATGCAAAATAAAACATTACTAAGATCTAAGATGTGAACTAAGAAAAACACCAACAAAAATACACTAAGCACTAATATCATAGAATAACATTACTCCAAACAGCAGCACGAACATGGACACACATCAAAGGCAGTGAGGGTTTCAGTGTCTTGCCCATGAGCATTTTGACACGTGACGTGACTACTCAAAGTTAGAATCAAACCTCCGACGCTCTTGTTGGAGGATGACTGCTCTAACCACTGAGCCACAGGTGTCCCCTGTATTTCAGCTGCCGCATACTAAGCTACACTTTCACCAGTGAGACAGCTCTGGCCAGCAGACAGGTCAGTAAAGCACAAACAGTAAACTTTATCAAACTCTACTTGTTTGAGTGAGTTAAAATATATAGACAGTAAAACTGTATCCCTACCAAGTAAATATGTTGTATTCACCACTTAAGAACTGAGCCTACCTCCAGCCACAGCTGTCTGTCCTCTTGGTCTGAAGGATTCAGCTCCATGGTGGCAAAGTACTGCATCCCATCCAGCAGACACGTCCAGGTGGTTTTCTGCTTCAGTGTGTCGTTGTACCAGGCAGGATGGTGCTCACACTGCAGCAGCTGGGCCTTGGCTGCAGACACCAGGACACAACCTGCCGTCTCTGTACCGCGCAGCATCATCTGAGGAAAGAAAACAGAACGAACACACAAACACAATTATATTTTGCAATGATTAAAGTTCAACAAAGACTTTTCAGCTGTCGGGTTGTCAGTACACTGCTGAGGAGTGAGTGGCACACATTCAGTGTGAATCATCTAATTTATAAACACAGAAACCCAAAAGAAAATATGGTAAAAAATGGTGTAAGAGTAAAGCCTGAAGTTTGTTAAGCCTTAATACAACTGGGAATCTTCAATCACTCATCTGATCCCAGTTCCTACAACCATTAAACAGCATTAAAAGTTAAGTGGCTGAATTACCTGACAGTTGACCAGCTCAATGAACCAGTTGCGGTTGTACACATCATCAGTCTGACAGGCAGCGATCCCACACAGCTGATCGCTCACACCTGAGTCCTCCTCTGAAAACACCACAAACTTGTCCGTTTCTTCAATCAGCTTCTGCAGCATCAAGGTTCCTACAGAACAAAAATGGATTAGTCGATCTTCAAACATCGCTGCAGTTTTTATTTTTTCTCCAGGAGGAACCCTCACCTTCATTTTGACTTTTTTCTGCTCGACTGATAGTGGACACGATAGGCATGATGGGAGCAGTGGTGGGGGAGTACGTGGAAGGAGAACGTTTGATCTTCTTGGTCTGTAGCTGCGTGTCAATCTTCAGACCTTTCAGAGCTTCGGTGGACAGATTTCTCTTCAGCACAGACGCCTTTTTATAACCGTCATATAGCCCAAAAGCTATGTTCCTGTTCATGGTTGTCCAGGAGGCACGCAGGTCCACCAGACGTAGCTTGTGAGTGTAAGGAGCATTAGATTCATCCTTCAGGTTCACCTCCTGTCAAAACATCAGAAACAATCAGATTTCTTCATCCAGCTCCGGTGAAAAACAGATCTGAATTTTCAGCCTCGTGGTTTCAGGTTTTACCTCCTCCATGTGGTTGCTCTGTCGCTGGTAGCTGAGAGATGACAGGCTGAGCAGATGAGTCTTCTTCACCTGAGCGTTCATCTGGTGGTCTGTCGTCTCGTCCCAGGTGGAGGCCATCAGGTGAACGGTCACCTGAGAGAGTTCGCTGACCATCTGAGTAACGTTCCATTCAGAGATGAGCCTCCGCATCACAGTACCAGCTGAGAGACCACACATTAAAAAACATTAAAAAAAATAATAATAATGCTGGGATTTGTCTTTTTTTAATCCTATGGTTTATTCATTCATTCAGCCTTTATTTTATACAGGTCAGTCTCATTGAGCCTCGAGGACTCATTTACAAGAGAGACCTGTTTTAAACAAAGAGCACAGATGAGGTACAGACAACAACAGACAATCATATAAAATGAAAAGTAAATAGAAGAAGTTTACCCTGTGGAATAAGTCTCTGCTCTCCACGAGTAAAGACCTCGCCTTTATCACACTCCAACTGGATTCCCCTCTGCTGGGCAAAAGAGGCCCAGTAATGCACCTAAAGAACATATAACACATAACAGGCACATGTGAACGTCAGGAATTCAAGAGATCTACTGGTAATTAAATCCAGGACAGGACAACAATTCTTTTTCAGCAGTTAAAAACATCCACTGCTGCTGCAGGGTTTACTTGTAGTCGTGGGAAGGCAGCTGTGTAGGACATCTGTTTGTAGTGCTGACCAAGCTTCTTGCGCACTGGTCTGAGGCTGTGGAAGAGCTTGCCTCTGCAGATTGGTCGGGAAACACTCGTCCATGTGGCCCAGAAGTTCTGCATCCAGCGCAGAGTGCTGCTGTATAGTAAGATTTTGGGCTGGGAGGATTCTACAAAGAAGAAATGCATACAAGTCTATACGCTAAGAGACAAAACAATCTGGTGATTTCCTCGTTCGTTGAGTTTATGTTCTTGTTAAGAGAAGACCTAAGAGTTGTACACACCAGCTGAACAATGCCGGTTGAGGTCCATGGTGATGGAGAGGTTAAGGTTCTCGGAGCGAAAGGCTCTGTAGGAGTCATGAGGCTGTCCCGAGGTCACATCAGCAATGTTCTCTGGGCAGCACAGCATCACAGCATGGTGGTCATGGGGGTTTCCATGGCAGAGCCATTGGAGGTCAAGGGTCATACACAGGTTGGGCAGATGCAGAAAACAGATATCATCATACCTAGTGTAAAAACAAAACAGGGAGTTTCATTATTAAACTGTAACTTATAAAAACAAACAATGTTAAAGCATTAGAACTTACTTCGATGCTGTCCGGACGTTTAAGTCTAAATCCCCGTTAAAAATGAACTGCCCTGGGTTCCAGTCAAAGTTCAGCTTGTTCCATTCCCAGTGCAGGTTTTCTGTCGTGTTATAAGGGTCCTGTAAGAGCACAGTCATCATTTATAAAATATACATTTTGTATTGACTATAACATAATAAAAATGCACAGTGCCTCAAACACGGAACAGAGAAATTTTCCAGGATGAAATTTGTGATGTAAACACAGTTTTACCTCTGTAGCTAGCTGATGAAGATTAGCGTGCTCTATGTTCATGGCCCAGTGTCCGTGCAGAAGGAGGCGGCTTTTGTCCCACCAGGCCAGGAGAGGCGAAGGATCAACTGTGGGTTTGGTCAGCAGGTCCACTGACTGTCCAATCAGAGTCCAGGCAGGGTCCCAACATGGCCCCCACACAATGGTATACTGAGAAATATTGGCTGCAGAAAGACAGGTTTTGTTTTTAAATTTTAACATGACAGACCTTTAGGCAACATTTTGCTCCAATTATGAATAAGATTTTATCCTAATACTAATTATATATATTATCTTGCAATGATTTCAAAGTTTTATCTGAGTTTTACAGAATTGATTATTCTACATAACACATGCTTGATTGTCTAATAAAGCGATAGCATCACTTACATTTAAAATTATAGTAAAACTTGAGTGGAGGCATATTTCTGTGGACCGTCACATCTCCCCACGGTGCACCAAGTGAGACGGTCTCTTTACGATGAGCTCTTGCCTGTCCGTCATGCTCCGTCCCAACCAGACGCCCCGACAGCTCCCAGCCCCCGATCTCAAAGAGGTAGCGAGGGTAGTCCCGGATCCTCACTGTCACAAAACGATCATTGTAAAATAATTATTCACTGGTAAAATAAGTGTAAAAAAAAATCCTGTGCTGATTCCGGCTTACCTAGAAACGTAGCTAGTTTAAACTTGACAGCGCGGCACCACTGAACCACCAGAGGGAGTCCGTCTCTGGGGAAGGGACTGATCTTGTCAATGTCTCTCATCTGCTCAATAACCTTCTCTGGTCCATGAAGAGCCTCATCAGCCAGAACCACTAGCTCCAAATCGGACACAGTCCAGGTCAGCAGAGACTTCCTCATGGGTGTGTTTGCATAGAGGCGACGCGAGCGCTGGATGTAGATCTCGATGTGCTTTTTCTCCAGTGAACTGTAAAGCTCCTCTATCTTCCTGGCAGGCAGAAGCTCTCCGTGCTGCTTTCGCAGTTCCGCCACCTTCTTGTCCAGAAGCTGCAGACGCTTGGCGCTCTCTTTACTCTCGTCCTTCATGAGCTCGTAGTTGTCTCGCAGCTTGATTTCAAAGACATCGTCGAGGAAGACGAACGAGAACTGGCTGATTTTGAACACGAGGTCGGGAGGCAGACGCTGCACGGAGGAGGCCAGACGGTGGGGACGATGGAGGGTCTTCAACCACTTCAGCACACTAATGGCCATGTCAAAAGTGTTTGAGAAGTTGTACTGGTAAGGGAACTCCAAGGATAATGACGGGCAGGTGAAGACCCACACACGGTTGTGAGGAGTGGTTAGGAAAGGAAACGCATCTCGGTGCAGCTGCATCTCAGTCAGCTCTTCGTTCATTTCCACGTCCAGCTCGTTAAAGGAGACGATGTTGTTGCCGTCGAAGCTGAAAATGAGCGAAGGGGAGCGTAGGTGCATGGAACCAGCGTGCTTTGAGATCATGAGGGCGTCAGCGTGCAGCAGAATATAGTTCTCCTCACTAACATGAGCCGTTAAACAAGTAGCTCCCATTTCAACACGTACGGACAAGAGTCTGCTATGACCCGACGCAGCGTCACTGTCCGAAGGTGTGACGGACTTCACCTCTTTCTTCTCTCCAAAAAGTAAACCCCAACAAGCCTGAGCTTCAGTCAAGTGCTGAAACAAGACCATGTGGTCCAGCGGAGTCCAGTTGACAGTGAGTTCCTCTTCACACTGAACCTGTTTAATTCAAAAACAAAGCTGCAATAACACGGAAACTTTTTCAGTCCAAAAGGGCAAAAAAAAAAAAAAAAAAGTATAATTACCTGTAAGGTGTGGGTGGTGATGTGGTAGCAGATGGTTATTGTGGTGAGTTTGATTACGGGGTTGATGGTCTGGGAAGCGGAGCAACATGGTTCCATGTTCTCTGTGAGCGTTTTACCTGCAGACAAGCTCATTCCCTGAAGAGACACTCTGGAGCTTTCAGTAGCGCTCAGGACACTGACTGTGTCCATCCGCAGAGACACGGCTCCTAAACAGAACAAAAGGTCAAACAAAACAAATATATTTGATGTTAAACTGTCAGAGATCATAGGAATGATGAAAATGGAAAAAATGCACAACTTTAACAACATGTAGGTTAAAAAGAAAACAATCAAAAAAATTCTAAAACAATATTACTTTTTAAAAAGTGCTTATATTTCAGACAGTCAAGCATAGAAAGATTCAGTTTACTGTTACAGTACATGAACAGTAATTTCCACAGGTTTAAAATGCTAAAACAATTTCCTTTGGACATTTTACTCAAATAAACTTACAGCTATACAATGAGACAAATTATAGTTCAAAACATCAAAGTTCATGCTCAATAATCCAGGTAGAAAATCCAACAAAGTTCAGTCAGATCATCTGGATGGTTTCTTTCTTTCTTAATTTTTTTTTACATGTTTCATTTTTCATCCAAAGGACTTCATCAATCTGAGGAGCCACAAATAAACTCAGTCCCACAAGCAGCACAGTCACACAGTTGACCACCCAGTTTGTTGGTGGTAAGATGGTTTCTGGGGCCCTCTCTCTCCCTCGTTGACTCCTCTGAGGCAGCCATAGCCAAAGTGGTTCAAAACATCAAAGTTCATGCTCAACATTCACCCAGTGATGAAGTCCTTTGGATGAAGGACGAAACGACTCAAAATAAATAAATAAATAAAAGCATCCAGATGACCTAAATGAACTCTGCTGGACAAATTAGTCATTTTTAAAAACAAATTGCAATAATTTGTTTTGTTCTTTTGCCTAGTCCAAAATATTTTAGACAAACATTACTTTTGCAAAGAAACAGTTTTCCCCTATGATGAAACGCATCCTTAAGAGCAAATAACTTATTTCCAAATCTGAACAGATAACTGACTAATGCACTTTTAAAACTTAAGCCATATCAAACAAAGACCAGTGGCTTTAGCTTATTTTTATTTCCTCAGCTTGTACGTTTGTGCTAACTTCCAACTTCAATAGATGAGATAAATATTAAAACTTTTATTTTACTCCATGTTTCATTCAAATAATAATATACTGCTTAAAAGAATTGCCAATAATGACTATTATTTAATAAAGAGTCTGCAATAAAAACATGTTAAACAATACCAAACTATCTTTGACTAAATGTTTTTTACAGTAATATTTCTTACCTGCTACATTGGAAACTGTGAAAACATCAACATCTTCCAGACAGCAGTCCAGTCTGAAGAGGAGGTGCAGCTGTGAGGAGGAGTTCGGAGGGGCAATTTTGTCTGAAGAGGGAGACGCCGCAACTACATCTGACAGCTGCGGCTCTGAGTCCCGAGTAAAACACATGAGGGACATCAGGCGGGAGAGACACAGCGCGCACGTCTCTGACAGCTCCACCTGAAGACCTTTCAGGTTGGACTCCACACTCAGGCTCGGAGGATGGCTACTCGACTCCGAGACAAGTCGGTTAAAACTCCCCTGGAGAAAGAAGTCAGTGAAAAGGCATGACAGATAAATATATAAAATTAAAAGCTTTAAATGGTTCATTTTAATGTTTGCTATTTATTATTTGTGTTGGTCAGAACACTAGCTTTTTAAAATACATAAATTACAAGTTGTAAGCATCAACAGAACAATTTGTTTATTTATCAGCTTTGTTGTTGAGTTATACACAGTTTGAGAAACACAGAACAGTGTTTTTAATTTTGAGATGCTAAATTAAAGCTTTTGTGTGTACTGTATAAGCTGGTGTTTTTTTGGGGAACCTCACCACCTTCAATTCTCAATTTCTTGTAGCAGTTTCTTGTATTTTCCTTAAAGATTTAAAACTCAAATGTGACAAAATGCTGTTCACTTCTGCTGAGTTTTTAGGAAAGCATCATAATTCAGTAAATCAAAGAATAGAGACATAATTTATAATTTATAGAATGATTTGCTACATATTAGACTTGTGTATGTGTTTTATTTTGTTCTAAAGCACAAATAATCATGTTAACTCCTTTATTTGACATTAGGAGAAACTTCTGAATCACTGGACTTAATGTAAAAGTCTAATTTTAATTTAAGGAAGGTGTTTGTAACCATGCGTGGCCGTGATTTAAACTGAATGCGTTGCGTTGTCATTAGCTGGTGCCACCATACTCTTTAATGCAAAGCTGCAGTTTTAAAATGAACAAAACAGTTTTTAAAAGGTCGTTTCTAAGCTTTGATTTAAATATTTCACATGGTGTGCTTTAAGAAAGCAGGTTGTGCAAGAAAAAAAGACATAATAAAAACATGACAAAGAGATTCATCACAAGTTTGGCTCCTACCTGAAGACTTAAGGAGTCCAGAATCAGTGCTTCTCCCCACACATGTTTACCAGGAGGGTGGGGGGCCTGTTGGATATGAGAGCCCTGACCAACCCTCCACCAGAAGCTATCCAAGAATAGTGAAGCTCGTTGGTGCAGGTTCTGAGACTCTGAGCTGTCTCTGTCGACTTTCAGGTCGAGAAGATGCTGCAGTTCTGCAAACGCAAAGTGTCAAATAAAAAGGGAGTTTGTTTAGGAATAACGGTTTGCAGGGATAAAAGGAAGAATTAATCATTGGGTGACAATTTAAAGAGAACTCTGGGTTTGAAAAGGTTGCACAGATTTGCTCTCCAAAATAAAACTTTAAATTGTGTGAAAAAGTATTAAGAGCAGAGTGGGAGTTGTAAGAAACAGTGGTTCCTAAATTTGGGGACCAGGACCCCACTGTGGGTCATTATTATTTATTAACCTTTATTTAAATCCCACTGAGATCACAGATCTCTTTTGCAAAGCACGCCTGGGCCTGAAGGCAGACATGCATGTGTTTATGCTGTGGGAGGAAACTGGAGTACCCACATAAACATGAGAACATGCAAACTCCACACAGAAAGACCTCTGGTCCAACCGGGGATTGAACCCAGGACCTTGTTGCTGTGAACCACCAGTGCCAACTACTGAACCTTCGTTCTGCCCAATCTGCCCATTGTTCTGTTATAAAAACAACTGGTAGGTAGTCTTCAGAAAAATCAAAACAAACATAATTTAATGAGACATGTCCAGGGTGTACCCCGCCTCTCGCACAGTGACTGCTGGATATGGGCACCAGTGACCCCCGTGACCCCAAAAGGAAAAAGTGAGTAAAGACAATGGATGGGCAGATGGTGTAGAATATAAATTACACTGACTGCTCCTCTTCACTGCAGCGACTGATCATTTCAGCAGCGATAAGCAAAAGAAAAGAAAAGCAATGACGTTGACCTGTCCCACTGTGTGAGCAGCACGTACCTGCGTTAGCAGAAATGAAGCCAAGAGCAAAAGGTGTCGTGTCTCCCAGCTGAACGGACACGTTAACATTGAACACGGAGGAGGAGATCATCACAGGAGCATCCAGGTGAGGGAGGCGCCTGAGGAAGAGGAGGATGGAAAAACAATCTAATGGTCTACGCAACACAATCAGGTAAAAACAAAACGGAGGGAGTGATGAACAAACATGGATAAGAGGAAGAAAGTGAATATTCACAGCAGTGGGATATTTTCAGTACTGACTTTCTAGATGGAACATAAAATATGAGCTTCATATCAAGGCAAAGTAAAAACAGACATTTTGATTTTGTTACTTGCCTATTTTTGCGTGTCGTCTTCCTGTGTAAAAGCTGTTGCCATGGAAACAACTTCAACCAATGGGAGAACTCCTGGTGACGGTAGTGAATGATGCAGGTGTTGACTGTGAGTGATCCGGAGATGTCAATCGATGTAGTCTGAAACGTCAGAGAAACACAAAAAACTTTGAATAACGTATTTATGGTGCTCTGATCAACTGGCAAACGTTTTCCTCACCTGTAAGGTCGTTTTGAGACTGTTCACACACAGAATTCTCTGTCTGCTCTGAGAAAGGAGCAGCCCATCTGTCAAAAATAAATAAATAAACTAGAGAAATTGCATTTCCTGCGAAAATGCAGTGTGAATGCTTATTACTTAAGAACTTGTTGGAAAAACAGCTGAAATTAGCAAAAACATGCTGAAATATAGCTGAAATGGAAGAACAAGCCTAAGTTAGCAGAAGCAAGCAGAAAGAGCACATATTTGCTGAATTTGGTTTAAATAAGCAGAAATGAGCATAACGATTAGTAAATTACCGGTAGCTTAAAAAAAAGCTGAAATTAGCAAGAAATAGCTGAAAAGTAGCTGAAACAGCAGAAAGAAACTTAAATTACCAGAAGTAGAGAGAGCACAATTGTGCCCAACTAAACTGAAAGAAGAAATGAGCATAAAAAAATGGAAATTATCTGTAAAAAAGTTAAAATAATAATAATAAAAGAAACAACTGAATAGTAGCTAAAAAGACAGAAATAAGCTTAATTCACAAAAAGGAGTGGAGAGGCCACATTTGTGCCCAATGAGGCTTAAAAATCAGAAATGACCACAAAACATGTAAATTATCGGACAAAAGGCAGAAATTACCACAAAAAAAGCTGATTAGTAGCTAAAAAGCAGAAAGAAGTTTAATTTCCAGAAGCAAGGGGAGAGAGCATTATTTTGTTTAATGAGGCTGAAAAAAAAAAGTTTAAATGGGTAGAAAAAATGTGGAATAAGCTGAAAAGGCTGAAATTAGCATAAAAACAGTCAAATAGTAGCTGAAATAGCAGAAATAGCTGAAAATTGCAGAAATAACTTGAAAGGAGCAGAACAAACTGAAATAAGTTAGAAGAAGCACAAAAATGTTGTATGGCAGTTAGCAATAATAAATCTGAAAGGAGCACAAAACAGCTGAAATTAGTTGAAATCAGCCGAATTAAAAAAAAAAAATTTTCACAAGGAAGCTGAAAGAAGCTGAATCATAACAAAGTGTGAAAGGAGCAGTAAAAGGTGTAAACAGATCTAAAGTTTTAAAGGATGTAAAATGAGCTCATTTAATTTTCTATGCGACAAAAAGAGGCAGAAAAGGCTAACTATTTCAAAAAGCTAAAGTTGCACCAATACCAAAAGTCATAGCAGAATTGTCCTGAAAGAGCTGAACATTTTATGGTTAGTTGAAATAGCACAAAAATTGTGGAACAAGAAAGATGCTGAAAAACATACGGAATAGTTAAACTGGAAAAAGTTGAAAGAAGAAGAAATATAAACAGGATGACATGACAACAGTGTGAATGCTTAATAAGCATTCACACAAGAAGAACATGTGTTCTCTCTCCAGGTCTCTCTTGTAAATGAGTCCTCGAGGCTCAATGAGATTAACCTGCCTAAATAAAGGTTGAATGAATGAATGTTGTTCATATGAGTTTCTGCAATGCTTCAGCTGTCCACTAACCCTCGAGGAGAAGCTCCAGGCTGCTCTGAGGGAAGCTCAGCTCAGGAGTGAAGCTTTTCAGAGGCTGTTGCTCGTCGTCGCGCCCGTAGTACATCTTCAAGGACTTCAGAGTCCAGTTCAAGTGTCTGTACACATTGTAAAACAAAGCGTTATAAAACTGTTCATTCAGCAGGAATTTAAACAGATATCAAATTACACAAAGCAATGACTGTGTGGGGTGTAATCCAATCTCAGTAAAATGATGACTCACCGTTTCTGACTGTGCATGGACAGGATGACATTTGTATTTTCAAATTCCACATCCACTTGGTGGGGAAGCAGCTGGTGAAACTGTTCGACAGCTTCAGTCTGAATGAAGTCATCCTCTTCACACTCTGAAAGGAGTCGGCATAAATGTGACTAGTCAGTGAATTTTAACAAAAATAATCAGGTCAACAGTTGTAAAAAACAGAAATCAATAAAATTTGATGCAATAAATGCTGTCAGATTTTAACCAATTTTACACAGAACAAACATTTTTCAAAACAACACTAAAACTTTGTGTTTTTAAGGATCAACAGAAGGCAGATTTTAGCTAATTTCTTTTGCATATTAAAAAAAATCCCTGAAAGTTATGGTGGAAAGTTAAATCTATCTTTATTTTTATTTCTACTCATCTACAACTATGTCTACATGGAAAAACTTGTGTGTTTGTGTCTGCTGCCCTTTTTATATCTTTAAATGTGTCAGCTTAAATCTGTTCCATAAAAAAAGAACAGTAAAAAATTAGATATAGACATAAAAACATTTTAAAAGTTTATTTCACTCACTTTTTTCTGATTGTGCAATGAATGTAAAACATTGCTGTCTTTGAGTTTTGGGGAAGTTGCGGATTAATCATTAAATACATTTTTAACACATGCAGAGCTCAGTACAACCCAAAGACTTGAACTTTACAAAGAGCTAAAAATATCCCAGGTCAGGGAAACGATTCAGGCAAAGTAAGTAAAAGACCAGATGTAACAGGCCAGTAGTAGAGAAGGCAGTCAAACTTAGCTTTTCATTCATTTCATACCCATAATGCCCAAGTAGCTCTTAAGAGTTAGTTTAATCTATAGTCATAACTACATTAAGAATTTTTTACATACATTTTGGAGCATCAAACCATTAAAGATCAATAAAAATTGCAACATTTAAATTAGGTTTATGCACTTTTTTTCATAAAAGAGCATGAGAGATAAGAGTTTTTTTCCAATAAGCTTTGATTTTGAATAAAACAAACAACAAAGGTTATTCAGCTGATCAGGTCACAGCACTGTACAGGCTAGTTTGTTTTTTTTAAGAGAAAAACTAAAGAACCCCTTTATGCACTGAAGATCTCACTCACCAGACACAGGATGGTCTTGGTTCTTTATAGCGATGGGGGGCAGCAGCTGTTGGCTGAGGAACAAGCCCTCGTGCAGCTCGGCTGTAAGCGTCCTCACGTTCAGGGACAGCGAGCCGGGCTTCATCTGTGGTAGGCTCACATCTCCAGACAGCAGCAGGCTCAGGGCTAACTCAGCCAAACATATATCCTACAACCAGGAGCACATTGGTCACACACAAACTCACAGGTTTCTATAGCAACAAGAGTTAATGAACTCACCAGTTCACTGCTTTTGAGCACTTTACTGCTGAGCTGCCCTACTGAGAAGTTCCACGCTAACCTGTAAAACGTTATTAGTTTTTTTTTTTTAATACTTAAATTATTATTGAATAGAAACTTGATCTTACCTTTTACTTTGATGGTCGAGTAACAAGGTGATACCTGTAACAGTCATATGCCACAGAGACTCTGACAGTGCCAAGTTTAACACCATCACGTTGATCGAGCTGACATGAAATGACAGCAGCTGTAAGCATAAAAAAAATTAAACAGATTCTGACACCAAATCAGCAAAAACGTAGCCCTGACTCAGTGTGAACCTTCATACCTGTGACAGAAAACGGAGTGTCTTAGGGTTGACTGCATTTCTTTTCTTTCCACGGCTGGTCTTCACCAGAGGTCCAAGTGGTGCTTGGAGGTCAAACCGAATTCTTGTGTCACCAACACACAACGCCAGGTATCTCCTGAAAAACAAACCGATTTGATTCAGATACGTTTACTGAATAGGTAAACAAGTGTTGGGAAAGGAACTGTGGAAGTCAGTTCCACAGAGAGGAAGGGAGCAGCCGAAAGAAACAAGTTTAGCTAAGCAGCTGTTAATTATTAAAGCTGTACTGAAGAAACAAAACAACTTACGGTAAATCTTGGTTGAGAAGTTTACTTGAAATCCATATTCGGTCAATTTCCTGTCACAAAAAACGAACAAACAAAATACATAGTGGTTTAAGAAGCTCACTTTATATGAAAGACTATGCAAAAGTTCCGAGTTGTTCCTTATTTCTAAATATTTTCCTCCCAAATAGTTAATTGTACTTATAATATTTCATAGTGGTCTTCATCTACAGTTCTTCAGGCTTCAGATGGTCTTTGGCTGCCTTTTCAGCCACTTTAAGTCCTTTAGTACTTGATAATTTTAAAAACATTCTTTGGTTAAGTCACTTGTCTCTGTAAGAAGCTTGACCTATGAAACATTCAGACACAAACAGGTGCTCAAAAAACTCAATGAGTGAACCAGGTGCAAGTTGACACACACCACTTGTTTGCTAAATCTTTTTTCAAGTGATTCTTTTAGACGTTTGAGCGTTGGGGTTTTTCTCTGGTTGATGAGTGGGTAGCTTCCCTGTGAGCTCTGATTTGTTTGTGTCTATGCGTCAAATGGAAGTTCAGAGCCTTCCTGCTGGGGGACTTCAATACCCACTTGGGTAGTGCCAGTGTAACCCGGAGGAGCGTGACTGGGAGCAACGGTCTCACACATCTGAACCCAAGCAGTGTTCTGTTGTTGGACTTCTGCACTGGTGATGGTTTGTCCATCACCATGTTCAAACATGGTGTTAGGTGCACATGAAACCAGGACATCTTTGGCCAGAGATTGATGATAGATCGATCATACTTTGTCATCTGCAGAGCAGATCACAGGGGAATAAGTCAGATAGAGTTGGTATAGCCAAACTTGTAGAGCCCATCAGAAGGCTCTTCTCCACAGAAATTCAACCACATCCCAGTGGAGGTGGTGGACGTTGAGTTTTAGTGGGTTGTTTTCCATGCCACCATTTTTGAGGCAGTTGTCTTGTGCTATGGTTGCAAGCTGTGACTCGAACCACTAGTAAGGATGTCACCTGTTCCAGGCATGTCCAACTGAAAGGAGATCCTGGGGAAGATCCAGGACCTACTGGACAGACTTAAGTCTGTCTCTAAGCTTGAGAACGATTCAGAATCCACCCAGAAGAGCCGGAAAAGCTGGCTGTGGATAATGTCTGGTCCATCCGGTTCAAGCTGCTGCCCCCATGACCCGACTCCAGAACAAGCGCCAGATCATGGCTGAATACATGATTTAAAACTTTTGTACCGCACTGTAATAATGCGAACTTGAAACCTGTTGTTGCCATTGAAAATGGCATGAACTCCTAACTCAAGTTTGTCTTACCAGTGTGTGTTGGGGGTAAAACTGGATACTAACTCCCTGGACAGAGAACAGTCCAACTGATCTGATCTTAAGGTCTGCATTCAGTGCAGTCTGGAAGAGCCGCACCACCAAGGTACAGACCAGCCACCTGGACAGAAACACACATTGATAGTCCAGTCCTTCAAAGTTTAAACAAACAAATAATTTGTAAAATGTGCTTTTCAATCAACAGTAGTGGGAAAACCTGAAACCTTACCTGAAAGTGATACATAACACAATCCCAAGCAGCAAAATAAGAAGGAAACATAGGAACACAAGAGACATTGTGTCCCACGTTGTTCACACCCAAATCCTGGACATGAGTCTGGCTTGTTCTTCTCTGCTGCCAAGAGGCAACGAATTTAACCAGAAACACAAACCATGCTGACAGGCGCACAGAGTAACGCACAAGTTCTCTATCACTGTGTCCAACCTGAAAGCACAACCACCATGCAAAATAAAAATCTCCAGACGTATGCTAACGATAACAACAAACCTCAGTCTAAAGTATGCTAACGTGTAGAGCAAACCTCTGAAGTGCCAGCGTCGCGAAATAAAGTTGTTCAACGAAAAGCGACGAAGCTCAACTTTATGTTACAAACGAGCTAACGGTGTGCAAACGCTGCTCCCTGTTCGTTTCCTTGTCACCTGAGAGAGAACAGGTTAATTGTTGACAACGGGAAGCAGCGCTAGCCTGAAACTAGTCTCACATGAAACGGTTAAATCTGCTTCTTCGCCCGCCGCGTCACCGGAAACAACGTTAGCCAGCTAGCATGCTAACTCAACGGCTAACGGGACAGTTGGTCGCGAGACCAGCGCACGTGCTGTTTAATAATCCTGACAAAATCTTACAGTATGTCCACAAGATGAAATGGAGTGAGGAAGAAAAAAAAAAAAATCACCTCGTTTGATAATTTTTAATAAACTGACTTAAAAACATATATTTCCTCTGTTGAGAAATTTAATTTAAATAATCAGAAACTTGTAAAAACAGTAACTCCACTTTATCTCAAAAACACATTTTGTTCTAACAGACCCTTTATTATATGAATTTGGATGTATTTTTTGCGCATGTGTTAATAAAATAGTGTTTGTATAAGCTAAAAGGTACTGTTGTATTTGTACCTATTTATTTCATTGTTATAATTCATTGTCATCATTTTTTGTTGAAATCATGTCTTTGTAAACAGTCCTCGAAGCTCAATGGGATTAACCTGTCTAAATGAAGGTTGAATGAATTTGTTAATTTTATTTAACTTTTTTACTTTATTTTATTTTGTAGATTGCAAGACCTTATAATATTGCCAATGTTTGCTTTATTAAAAGTACAAAATTGACACATACACAGAACTGTTGTTGAGAAACAAAAGAACATTTCAGCAGTTGTGACGGCTGCTCAGACATGAACATCATTTAAATGGACAGTCATAAATCTGCAGCTGATTATTTTATATTAATAATAATTACTAAAGGTAAAAGTCCAATACCGTTACTTGAGTTTTCCATCCAGCTGCACACACAGGACCACATGAACATACTCAGATTTATGCATCTCATAATTAAATAGTATTTCATTTATATTATTTTAATACACTATTTTATTATTTCATATACTGTATCTGACGTTAAGGAAGCTAATTTCTGACTGAAAAAAAAAAAACTTGACATGTTTGTGATACTTATTCAGTTACCATCTCATAATTACAAGACATCAAACTTATAATTTAACACCTCATGATATTGAAATAGTATTTCAGTAATTGAAAAGAAAAAAAAAACTCAAAATTATGACAGCATTTATTGCTATGCTATCACATATTTATCTTAGCAGCTCATAATTAGTTTCTTATGTGATAGTATCTCACAATGACCTATCATAATTCTGAGACAGTATCTCATAATTATGAAATTGTATTTTACATTAAGGATATAGATTTTACTAAGGTGCCATCTCAAAATGACATCTCAGTAATTTTTGAGATGCTATAATTTAAAGATACTGTATATACAGTACAAATACTGTATAGAGTAGAGCAGCAGGACTATTAAATTGTTAAGTGAGCCACATTTACTGAAAGCCAGCACCTAAGGGAGGGGCCTGACATACATTTATATTTTATTATTAAATAAACTCATTGAGAGGTGAATGGAGTTGTACTTTTCTGCCATATACAGTAACAGGAATACCTCTCTGAAAGACGTGTGTGCCATTTCAGCTTTTTAAATG
>JARVLU010001196.1:29360133-29374392 GCA_031762415.1 Simpsonichthys santanae | reverse complement strand
TATTTATAAGACTGAGCTGAATACAGCTCCTCAGACTGAAGAAGTCCTTCAGACGAAAGACGAAACGTTTCTACAAATTTTTTTTTTTTTTTTTTTTAATGTCCAGAGGACCAGACTTAACTACTGTATTTTAGATTTTTCTACCTGGATTATTGAGCATGCGTCAGGATGTTTTCCCCACTAAACAGTCAGTACATTCCTTTAGTGGACCAACCAGTTTGCTGGTGACTGATGAAGCCCTCCAAATAGAGGGTGAAACATCTTTCCACAAAAAAGAAACTGTCCAGACGACCTGACTGACCATTATTGTATTTGTACCTGGATGATTGAGCATGAACTTTGATGCTTTAAAAGAAAGTTAGTACTTTTGAAACACAAGTGCCACCTTGTTCTTTTGGATTTTAAATGGTGAGAAAAGTCATGATTTATTACCACACAGAAATATACTGAGAAAACTTTAGTTATGATACATGGTGCTGCTTTGAGAAATAGTACTCTGAAAATACAGTTATTTGTTGACGGTCCCTAAGAGAACCTCGCTCCTCGAGAGCAGGCTGTCAGCTCGAACGAGGAGGCCGCAGCTGAATCCACGGAGCAAGAACGTGAAATATACAACATGAAATTAATGTTACCACTGCAGCACACACTGGATATCCTTATATATATGGCTGATTTCAAAATTCAATTCAGTTCATTTAAATAGCGCCAACTCACAAACTCCTGCATGAACCTCAAAGACGGGGGTCTGTTTACATTGTTGCTGTTACACAGTTGTCTGTGAGGTAACACTATATTGCGAGGGAACGCAAAAGAAAAAAAAAAAAAAATCCCCATGTCCCCTCAGGGACACGTATTTGACGTGATTAAAAGAAACTCCTCATGGAGTGAAGACTTACTTACTTGGGTTTGTAAATGAAAAGGCAGCATGAGGCCTGGAGTCCCTTATTATAAACTTCTTTACTAAACCGTAATGTAACTTTCTGAACATTAACTGTACCAGTACTAATACTGGAGAAAGTCAATAACATTTTTATTATGATTTGTCGTTTCAGATGAATTGTCATAATTGTGATATATGTGATGAATATGTAGGACCTTCAAATAAAATTTATAAAAATGTATGTCAAGAAGTTAAATAAAGTAACCAGAATACAACAACAACAATAAATTTAAATTGTTAAGCTGAAAAGTTTGGAGACCACTGATGTTTAAAAAAAAAACATTTATGTCAACTCCAGAAACCTTTGAACTGAGGTTTTTATACAACAACAACAAAAATCAATTATCCAACATCACAGGTTAGAGGCGAGGCGACAAAATCTAATGAAAAATAGTCTCAGCATAGAAATTTCCAAGCATTTTTTTTTAAATCAACAGTAAGTTTGTGAATTTAAAATCCATCTTGATCTGACTGCACAAAGATAAGCAAAATTTAACCGCGTCCTTTACGTTACTTCATGACTGGACTGATCGGGCAGCTCGTTGACTTGTTTCTTTGAGATGATCAACATTCAGTAATTACAAGAGCAGAAAATGGTGTAAAACTTTAATTTGAAATCAGAAACGCTGGCTCCTTCACGAGCGACGCGAGCAGCCGAGGAGGCTTCAGTCTTCGGTGAACATCATCCTGACCAGCTCTGCTTTGAAGCACTCTTCTTCCACCAGCTTCTGAGGCTGAAACAGACAACACGTCTCACTGCAGCGGGCGCTGCTCAACAAAACACCTTGGAATCTCAACTGACTTTAGATTATCTGGGCACTAAATTAACGAGCTAATGTCATTATCTTACTGTGCCGTATCGCAGCAGGGTGGGAACTCCATTCAACTTCAGGTTCTTCTTAAAGTCATTGTGAGGATCCTTCCAACTGGAACACAAATCATAAAAAAGACATTTAAGTTTCACATCACGGGGGAAAAACATCCGTGTGGAGTTTAAGAAGAAATGTCTTGTAAGTTTCTTTTAGCTGCTCACTTCTTCAGGGGTTGCCTGCAAAAATACAATGTGAATGCTTATTGCAGAAGAACTTGCTGAAAACAGCTGAAATGAGCTAAAAACATGCTGTAATGAAGCTGAAAGAACAAGCCAAAATTAGCAGAATAACAGAAAGAATACATATTTGCTAAATTGGGTTTAAACAAGCAGAAATGAGCACATTTAGGAAATCAGCTAAAACAGGTAAAATGAGCAAAACACAAGTAAAAAGTAGCTGAAAAGGCAGAAAGAAGCTTAACCTACGAGAAGGAAATGGAAAGAGCTAAACTGTGATAAAAAATGTTGAATTAATTCAAGCTACTGAATGTATAAGGTCAAAAAATGTTGAATCAGCAGAAAAAGCTAAAATTTGTATAAAACAGCTACATAGTAGCAGAAAAAGCTGAATCTAGCAGAAAAATGCTGAAAGGAGCATAACAAGCTTAAATTAACATAAAGAATTTAATTAGGCTGAAGCAGAAATTACCCCAAAAAACTAGAATTTATCTGAAAACTGTTGAAATTAGCTGTTTTCTAAAAAGGTAGCTGAAAATGTAGAACAAGCTTAAATTATGAGAAGAAAGCAGAAAGAACATGTTTGCCTAATTTGGCTGCAACAAGCAAAAATGAGCACAAAGAAGTGGTAAATGTCTGAAAAAAAAAAGGATGAAATTAGCCACAAAAAAAAAAAAAAAAAAAAAAAAAAAAAAAACAGCTGAAAAGTAGCTAAAAAGGCAGAAAGAAACTTAAATTTACCAGAAGGAAGTGGAGAGAGCACATTTTTGCTGAATTAGGCTGAAAAAAAAGGTATAGTGTGTGAGTGTGCCCAAAATGTAAAATTTGCTTAAAACAGCTTAATAGTATCCGATACAGCAAAAAATAAATAAATAAATAAAAAAAGCTGAAATGCAGAAAATAGCTGAAATTAGCTGAAAGTAGCTGAAAAAAACGTTAAAATTTGCACAAGGAAGCTGAAAGAAGCTGAAACAGAACAAGATGTAAAAGGAGCAGTAAAAGGTTGTAAACAGATCATAATAATTTAAAGGAAGTAAAATGAGCTCAATCCACTTTCTATGAGGAAAAAAAGGCAGAAAAGGCTAAATATTTCAAAACACTAAAGTTGCTTTAATACCAAAAGTCATAGCAGAATTGTCCTGAAAGAGCTGAACATTTAGATTTATGATTTGTTGAAATAGCACAAAAATTATGGGGAAAAAAAAAAAAAAAAGATGCCAAAAAACGTAGATGAAAAATGGATCACAACAGAGTGAATGCTTCATAAACATTCACACAATAAGCCAAGTAAACATATTGTAATGACGTAAAAAGATACTGTTTCAGAGCCTAAAAGTATAAAGATTTAATCATAATGTTTACATTTAAGACTTTAAACACTTTAAAATGTTTTAATAAGCAAAAACACCCCCTTCCCCCCACCAATAAAAAAACACCCAAGTACCGTAATTTATCCGTGCATGACCACAGGTGTTAAAAATAATATTTTTGTCAAATAATATAGTTTTAAGGCCTTTTGTGAAATAATTTCTTCAATTTCATGTTATTAAACTAAGACCGTTATTCTTATAGTTGAGGAATAATGTTATTGTATACGTTTCATGCACAGTGTGTTGTGTTATTGTCATGTTTGGACCGTAAATGCATATAAATTGATAATATTCACAAAATCTTGTCTCACTTCAGGAACAAAATGTGTTTGAATAGTCTTAAAATGAAGTTAACTGTTAGGGTTATAAAGATTTGTTGATGGAAGCTCTAAGGTCTTAGACTTATCATAGTATCATTGATTGTAAGTGAGAACTTACTAAGCTCTTTCTCCAACTTGACAATAAATGAAAACTGAATCCTCAGGAAGGTGAGTCAGTTGTCCTCTGACTACAGGCTCAGCTGAAAATGAAAACAAAAAAAGGTAAAGGAGTAAAAAAAGTTACAAATCAATAATACTGCTAAATAATATACTTCCTCTCACATAACTACTTATAAACGGGCCAAAACAATGTACTGTATTTAAAACATTTAGTGAAAGCATTAGAGACAAATTACCTTTCACACAATCTGGACACCAGCTCTTCCCCTCAGCGTCTTTATCACCTGAAAAATAAACAAAAACATCCTTCCCCTTCCGATCAGACACAGCCTGACAGAACTCACCATAGCCGTGAACATTCACTTCTTCGTAACGAGCCATCTTGATAAAATTAAACCCTAACCCAGCCTTTTAAAAATAAACTACGCTTCTCATTTGACGCTAGACCTACAACCCGGAAGTGCTTCCAAACTGGGCAAAGGTTCTTAAAGTGACCGCGCACCTTTTGCAAACAATTTCGTTTTAAAATTAATTTAAATATTTAATATACATTCAGTAACTTTCAGTTTTGTTTATAATACATTAGCAAGAACCTATGTAAAAATAAATTAATAAAAAATAAAGATAAAAAAAAAAACAACTTTCGTCCAAGAAGAGGAAATAGTAGTAGAAGAAGAAACGACTTCCGTCTGTTGTTGTCATGGCGCCGATTCAAAACCGCTGTCAAGTCTTTACTGATATTTAACACGTTAAGCACAATGTCCGTAGAGATAGCTTATGATTACCCCACCAACGTGATGACGTAGTTATAAGTGAAGGCAAAATGGTCGAATGGACGATTTTGGGATTAACTTGATGTCAGCGAATTAAAATTCAGAGGCGACGTTAGTTTGCTAGGCTAATGCTAACGCTCAAAATTGTTTACAGTTTTCTCACAGGTTGTGGACGTTTTCGCTGCAATGACTGCACAATTTGTGCCGGATGGTCACATTATATCTGTGGGACAACAAGCCAGAGAGTGGGTTGCTGTAGACTCAACTCGAAATGCAAATAATAATAGGAAGTCTCAGACGAAGGTAAACAATTCTTTATTTGGCCTATTTGCTAGGTTACTGAATTTAGCTTTTTGATACCAGTTTAGTATTTCCTTTCAACCCTCGCAAGGTCTTAATATTAGTATTAAAACTGTAAATGTAAAAGTGAGATTTGTAGTCCAGTGTCTGTCTAGCACTGTGCCTGTTTGTTGCTCATGTTACATCCTCTAAAGCTTTGCATCATTTCATTGCACTGAATGTATGGTATTATGAAAAGTGTATTAGTGTGCTCAAACTAACAGGATACAAAATTTGCTTTTGAATTTTTTTTTTGCATTTTTCACACCACAGCTATTATTCAATGAAGCCATTCCTGCACTTGTTGTCAACCGTGCCACCCGTGTTGGCCCTCCAGCCCCCATTGTGATAGAGAGGCTGCTTCCACAATCAGAGGCGTATGAGAAAGTGGACAGTGCAAGGAGCTCTGTCAGCTTTGAAACACTCTCTGAGGAAAGGCTTCAGGCTGCGGTCAAGTTGGCCAAGAGGGATCTAAGACGAAGACGCATTGAGTCACTGAGAAAATTGTCTTCTAAACCTCTGCAAGAGTCCTCCCTCTTTGAAACAAGTGATGTGGAGCTGCTTCAGGTATTGATGGTACTTTTTGTATTGCAACTAAAAACTATCCTGTCTTTGAGTGTTTTAAAGGTTTTGTCTTTTTTGTTGGTTCGATGGTTAAATGAAGCATTTCCTTTTCTTTACAGGAGCTCATAGCCACACCTAGCAAAACAGAGGTGAAGAGCTCTAGTCCAAAAGAAAAAATGGCTCACACTGGTGCCAAACAGCACACTTCAAAGAAAAGTGTCACTTCTTCAATGCCTCGTTTTGGTCAGTCTCCTCCAACTCGAGACCCCGGTCTGAAGCAGGTGCACGGAAGCAAACAAACACCTTTAAGCAATGAGATACTCAAACTGCAAAAAGAGTTAGAAAGATATATCCTGAAAGTGAAAGAGCTAGCTAATAGAGGTAACAATAATAAAAAATTCTTACTTTTACATCATATAAGGTTAATCACAGTTGCTAATAATTTATTTGTGGTTTTCTCTCAGTAAAATGCCTTGAGATACATGTTATTTTGAACTAAACTATGATAAATTCACATTTGCAAATTTGTTGATAAATCATTGTTTCTTAACCAATAGGACGGGAAATGGAGGAGCCGCTGGAACCCGAAGAGCAAAGCAAACTGGAGCTACGAAGGCAGAAACAGGCAGCTCGCTCAGCACAAGTCATTTATGTTCTTCAACAACAGGTATTAAAAACCGTACAGCATGTAACTGAATGATATCCGTTTGCCAATATTTACATTTGCTTTGGATTTTTAAAAACATTTGCATCAAATTGATTTTAGATAAAAGAGATACAAGAAGATATTGAAAAATTGCAAAGAGAAAAAATGTGGGACACCAAAAAGGTACCGTATGTCTTCAGCAGTGGTAAAGGTTTACTTCAATGTCATCATTTATTTATGTTTTTTTATAATAATACATTGTAAAATAAAGTGAAATATGTGTGTAACCTCTACTTTTTCTAAAAAAACATTATATTTTTTATGTAAATATGTAAATGATGGGAAGTATAGTTTTTTAGTTCTATGTACATGTATTTAAATGGTTTAGCTCATTTGTCTTTACTGATGAGAAAAGTCAGAATGATCAGTTTTAACATCTTTATTTTTTCTTTCTTCTATTCAGTCCACTGCAATAAACAGACTTGCAGCTGCCCACCGTGGAGCATTTAGGGCCTTACAAGTTATCGTCCAGCAGCTCTCAGATCCATCTAATAACAAGGTACCCCCTCACTATAAAGAACTGAGTCAGCTGATTCGTCAGCTCTCTCTGTGCTCAGCCAAAGTTGAAGTGGACCAAGGTTCAGCTGTGCCTGAGATAGCTCTTGATATTCTGCAAAAACTGGAGGTGAGGGGCATAAAGTGTAACTGGTGTATTTTGTTCCTTTATATATAATCTGTTTTAGAGTTGTTTATTTGTGCAGATATAAGCAGTTTCAAGTGAGACCTTTACTCCTTAGGTAAATATCTCTACTTTTCATAGATTTTGGATTCTGCTCTCCGTAAACAAGAGATGCTTGAAAAGATGCAGGTCCAGACATGTCCTCCACGCAGGAGGTCTCCTCATCGCAGCGTGTTTCCTACAAATGTGCCCAAGAGTCTCACCGTGTTAACTACTGGAGAGCCCCACAGACCCACAGATCCCAGAAGAGATGTTCGAGGTAAACACATAAAGCTTTACTTGTGCATTTAAAAATGCACACTTGTTGTTGCCCACTGTCAAAAGGAAAACAATGTCCATGTGTGGGCAGGTGTTTGTGTCCCTGGCTGTTACCAAAATATCTCCTGAGCCACTAAACATATTTTAAGGAAACTTTCAGGAAATATTTATTGCATTAACAAATATAACTGATTTCCTTCTGGAGTCAGTTGAATTCAAGATGTCTACCACAACTACTTTAAATTAGCAAACACATTTTTTTTTCAACCTTTATTTCACCAGGAAAATCCCACTAAGATTAAAAATCTCTTTTGCAAGATAATCTTGGCCAAGACTGGCGGCAGCACACATAAGTTACAGAACATTCACAGCAAAAACAGAAAAAGTTAACTCCGTCATAAACAAATTAATAAAAAGATCCTCAGTTAAAACATTTACAAACAGATGATTCCTTCTCCAAATTAGTAATAACAGCCTTAAAAAACATTTAGTGACAACAGCTCCTTTAGGTTAATGTATTTCTGCAACTAGTTCCAAGAAGATGGAGCAGAAAACTGAAGATTTCTTTCCAAGTTCAGTTTGGACTTTAGGCGCCAAAAGTAAAAATAAGTTCTCACAACAGAGAGAGTATCCTCCAGTGGAATTTCTCTTTATAAAGGCCAACAAATACGAAAGAAGAAGTCCTAGTATGGCCTTATGAATAAAAATATGCCAATGACGGAGTCTACAAGTGGCCAAGGCTGTCCATCCAACCCAGTTGTGTTAAGTGCAGTGATGTGTAAAACATTTTAAACCTGCTATAAATCTTAAAACTCCATGATAAACAGTATCCAGCAAATAGACATTTAAGAGAAGCATGCATGTATAAAATGTCACCAGAGTCCAGTACAGACGTAAAAGTAGCGCAAACCAGTTTCTTTCTAGTCTCAAAAGATAGACAGGATCTGATCCTGAAATAAAATCCCATTTTTAATCGCAGCTTCTTCACCAGCTGTTGAATGTGGGAAGTACAAGACAAAGAATCATCTATTAAAAATACTAAATATTTATACTGTTATACTTTTTCAATTTTCAGACCTTCAGCAGTAATGACTGAAGATCCTTACTTTCAAATCTCCCATTGGAAAACAGCATCACCTTCGATTTATTCATTCAACCTTTATTTAGGCAGGTTAATCTTATCTGCATTTAAAACAAGATTAAGGTGATTGACTGTAACTCTGTCAGGCTAACAGATACTGAGCTAAAATGTGATGCAGTGCTAGCTGAGAATCATTCACATCACACACTCTGAGCATAATATCTCATAATACAGGAGATTGAGCACAAAGTTTTTAGTCTTTACTAAGCAGTCATGGCTGTCTAATGAAAATATTCTCCTTTCCACATCTTGCAACAATATCTAAATCCTGTTCCTCCAAAATTTACTACTTAAGATAAAGACTAGGATGCTGCCAGATGCTCTGAAAAATAAACTGGCTCTGTGTATTCTCATGTGTATTTGGAAGTCACCGAAGACCTTTTGTGTGATATTGTTTGGCCTCCTGCTGTGCCTAAATGGATTCACACAGATGAGAAATTGATAATGAGGCATGAACACATGATGGAAAAACAAGAAGCAAGGTGCAGAACTCTGGCCTTCAGCCTCCCTCCTGCTGATTTTAGTTTTATGAGCACTTATGTCCTGCTGCTTTCTATTGAGCTGAGCGTTCTCTTCAGCAAAACATGATATAAATACCTACAATGAGCTCGATCTGCATCTAGCTCACCTCAGAAACCAGACTGTGAATCCATGTTTTCATCACCCAAGACGTTTTAATTCTTACATGAATTGTTTTTATAAAAACAAAACAGATTCGGCATGATGTTTTATTTTCTAAAACACAAACCAATGAAAAAGCTTTAATAAATATATCCTTTATTTATTTTGTGAGCAGTAAGAAGACATGCTATACAAAAGCCCCAGACTACGCCTCCCTTGAACAGGAGAGAGGTGCTGAGGGTCGGCCTGCAGAGCATCGCCCAGCAGAGGGAGCTGAGAGAGCAGCAAGAAAAAGCTCAAACCACCACCAGCAAGAAACTGCAACATGCTGAGAGCAGAAAAGCTGACCCAGTTAAGGTGCTGACTTTATTTGAAGCTGATTGTTAATCATTTGTACAGCTTTGTGACTTCTGCTAAATAGACTGTGAAAAGTTGTGCTGAAGGTCAGTTTGTTTTTCATGTAAACAACGCCTAATGTTGATCCTTTAAATTATTTTCAGCACAATCCGTTGCAGGATGCACATTTCCAGCAGCCGACGGTTTCTTCTCGGCTCCGAGTGAACCAGCTCCCTGAAAAGGAGCAGTCTGTCCCCTGGATACCAACGTCCCCTCACTCTCCTCCTCAGCCACGGTGAGCCTATTATTGTTCTCTCCACAAAAAAGAGTCACTTTGACAGTTTTAACTTCACGGTAAATTGATTTTAAAAGCCAGTGAATAATTATGGTTTGTAATGTTTTAAATAGAGATCTCAAGATAACTAATCTGAACATCCACTGCAGGTCTGCAGTTGAAGCCACATGTATAAAAAGATCCAAACCACTTGCCTCACTGTGTGGGTGTACGTAAACTTATCACTTTAAAGAAATTACTACTAGTTAAAAATCATTATTTTTCTTGTTATTGTTTTGGCATCAAGAAAATATAAATACTTTTATGGATCCTAACAGCCAAAAAGGTTTAGTCTGATGTAATGTCAGACTGTGAAAAACTGGCAATTAATTTTTTTCTTTGCTTATTTCATCTATCATATTTTTCTGTAATTGTTACACTCTTAGAAACTTTCATATTAAAAAATTATAACTAGAAAATTAGCATTTTATGAAACTTCAGTGTAAATGCTGAGTGCTGAATGACTTGCTAAAATTTGCCAAAGAAGCTGAAACCAATTTGTTAAAGATAAAACAAGCAGAACACTAGCTAAAAGCTAAATATGACAAAACCTTAGCTAAAAGCTATCTAAAGCAAAATGCTTGTTAAAAACCAAAAGAAGCTAAATGCTAGCAAAAATAGTAACATAGTAGCTTAAAGTATCAAAACGCTAGTTAGAAGGAAAAATTAGTAGACATTAACTTAAAACGTAAATTAGCAAAAGGCTAGCTAAAAGAAGCAGGACTATAGCTAAAAACTAAAAGTAGCAAAAGGCTAGCTAAAAGTAGCAGGACTGTAGCTAAAAACTAAACATAGTAAAAGTAGCTAAAAGTAGCAGGACTGTAGCTAAAACTAAAACTAGTAAAATGCTAGCTATAAGCAGCATAAGCCAATTAAACTAGGTCATTAGGCTGAAGCGGATTTCAAAAGCAACAATGTTTTTGAAGGAACAGAAGAAATCCAGTTATAGAGTATAAATGTATACTATAAATATAAATGTATTATAAATGTATTTACAGAGGAAAATATTTGTAAATATAGTTTGTCTGTGTTTTTATTTACAATTTTCTCAGTAAATCTGTTGAGAGAGAGAGACCAGAGCCACGATGTCTCTTCTCTCAAGTGAAAACCTCATCCAGTCCACCGGCAGGAGTTGGATTAGAAGCAGAGTTTCTGCTGAGCTCATCGAAGAAGAAAGACGCTCAGAATAAAGATTTAAGGTGAGACCTACTTTCTGTAAGCTCCCTTTATTTTATCTTAATCTCCTCTACTTGTTCTATGTTTGAGTGAAATATTGCCATTTCTCAGATTCTGTTGTTTTAGCTCTTTCAACTTCAATTATAAAGTGACCTGACCTTGCAAAAAAAGAGAAACGCCAAGTGTATGAAATCGAGGAGAAATGAATTTTTACGAGCCCTTGCTCTGTATTCACTGAGTCATTTCTAACCTCCATGTCAGACCCCATTTGCTAAAAGCCACAGGCAACACTCTGATTATGGTTCAAAGTTAATTTTTTCCAATAAATTAATCTGGATGCTTGCTAGATCGAGGCCGTTTCTCTTTTTGAGTGAGTAATTGCTGGCCTGCTTTCACTGTCTATAAAACCTCATTGATTAAGTGTTGCACATATGCCCTCGTTTAATCAAATCGTAATTACTGCCGTTGTGCTTTCCTATTAATCAGCAGCTAGCAGCCTGGTTTTAGGGACGAGGATTAGAAATTATTCACGTGAAAGGCTTAATCAAGCTTGTGTTGTGTTTAATGTTACAATTGCTGGTTTGGTACAGAAAAGTTTATCAAGATGAGATGACTCTGCAGAGGCGGAAAGAGCCCAACCGTCTCATCAAAGAGGCTGAACACGCCCAGCGATTATTAAGGTACGCCACTGAGATGATTAAAGGAGTGCACGTCACCCGCTGCCCTCATGCCCGAGTTTTAAACTTAAACGACCATCGCGGCTTCGCCGTTGGTGGCAGGCAATAATAAACACTGTTATCCACATTTAGTGTATACACGAAGAAAAATCTGTTCCAATCATAGAGGGCAATTTAGCAGCTAAATATTGCTGCCAGGGGCAACCCAAGGCAGCAATCCTCCCAGTAACAGCGTGAAGCATCAATCAGTCCAATCGCACAGGCAGTTACACTGGGAATTACAGCGTGGACACAGTTCTGTACAAACAAAAGAGCAGAAAACAATACAAGCTGTGGATGTGACAATAGCCAGAGACGGCACATGTTCCTATTGACAACTCATTTAGTCCTATCGGCTAATTAAGCCTTCCTAATTAGTCACTGGAGAGATGAAGTGTAAAAGAAGGGCTAGAAAACAGACGCAGTCAGCAGTTTGCTCATCCACAACTATTTCCTTAATAAAGATTGAATAATTTTTATTTTGTCAAATTTGCAAAGACACACGTTCGATGTTCAAAAACAAATAAAACCTTTGACTTTGTGCATGTGAAGTTTCAGAAACACTTCAAATAAAAATGGAACAGTGAAAAAAAAATATATAGATCTAACACATTAAAACAGATAACAGCCAAAATATTGAGCATAGCTGTTACTGTTTTCATAGTTTGCTATATTATACCCCCCATCACACACATAACAAGGTCAGTCTATTTGATGAGCGGTGAGTTTGGAGCCTTTTAATTTAGTTTCAACAAATGTGACAACAATCAACACTGCTTCATCACCTGACCTCAACTATCAACACAAGCCGACACAAAATGGCTAAAACTCTGTCAAATCTACAAATAGCTACTGTTTGGTGTATTAGTAGCCGCGACTGTTCCGCAGCACATATTCTAGTCGTTTTACAGATATTTTGCTAAACCTTTGGTTCATAAGAGTCATAATGTATGTTTTTTTATTTTTTATTTTATTTATTTATTTATTTTTTTAATCAAAATGGCTCTGTTGTTTTTCATCACAAGATGATGTTAGTTTAAAATTCTGGCATGAAAAGTGGCGGGCCGTGTGTTTTACTTGAAGGAATTATATGTTTTTACTTTCATGTTCTGCTTTGATTTACATTTTTTTGGGCTTTTTGACCACCAGGAAAGCTTTTACACTGCAGGGCACATTTACTCAGACACACTTCATACATTTAATACTCCTCAACCTCCTGCCTGAGGGGAGCGGGGCAAAAAGTGAGTGCTGGGTGAGTGAGGTCCTTCATGATGCAGGTGGTCCTCTTCCTGCATCTGGAGGTGTAGATGTCTGTGATGGTGGGGAGGGTTAGGCACTTACTTTGTGTAAGTGCCATAAAAGCCCCACATTATTTTTTAATAAATGTTTTTTTATTCAATAAGGACATGAAAAACTCCCACAGTCAACTAATGTTTATAATGTGTCCTAATGTTTTTGTTTTTTTTTGTCTCAGTCCTGAGCATAAAGGCAGTTCATTGTCAGAAGTATTTCTGTGACAGCTGGCAGCGTGGGTGTGTTTTGGTCAACAGGTCTGAAGTTGTCTCGCAGAATCAGTGGGCTGATGGAGCCGAGCAGACGGCCAGAGAGGCAAATCAGCCGCTTTCTCAGGAAAAACAGGTGGGAAGGCTGATCTGTTGCCTGAGTGAGGCTGAAACTCGCTTACCTTTTTAATGTGAGGGAAATCATTAAGCTGTGGAAGTTCATTAAAAAAGTACCACTTTAAAAGTTTTTATCTGTCACCCTCTTTGTACAGTCAGAACACTTTCAGATTGTTTTGTTGTACTTCATCAGAACACGACGGAGGTCGACACCTCGAGGAGGAGGAGGTTTTCTGAGCAGACTGCAGAGGAGGTAAACTGCTCCACAGGAGATTTGAGCTTCTGCACAAAGTTTGTATCAGATTTAACAACTAGAAGTTATTGTATCTTGTCCTGTAAAGGCGGAAAGCGCTGCTGAAAAGCTGAGTGAAGATCTGTTGGAAGACGCCTATAGAGTTGCGTGGGCAGCTGAGACAGAGCAGCAGTTGGAGGGCACGGCCCAGAGTGTGCTGCGAGCCCCCACCCTGGAGAGCATGCTCCATCGAATGGAGGAGATACAGGTGAGAGCTGCCCTACAGAGGCCCGCTGGCAAAAGGTCACTAAGCACGTGAAATGTCACCTCCAATCAGCTTATTCACTGTGGTTCTTATGACAGCTCTGCTCTTCTTACCAATTTATAAAGTAAAACTGGGATAAATTCTGTTATAAACCAATTTATCTTGAATTTCGCTAAAACTGAGTTTTGTTATTCTAATCGCCTGCTGCCAAAAGGTGAAAGGTTATCGGTGTTTTTGTTCTTGCCTGTGCGTGTGTTCATGTGTTTGTCTGTTGCTTGCAGAGAGTAATCATTTCATGTATATCTATGACTAACTTTTGGAGTCAGCTCGATTCATAAAGGCTGCTGCAGCCAAATGACCTCAATAAACACAGTTTGCTGTAACTCAGTCCATATTACAAGATACTGAACTTAGCTTTGGTGTGGTGGTAGACGAGATGAGATAACAGATTGCACAAGATCTTAGTTAGAAATGTTCCATTATGATGTTAACTCTGTGTATTTCTTAGTAAAATATCTCATGAACCACAATGTAGGTTTTAATGAAACTTTCAGGAGATAACAATTAGATGTACATCTAGAATTGATTACCTTTTGGATCCAACACAAGTCAAGACGGCCACAGCAGCTGACAGTAGAGCCTGACCGATATGGAAATTTTGGCTATCGCCAATACCGATATTGGGAAAGGAAGGCCATTGCC
>JARVLU010001196.1:29245595-29262992 GCA_031762415.1 Simpsonichthys santanae | reverse complement strand
GGAAATACAGCAAAACGGCGTTTTAAGTACGCTGTTGTTGTGTTACATTGAAAAAAAAACGTGTTTAAAACACCGTTTACCGTTCTTTTCCCGGCTTACAGCAAAAATCCGGAGTTACGGCCGCCACGTGGGTAGAGCTCCGACTTACGGCAAAATCGGGTTAGGAATGGAACTCGTTCGTAACTCGGGGACTACCTGTATTTCAGCCTGTAGAAAACAAACAAATAAATAAATGAAATAAAAAAACTTTGAGTGACATCTGCCATCTTCCACCTTTTGAGTTATTATCCTCAAACCTTTCAGAATCAGTATCAGTTTTTGTCCCCATGAATGTAAAAACTGTCACACATTAAATGAGCCCTGAACAATAAACATATTTGCTTTAGTTAAAATGTTGCAAAGGATGAGAAAACAATGTAAACAAGTGACTCCTATAGATAACTTGGACTGTTTAGTTGATCAAGTGCTGTCTCAACCTGCTCAAACAAATCTCACAGCAATAAAACCGGTTGTCAGACTTCTTTCCAAAAGTCTGAAAGTAATTCAGCGAAATGACAGTTTCTGAACAAGTCAATGCTTTGAAACAGAATTACATCACATTATATATGGGGTTTGCATGCTGCTACAAAAAAGATAATTGCAAAGTACAAATTCCTATTATCATATAAGTTTCAAAAGAATTAAAAAAAAAAAAAAAAAAAAAAAACACAAAAGTGAAAACATTTAAGTCGACAACAGGTAAATACTGTACTGTAAGTGGGGATGAAATACTAAAAAAATAAAATAAAATAAAAAAAGCCAGTACCGGTAAATATGGTTGTGTTATTGCCTTAGGATTAATCATTAATTTTCAGAAAAGATAGATTAAATTAAAATTACAGATGTATCATACAGCCTAATTTCACAACAGCAGTTCAGTGAAAGGAAAACATGCAAAACAAGAGTATTAATCCTTGCTTTTGGACCCATACATGTGAGTTCTGTTTGCTTTCTCTCAGTTATGCCGAATTTTGAGGAGGTGTTAAATTTGTATCTGAGGATGTACAAAATTAAAATTGACAATTTTGAAAATCATAACACCTCCTGTAAAAGAAAACAACCCAAAAGCTGTGGTGTTATTGTCACTTAAGATGCCAATTTTCCCAGGAGTTAACAAGGATATTTAAAAGTTTCTGATATGGATCCATATTTATCTTTCCTGCTTTCTCAGATAGCTGGATTAGAGTTTATTGCAAATGGTGGTTCAGGTTGATTCAAAGAAAAGCTTTTGTTTTGTGATGAAGCCCTCAGCAGCATCCAGGGCTCCATGATGGGTCTAAATCCCACTCAACAGACATAATTCAACTTTTATTACAAAACAACAAAAGCTGCAAACATGACCACAGTCAGTCTGCTTAAAGAACTCACATCCTTGCATGAAAGTGAGGGATTAAATCAGATTATAATCTGCCATTGATCGCATTTTCATTGAATCTGTCACTAAGATATAAATTAGAGAGTACTGGTAGAGCTAGTAAAGACAACAGCAGAGTGAGGAAATGTGGTCAGTTTGTCTTCCAGCAGTCTAACCCTATAGCAGCATAGCCCAGGAAACCCAAGTGGACCCTGACTATAGGATTTATCAAAAAGGAAAGACTTCATCCTGGTTTTAAAAAGTCGACAGCCTCTTTGTTTTGTTTGTTTTTGCGATCAAAGTATTTTTTTTGCATACGCCACATCCGGTGTAAAACAAACTGCCAAATCTTTCATGCGAGTTCGCTCACTGTGGTGACTCTTGAAGAAGGGAGCAGCTGAAAGAAACTTACTTTTACTGTCATATCAACATGTTTGGCTTGATTGTAAAAAATATACTGTATCTAATTCTGATGTCTCTAACTTTTTAAATTCTGCCCATACATCCATTATCTTTACCCACTTCTTCCTTTTCGGGTCATGGGAGTCATGGTGCCCATGTCAAGCAGTCACTGTGCGAGAGGCGAAGGACACCCTGGACAGGTCTCCAGTCCATCACAGGGACACATGGAGACAAACGAGACAAACAACCAGTCACTCTCTCACTCACACATAGAGACAATTTAGAGTCACCAATCAGCCGAACATGCATGTTTTTGATCTGAGGGAGGAAACCAGTGTACATGGAGAAAACCCACGAATGCACGGAGAGAACACATGTCCCTGACCAGAATTTGATCTGGCAATCTTCTCACTGAGAGGCAACAGTTCTACCAACTGATCCACCGTTCTGCCTGAATTAACTTTATTTACAAAATAGAAAAAGAAATCCCCCCATAGAAAAATAATAATCTCTTCATTTTCATTCAAATCGTTCTTATAAATCTGCTTCGGCAGAAGTACGGTACTCTATTTTTGTCTTCTGCTCATTTTAGCTTGTAGCTATCATTTTGCTAATCGACATTCTGGCTGCTGTATTGATATTTTTTAGTTTAGTGCAATAGTAACAGCTTTGAACTAAAATTGTGTTATTTTTAACTTTTAGCTATTGTTTTGCTTTTTTTTTTTTTTTTTTTTTTTTTTTTTTTGCTTCTAGATACAGGTTTGTCGTTTTAGCAACAGTGTTGACACTTTTAGCTTAGAGCAATAGTTTTGTGAATTTTATCTGATTAAAAAAAGTTTTGGTAATTTAATCTGATTCTTTGAATGAGCTCATTTTAACTTTAAATCCTAAACTCTTTTGCTGTTTTTAGCTTTTAGCTTCAATTTAGCTATTTTTGCTGTCATCTACAACTGAGCTTTTTATTTTAGCTTTTTTTTTCAACAGTACTTAGCTTACATTTACTCTATTCTTGGCCTTCATTTACAGTTTTGCACATTTAAACTTTTAGCTACAGTTGTGGTAATTTTAGCATTTAGCTTTTCTTTGCTAATCTTTGCTTTTAGCTACAATGTTGTTAGTTTATCTACAAAGTATGAGTAATTACTATTTTTAGCTTTTGTCTAGTGTTTTGCTTTTTATGCATCTAGCTACTGTTTTGCTTTTTAACTTTTTTTAACTGAGCATGCATCAGGGTTTTTTAACTTTCATTTGTTTTTTAACCTTTTAGCCATTAGTTGTTTTTAGCTTTTATCTACAGTTGTTAGTTGTTTAGCTATTTTTAGCTATGTTCATCCATTTAACTACCAATATACTTTAAGCTTCTTCAACAAATGATAAAAGTCAGTAAGCACTCAACTTTTACACAGCAAATAACATTTAATCTCTTTTTAAGCTAAATGTTCTTAATTAATAAGCAGCAATAAATAGAGTGTTTAGCTTCTCTGTTCAAGTACCGTAGATAAACCTTAAAAACTAGGCCTGCAGGTGCTTGTCAAAAATGTGCAAGGTTGACCGAAATAATGAAGGTTAATTTAGAAAATACATCGATTGAAGGCTCTTAAACAGATGTTGAGAAATGAATTAGTATGCAGAGGAAATTTCTCAGTCCCTGTAAAGCATGTGGACTATTGAACTCCTAACCTTTTTAAATACTGTTTTTAATTGTCGACCGCCTGCCCCATGAGTGAAAAGCTAATTTACATTATATAGTTCTCATTGGTCCTGAGGCATCTGTAACGTGTGCAGTGATCTGTTTAAGTAATTACCTTCTATCAGTTTGCATTCAGGTGTCATTTCTTGGGTCACTTTGAAAAAGAAAAGCTAATTGATGATTAGTGGTAGCATCTCAGGGATGAACAGTTAGCTGCTGACTTTTCCCTCAACATAAGTTGCACACCATTATAACTCTGTTTGTATTTATATTGTTTGTAAATGCATCATGTGACAGATTTTTATTTTTTAACATGCCGGCGCTTGACTTTACATCTTGACTACTGTCTTTTGCAGAGAGCTGCTGAAGCCTTACTAATGATTTCATTTCATATTTTATGGTCACTGGTTTTTTATCTCTGACAGCCTCAATTAGTTTTCACTGCTCTCCAATTATATGTTGAGGATGTTTTCCTCTGAAATGTCACTAATCACCATGGCTGACGGAGTGTGTTTTGAAGTCAAGTCAAGGCTTCTTTCTGGTCGCAGACTGATTTGATGTTAGCTTTGAAAGCAAGACGAGTGTAACAAGAGCTGCGAGGTGTGACCACCCGTCAGCTTGGCCTGTATTTGGCTTTTTGCACATTCGTATCTGAAATATTCAAAACAACTAGTTCCCACTGGACCTAAGCAGCTCTGACTCAAGGCTGCATGTGTCCAATTTTTATTACTGCATGCATGTGGACACACAGGCATACACAGTTTACCCAGAAACATGCATTTCATTTCATTTGTCAAATGAAAACACCATCATAAAGTTATAATTGGTTTGTATGTTTTATTTGGAATTTGTTCTAGAGCAGACATTTTCCACTTTGTAGCAAAACCTTGTCAAAATGTTATGAAATATCCTCATTTATGATAGATAGATAGATAGATAGATAGATAGATAGATAGATAGATAGATAGATAGATAGATAGATAGATAGATAGATGATAGATAGATAGATAGATAGATAGATACTTAATTAACGTACTTACTTACTTACTTACGTACATACATAATAATTAATCCCAAGGGGAAATTTGAGGCATCCAGTAGCATGTTCTAATTATACAGAAGAAAAAACAACACACACATATGAAATAATAATTTCCAAAAAAAGAAGCAGAATACACAAATTTGGAAAAAGACAATATGCACATACACAAGGTGGCAGGTAGTACTACATTCATGATTTTCCTATACAGTATATGTGTGTATATATACATACACACTTAAGTGTACACATACATACACATGCTACTTTAGGATAATTAGGATCCATTCGATGGCCTTTTGGTCTAAATACATGTACATTTTAGTGTCACCAGCTCAGTATTTATACCTCGTTTTGTACTCCAACAATATGTAAACAGCTCAAACTCAGATGTAGTACAGCCCTGCTATAAAGTTAGACATCTTAATTTTTATCCACCTCACTTCAGGCCTCATACACAATTGACAACTACCCCACTGCAGCTCCAGACAGACCAGCCTGATTGTGACTGGTTTTCACAAGGTCTTGGTTAGGTCTTTAGTTGTGTTAAGATCACTGTTGTTTCTCCATCATGCTTGATACAACGGGACGGGTCCCATGAAGTTGTGGTGTTTTATTACCATGGTGGATGTGTATCAGGGTTGTGATTAGTGTGTTTGCAGCAATAGTATCAGTGTTGCGGGGTTGACACACTGGTGTGGCTTGTTTGTGAAACATCTGAAGCAGGACAGTGATTTTGACAACTTCACACAGATGTGATACCTGTAGCTGCATCCTGAAGAGAGTCAAGTCTTGCTTTAATCTTATTCAACAATTTGCTGTAAAGTCATCCAGCCCCAGCATTCCAGCTGCATTTTTGCGGCGTAGCATATTTTCCATGTAGGGACACGTGAAACACTGTCTGGCCGAGGCATACTCACTCCTGGCCACCATAGCCACGGAGACCTGCCTACATCTCCACCCTGTCTCATCATGCACAGATATTGTGCAATCTCTTGCCACGAGTACTATGACAATCTTTATAAGATATATTTTACGATCTTGTACGTTTTGCTGTAACAGTTGCATTGATGGCTGTATTTTCTAACAGCCTCAGCCAGCCGCTCCTCAGCACAGTGGTTCAGTCTATATGAGATTAGTGTACTTCATCCACTCTTCCACATGAATGTGCCCACAATGTTTTGACTAGTTGCACATTACTTATCCCATACCCCTTCTGAGGAAATGTCTGCCAGGAACTCGTACACAGAATGAGTTCTCGGAGATCATGTATGATCAAAAAACATATTTTTATTACTCAAATACATAAGTGAGAACAAATATCTCGACATCTTGCAAGCATCAAGGAGTCACTTGAAGATTGATTAAGAAGGAAATAGTTTTTATTTTTTTAACAAAGAAAACATGTTATTTACATCTAACAGTATGTTATCCTAGTCTAATGTATTTTTCAGAATGACTGGTTTATTTACATTAGGGTTTGAGTTAAGGTTATACATGTATATCTTTATAAACATGTTTATAACAATGTAAATAGTTTGTGAGTCATCATTATTTAGATATAAAAGTGCAATAAGTTATTATTTCCTGGTATTGTAATGTGTCATCACAGATAAGTTTATGTAAGAGTTTTTTTTTTTTTTTAATTGCTGTGATCCCAATGTGTTCTACTCTTATATGTCATATCAGTCATGGAGCTAAGTCGTCAACCAGCAGGAGTGCAATCTGCTTTCACATCAGAGCAAACTGAAAAAAAAAAAAAAAAAGATTTTGCGTGAAAAACCCATCGAGTAACTGACATGACTTTAATGATTAGTAAATTAGTAGCCCTCATTTAGACCACAATCTCTTCAACTCACTTTAGGCCACACATATCCCAAGCAGGTTAGTTTTTATAATACATAAATACAGTACATATATTAACATCAATTTTACTATTTAATTATTGGTCTTTTTAAATCTATTTTTCAGTTTCTAATTTTGCACGTGTGTGTTGTGAGTCATGATTAAAAAACAACAAAACAAAAGTGCCACACTCTTTATTCAGCTTGGATTTGAAAAAAGGAGACAGTGGTTTAGTGGGTAATTAGAGGATAAATTTACAGATTTGTAATTTCCTGGTAGAAGACAACTTAAAAATTACTGTAAGTCTTTTTAATATGTCACAAAAGCATCCAAACGTGACAGTCTACAGTGTTCATTTATTTTTTTTGCCAATCTTTTGCTAAATTTCAACATCTGCTTCACATCTAAATATTAATTTTGATGCATACTGAACTTTTAGTTTTAGATCAAATTCAGCCCATTTTAGCCAAGCTGTTGGTGCGCTGGTCATTTAGACACACGTTCAACCTAATGCTCAGAAAAGAATCACACTCCTGCCTCATTTGGTTTGTCCTCCAGGCCATTGGTTTTGAAATCATAACACCGATCCAGACTTTGATGAAAATACGGAGGCACCATAATCCAGATACTAGTTACATGTTTGGACCAAAACTACCTGACAAAAATATTCAATTCTAAAAAGGAGAGCTGGTGCTGTCCTTAGAGCATGAATGCTGTTGTCTACCTTGGTTTGTTCATTAATGAAATATTTGAGCTCTGAATGAAAACGGTTCTGCTATTTCCTTTTTATTTCATTAAGTATTTTAATCTATTTAACCAAATTGTTTCACATTTCTTTGGCACATCAAGAACTCTTTACATTTGCATACTATAAACCCAAACAAATGCTAAATAGTTTATGCATTTTCATGCTTTAGATATTTTTTTTAAAATATCTGAATCAGTACAGTGATGAAACATTCTTAGAAAACCCAGATTTAGATTTTTGATAACCAATTGAAATCCACACAGCTCACCTATAATAACCCAGCTGTGACTCAAGCCACAACAAGGACAGATCTCCTTTGTTAATGTCTAAACAGCTGATTAAAAATCTCCCGTCAACAGGGAGAATTAACGTTGTTTCAACCCCCCCAGTTTAATTAAACAAAAGACTACATTCCTCTCCAGATGGCTTTTGATCTTGTACATACTCTCACAATATGTGCAGTCAGTAGGCATTCAAACACGCCCACACTCACTCTTTTGTTAGTTAACACCGCGTGCTCTAATGACAGTGTTGGACTTGTGGGTGTGTGGAGACTCATTTATTTCAATGCCAACATAAACATGTGAGCAGCAGGCAGCCACTGGGAGACGAATCGAGGCTGTGTGGATAATTTGCGCTCGGTCTGGGTAACACTTTAGCTGAAAAATCGCACCTCGGAGTGGATGTGGCAAAACCTCTTAGCGCCTCAGAGACAAACTTCCACATAAACAAACCTTGGACTCATTTCTGGGTAATTCTGATGTATTGTTGGTCTCGGTAGGAAGAATGAACTTGTTTTGCTTCTTGGGTTGTCCTTGATGCTGTGCTTGGAGAAGGCCCCAAAGGACTCAATGTGGAGCTCCTTATTACAGCAGCTCTGTCTGATTATATGATCTTACCGGTGCTAGCTGTCGGCTATAGGTGTCAGAAGACACGTGTAATCTGTGAACACATTTGCACAAATGCATCCCACACAGAATCTATTTGAGCAGAAAAATAATTGTGTCCAATTAATAGAAATGATAAAAAGGCTCTGTTTGATTTCCTCTGCAGTTTCCTGTTACTGCCACAGCTGTAAGAGAGGCAAACATTTCATTTAATAAGGACTCCTGGACAGAAGGTGTAGCAGACTCCTATTTTCAGCAGTCATTCTAACCCAGTTTTATATTCATAAAGTCCAGTCAGTGGTGACTGCCTCCCTGAGCTGAGGTCAGAGGGCCCATTATTCTGGGCACTTATGGCTGGGGGCATGCCTCTGCTTATTTAAGACCTTGAATTAAGAAATCTCTGCAAGGGTCACTGCTTTTCATGTTAATTGCTAACAAATTGTGCAATGCTAAGCCAGCCGTTACAAACGATGGGAGGTGGAGAACAGTTAAGAAAAAACTAAACTGATTTTGATGTTTCTCAGTTTTCCATCATATGGTAAGTTGGGTGGTAAAAAAGATTAAATCTCAGAGTTGTGCTGCATGAGATAAGGCTGGGTTTAATGGGCTTTATCCTTCTGCTATTGCTAATAGATCTCAACCTCACATTTCAATTAGAGCCCGACCAATATGGAAATTTTGGCTATCGCTGATACAGATACTGGGTAGGAGGATGAATGCCCATAACCAATATACTGTAAATGATGAATTTGTTTTAGCTTTGTCCATCCCCAAGAATCTACTTAAACAGCAAGTGCAGCAGGGCTTGTTTATTTTGTGCAGCTGTTAGCAACCATGAACCTAAGCAAATCAGATCCACGCTATAGGCTTACAAGTGATGCACTGGTCATAAAAGCAGTCTTCCTAATGTGCGTTCACATTTTCTATCCTCCACTATTCATCATAAAGTGAAGTGTGTTACAAAAATATAAATTAAACAAAGAAGTGCCGTTCCCTGTTCACTGTTTACACAGTCAGTCAAATATGGTGAAGTCCTACAGTAATTAGTTTTGACAGCAGCTGCATTTTTTTTTTCAGAAAAGTTAAGATTTCAGACAAAAAATTCATTTCATTGAGGACAACAAAAATAATGTTACTAACACTGATATATTTTACCTCTACGTTAGATTTATTATTCTGGATAAAGTTTTACAAGGCAATAGCTGCGTTATCTAATTAGCTTGATAACTTGACAGACACGTAGCTAATGACGAGGGGCTTGGAGGATTGAAGATTATTTATTATTGTTGATTTTTTTATTTTACAGATCAAGTAAATAAACTCACAGTGCTCTGTTCAGCAAAATTACGCTACACAGTATTGCTCCCTGCTTCGACTGTGCTGAAAGTGAAACTTAAAGTGAGTGGCCATGACTTGAAAGTAGTCTTTATGCATCCTCTGCTGGATAAATTGTACAATTATGGCAGTTTCCCAGCATTTCAGGGGTGAAAATTAGAAGTGTTTATATTAGCACCTAATGGGACATTATCACATATATTGATCCCCAAATGTCCATATTAGCCAAAAATATTGGCCCGACTGATAAATCAGTCAGGCTCTAATTTCAACAAAACTTTGAGGATGATGTTAGGGCATCTCTTGCTATTGAAACAGTTTTGTAATTGTTCATCATTTAACTTTCCAAGTCTCCCTTGTAAATGAGTCCTCGTTGTTCAATGGGACTAACCTGTTTAAATAAATATACCCTCATAAATCTGCAAGCTAGGGTTTTCCTTTGTGTTTGTTTTTTCAAGAACATAAAACTGCATTATTGATTTAAAATGACTTTCTATTTTTGTATTTAAAATCTCCTGCGCATCATCATCATTGTGTTCGTTTGAGCAAGTTCATAATTAATTCCTATTATACAAACTCTGCTGCTATTGAGAGAATTGTTGATGTGTCTCTCGTGACAAACAAACAAAAAGCAGTTTTTCTGTTGAATTTCCTGCAATTTTTTTGGTGTATAATAGTTTTTTTTTTTTTTTTTTTCATTTATGTCGTTTGTTAAATGACATTTTTACCTAATAAAAAATGCACCATAAAACTCTAGAACGTAAATCCCCAACAGCAAGTGAGGAGATAATAGTTAACGGTTTTAAGAAAGATTATATCCGTTAAATAAAGATGGAATCGGTGATGCAAAAACCTTGTTTTAAAAATGATTTCAATTTTCTCCAAACTGCTGTTAACAAATGATACCAAACAGTTTACCGATAGCTTGTTCGCTTGTTATTTTTTCTGCACACTTCTGAATTAAAAACTGGCGACTCTGTGATAATGACACCTACAAGTGCTTGTATAATCAAGCAGTTATGCAGTGCAAATGATCAGCATCTCACCTGACATTTGTGGAGCTGTGCAACAGGTGTTAAACTCCATCCCTGTCTGGTGGCTCGGTGGTTTGACTCATTAACAAAGTTGTGTTTTGAATTATAATTTGTCTCTTTTTTGTTGGTTTTGCAGAACAAGTGTATTTTAGGGGACTTCATGAACGCAGCAGCTGTTAACAAGACTCTAATAAGATCAAGCCACAGAGGCACGTAGCTGGGATGCAGGGATTTTTCAGCTCCCAGCTCTAAAACAGAATCAATGAGCAGCTAATAAACAAGTTGGTGCAAGTTAAATTGTGAGGTAACCTGATAGTTTTTTTGTTATTGCATTTCCTCCTCAAGCAAAAACACTGCCATCTCTGTGCTTGACTTGGCAGACAATAGTTTATGTAGCATGTTTTGTTGTAGGAATAAAACTGTTCCTATGCAAATAAGTGCATGAAGTTCATACACTTCATTCTGGGTGGTAAACAACCAGAGCATCCTCAGGAGGAATTCCTGCTTCTTGTTCATTAAGGTCAATTAGTGCAGTTGAAAACATGCTGGAGAGAAACCACATAAGAAACTCCCCAAACAGAGAAAAGATTTACACTCTAACATTAAAACTCTCTTTTTCAAACTTGCTTATTCTGTTTAATGTCATTATGTATTTTATCATTATTTGCATTTGATTTTGTTGATATCTGTATTTTATTATTGTTTTTTTTTATCTTTGTATTTCTTGTTTGGTGACCTTGAGTGATTTGAAAGGCACCTTCAAATAAAATGTATTATTATTATTATTATTATTATTATTATTATTATTATTATTATTATTATTATTATTGTTATTATTGCACTGTGAAATATGCAACAGGTCATTTGGACAGTTTTTTTTTTAATTCTGAGATTTTTCGTCCTTCATCCAAAGGACTTCTTCAATCTGTGGAGCAAACCAAACAAACGGATTTTCACAAACAGCTCACTCCATAGTGGAAATAAATACCGGAAGTTTGCTGGTACTAAGATTGCCTCCGGGACCCGCCGTCTCCCCCGTCAAGTCCTCTGAGACAGTCATGCCAAAGTGGTTCAAAACACTGCCAGTGCGTGGTGCATGCTCAATAATCCATAAAATCCAACAATGTTCAGTCAGGTCATCTGGATGGTTACTTTTTTGGCTGAGATGTTTCGTCCTTTATCCAAAGGACTTCATCAATCTGAGGAGACACCAAACAAACAGATTCCCACAAACAGTATAGTCCATAGTAGAAAAAACACAGTTTTCTAGTACTAAGATGGAGTATTGAGCATGGACTTTGGTGTTTTGAACCACTTTGGCATGACTGTCTCAGAGGGGTTGACGGGGGAGAGGGCAGGCTCCAGAGGCACTAGCACTAGCAAACTGTTTTTTTTTTTCTCCACCACGGAATATGCTGTTTGTGGAAATCAGTTTGTTTGGTGTCTCCAGACTGATGAAGTCCTTTGGATGAAGTACGAAATGTCTCAGCCAAAAAAGAAACAGTCCAGATGACCTGACTGAACATTGTTGGATATTTACCTGGATTATGGAGCATGAACTTTGGTGATGTGAAATATGGTTTTAACAATTAAATGTTAACTATAAATTCCTTGTTACATTCAGCGAGGCAAGCAGCAGACTAGTTGTTTGAATCCTACGTGCTGGAAAGACTTTCTGCAAATAAATATGTGGGATTAAATGTTTCCAGTCTTCACCAGTGCATTTTGATACTGTGGTAACAAGGTTGCTGTCAGGATCTGGTCACAGTGTTATAATTGGCCAGTCTGTTCACTCTGGGTATTTTGAAATGCATCGCTTCAATTCTTTGTAGATCTACTATCAGGCTTCAGAAGCCTGAGAATGCGAGGTTTCTTTCAACATTTTACAGAAACCACAGAAATGCATCCTCGTAAAATGAACTTGAGTTGTAAAAATACAGAAATCTGTCTTTGTGTTTAAGACGACACTGTTGAAATGCTCTCTAAATTTCCACATACAGTATGTCACGAGATTCAAGCACTGAGTTGGAGCAGGGCTCTTTTTTAAGCGTTTCAGCTCGACTCTCGGCGTGAGTGGAAAAGGCACGGCTGAGCGCTTGAAGAGCTCTTGATTACACAACTGGTGGCACATGTGGGACTCCAGCACACCTGTCTCCAACTGGTAGTTTGAAAACACCCACAGACACAAAGAATGAGAAGAAAAGTGTTGCCCAAGAAAATATAAAGCATGAAAAGAAGGGGTGTCGACAGGAAATAGACTCGTGGAAATTGTCCCGTTATTTTCTTGCTTCTTTCTTTTTTGAAGTGCCTTTTGTAGTTTTCTTAAAGAAAAGATTAATGGCAAAACTACCAGTAAAATAATTGTTCTTTCTGCTCAGTGGTGGTCACTGAAAATCGTTGGTTCATATTAGATGACGTGAAAACAGCTGTGACACTGAGTATTTTCCTTATTTCAAAAATAATTTGAGCCATCAGCTGACAAACACTAGTAATACGATCAAAATAACCTTAATGTAGCTGAAATTAATTTCTGTAAACTTCTTTTTTTTTCTCTCCTAGAAGGCCAAAAGTGCAGTTTTTGTCATTTACTTAATGGTTTTCATACAGTTGACAGTGACCACTATGTAAAATGAGAGGATCAACCAAACCTAGAAGTTATTCACTCCAAATTTTTCAGAATTTTATTGTCAATATAACGCACCCCCACTTTTTTTTAAACGATACATCCTCATAGCTGATGTCATCAGTATAAAACCTATATGTTTATGTAAAAGAATTACTTTGCGCATTACTTCAAGTTCAATAATCTTTATTATCCCCAAGGGACAATCTGTTTCACAGTCAGTATAGACGCACAAAACATCCATATTAGACAAGACATGCAGACATGAAAATATCATGACAGAGATCATCACTGTCTGTTCTGTATGTTGTGCTTTTATTCATTCAATCTTTATTTATACAGGTCAGTTCCCATTGAACCTCGATGACTCATTTACAAGAGAGACCTGTTATATACAGACATACCATGTAGATCAGGAAGAGAACACGAGGAGGTAAAAAAAAAAATCATATCTCACAACATGTCCTGGGTGGGGTACAGTGTGAAAGTTGGAGAAAAAAAAAGACCTCGCAACATAAACAGCAACATACAATGACATCATATGACATTTATGCATAAGGAGATTATTGTACTAAAAAAATAAAAGAGGAAATAAAACTTATTGTGTTTGTTTGACGGAGAAAAGTTGATTCTGGCTCATGCTGCAGAGCTGGGTGCTGGTAATGTCTTTGTGTTGTTTGCCACCTGTTCTTAAAAGAAAAGAGGATATTTCTGCCATGTTTTATCACTTTTCTTCTCTGATCTTGCTCTTATTGCATTGTTGTTGTTGTTGTTGGTTTATTGAACTGTCCTGGACAATTTGGTGTGCTGATTTACCTTCGTGCTTTGATTTGTCACACAACAGCTTTGTTTGATTGATTTGTCTTTAATTCCTAACGAGGGTAAAGTTCTTGTAATAATATGACAGAAATACAAAACGGTAAAGTGCCTGTAAGTGCCTCTCAGGCAGACCTATAAATGTAGCTTGAGAGCTTTATTTATAGAAATTTATCACCTGCTGTCCAGAGATAATAGGTGTGCAGGTGCACTAGTTTCAAGGTTTGACCAAAACAGCTACAACTCATTTCTTCATTCATATGCCAGCTGCTGAATGTCACATCAACATCTGCATCCAGAAAAATGCAGTTTTATTTTCTTCACTGAATGTTCACATGCACTGCAGCTGCAGTGTTTGCTTGGAAACATGTTTGCTCATTCATGTATTTTTCTTTATTTTGTAATTGTCTTTGTTTTTTTTTAATTGGAATGAATGAATGGATAAATGAATGAATAAATAAATAAATATTAGCTGTTGGTGAAAGAGGTGAAGGTCTGATGTGTATCTTGGTAAACACCATGCAGTCTGAACTACTTCATCAAATAGACACACAGATATGAGTGTGGGGAGGATTTTCTGACTTTTAATAATTATGCTCTCCATGCTGAATATTAATCGCCACTGTCAGTTTTAAAAGTGATTCTACAAACTTTGGTTTAAAGACATTTCCTCTTCCTCTCGCCACAGTCATACTCTGTCCATTTTCATTTGCTCTTTTTTGTTTCCTTGTAAAAGTCAAATGATTGTTTTTCTGTTGCATGTTGTAAGTTTATTAAACTGAATAAGTTGATGGAACAAAATTACATTTTCTCTGCACAAGTGTCTGATGCAAACGTCTGTTCTCCAACACAGATGTGTCACTGTGGAGTGGCAGTGGGAGCTGTGGGGGTGGATTTATCTTCGTTAGATGCCGGAGACTGACTGCTGAATGTCGTGATGCTAGAAACACAACATTCACATGAGATTATTTTCTTCCCAGCCGACTTTTTAAAACCTGCAGCATGATATGTTGTCATTGCTACACAACTGGTTGTGACAGCTATGCATGCCAGGGCCGTTAAAACAAAAGATAATGGAGCTGTAGCATTTGTAGGACTTTCTAGTGTAATTTAAAAGCAGTGCATAATTTTAAAAACTATGTACCAAGTCCTATGGCTTATATAGATTGGAAGAATTAGTGGGATGATGACCCCCGCAGAACTGAGCAGTTGAAAGAAAAACTACCAAAACTTTATTTCTCCATTTGGTATTGTAGCACATGAATGCATGTTGGATGTTGTTGGATGATGGATGTTGTAGCCATAGCAACACAAAGACCCTCTTAAAACCACACCCAAGCTGTGTGTTTCAAGCTTTGTTTAACTGGAGATAGATGTTTTTAACAGTTTTTCTACTGAAAGTACAAATAAATTGATACAATCCAATGGAAAATAACATTTCTTCTTTTTTGAGAAATATTTGTCCATTTAAATTTTATTAAAACACAACTGATGTCTTTGCAGGAATACTCTACATTTCTTCATTTTATTAGCACTATGAAACATGTTTCCATTCAGTTCAGTTAAACAACCATTTTCCCCACAGTTCTGTTTCGCACTGATTGACAAAAAAATAATAGATTTTATTATGTTATGGTTTAGATCATGCTAAAATAAATGAAACGATAATGGACTTGCTGAGTTTTGCTGTAGAAAAAAAAAACAGGTCAAAAGAATGAAATGCAACAAAGTAAAATTAAAAAATAGAAAAAAATTAATGCAGACTTTTTAAAATCCATCAAACTTCTGCTGGAATTGTGCCTTTTCTACTTTATTGGTAATCTCAACAAACAACATCTTACTGGTTTGCGTTCTTTTGACAGTTTCCCAAATTTTCACTAAAACAATGTTGCTTATCAAGTGAATAATGACCCATTCTAGGAGTGGAGCAATTTTGTGTTTGAGAACATCATTTCAGTGGAGTAAATAGGCTGCACTTGCATAGCACCTTGGCTTGCGTCCACAAAACACAAGATTATCCCTTCTGTCACACACATTCACATAATTTTCCTTTCTCTATAGACGAGCAGCTCCTACTAGTGTATACTGTACACTCATTTACTCCAGTAAGCGGCTAACAGGTTGAGTATTTTACCCAAGGACACTTCAAACCTGAAGGGTCTGGCGATCGAAGTGCCGACCTTCAGACTACAATTCTTTTATTTTGACTCAGATCCACCATTCAGGCCTAATTTCCTTTTGTTCTTTTGCTAAATAAAACAAGAGCAGGGTGGAAAAATGAATTACTGTACTGCAAAAAATAAAAATAAAAAGATAATCTCAAACCAAAAAAATAAAAATAAAATACAGACCAAAAATAGATTACTGTGGTTTGTTTTTTTTTTGGACTATAAGGCGAACTTAAAATCCTTTAATTTTCTCAAAAATCGACAGTGAGCCTTATACTCTGGTGCATCTTTTGTATTAATTCTGGTTGTGCTTATTGACCTTGAACCAATTTATATGTGGAACAATTGAACAATGTTGAGAGTTATTGTGAATGAGTTGAATAAAGTTTGTCTTATCTCACTGTTTTGCTTCACATAATGTGCCTTATAATCTGGTGCACCTTATAGTCCAAAAAAATACAGTGATGAAAGTAGAAAACAGATTATTAAGAGCAAAGAAACTAAATCAAAAGTGAAACCCAACATTATAACAGTCCTTCATATTTGTTAGATTTGTTACCGATAAAACTATTAGCTATCATTCTTTAATAATAAACAGGGTTTTACCTTCTGATAACTAAATAAGTTGTTGGTAGTTAAAGCGAAACATCTAGATCCAGCAGAGCTTTTGCTTGGGGTGGGAATAGGTCCTGAGTTTGAATCCTGCACGAGACCCCAAGTATGTTTCTGTTCTTACAGTAAGGTAGCTCAAGGGACTCATAACAGTTACAGCTGCTTAAAATAAGTTAAATGAAAAGAAAAATGACAGAATTTAAAAATAAGGGAGATGGCAGACCTGACCAAAGCCATCAGAATAGGGAAGAAGCCTCAAACCAGGCCTGGACAGTTTCTTTATTTTAGCACACTTCCCACACTGTTGTATAATTTGTCACTATTAAAACACTCAGCCACGGCTTTGTTGTGACGCTCTGTGTCATGTGTCCCTGATTGTTGACATATTTTAGCTGTCGTGGTGTATTGTTGCTTCTTCTCGCAATCAAAGCCTGTGATGGACGGTGACAAGGTGTTTGCTCGAGGAGACAGTGCCCAAACAATGCCACTCTTTATTTTAGACTCACACTGTCACATGAAGTGTCTTCTTAAGTCTGTGCACTGTGACACATGCTAACACAAACCCACTACTGTCTAAGCATCAGTAAAGGCACAAACTATTGTAGCTGAACTCGAGCTTCATTGTGTCTCAGTCCTTTGAGATGGCATGCTCTTCTGTACTTTTGTGGGAGGTCTGACCTCACATCACCCTGAATGCACCGTTACTGGATGTAGGAAAGTAAAGGTTAAGTCAGAGTCAGAGAAACTTTATTGACATTACACAAGTGGCTCGTGAATGTGAATATGTACACACAGATCACCCGAA
>JARVLU010001196.1:29228297-29242850 GCA_031762415.1 Simpsonichthys santanae | reverse complement strand
CACACACACACACACACACACACACACACACACACACACACACACACACACACACACACACACACAAAGAGAGAGAAAGAGAGAGAGAGAAAGAGAGGCGGAGAGCAGGTCAGTGGGCTAATGAGCTGGTTTACAGGGGAGAATTCCTGTTGAGACAGGAAACACATCATGTGACACATCAGAAGAAAGACAAGAAACACATGGTCAGCCTTTATAACCGCGTGGAGCTGAATGGCTGCAAAAGCCAAGGCCGCATGGAACACTAAGACGTCTGTCACTGAAAATTTGCCTTTTCTTTCAACTAGTTTCTAACATACAACGGAGCTTTAGGGCCACACTAAAAATAAAATAAAAGACATAAAATTACGAGAATTCATACAATTACAAGAATAAAGTCAAATAAAGTCTTAATATTACGAGAATAAAATCATACGTCATTTTTTTGCAGCTCTCATTTATTATTATTTTTCCCGCAAGTTGGATCCACAATGTGACCTGTCAATCAATCCAGTAGGCGTGTCAGCAAATGACCAATCTGAAGGTAAATGCTCCTTACCTGCAGAGAGCTGCGCTGTAGCCCATCAGAGCATACCACCTTAATGGAAGCAGGTTCAAAGTCCTGGTACTGATAATAATCTAATGCTGATGTTAAAACAGATTAACCATCTCCTTATTTGTAAAACCAATACCAAAGTATAACTTAAGATGCTCAACATTCTTCATTTTACCACAGTTAAAATGCAGTAAACAAAACACACACTCTGCCTATACTACAGTACTGTAAATAGTCTGTCCTTACCAATGTTCCAATACATATTGAACATTATTATTGATATTGTTTTTCTTAATTCTTTATATATTGTTCTTAACATTTAGGAATTTTTGTGTGAATCTTTTTATCTGTTGCTGTTGTTGCTGCTGTTACACTTGAAATTCCCATCCGTGGGACAATAAAAGCTGATTCTATTCTATTATATTCTTATTGTATCGGAGTTCACATAATATTATGACTCATTTAGCTTCGGATTGGTCATTTGCTGACACACCTATTGGATTGATTGACATGTCGCATCATGGATCTGACTTGTGGAAGAAGAAAAAAAACACAAGAGCTGTAAAAAGACTCGTACAACTTTATTCTCGTAGTATTAAAACTTTATTCAACTTAATTCTTGTAATGCTACGAGTTTATTCTAGTAATTTTATGTATTTTAATTTTGTTTCTTAGCATGGCCCTAAAGCTCTGTCGTACTAATAGGCTAGACTCAGTAGGATACCTGAATTACATAAAATCAACCAGTAAACATCTGTCTGTTTTTAAAACATTATATTTTTACCAGTTATATGGGAAAAGCAACACAAGTGAATATAGCTAAATAAACAGGCACAATGAGTTTAGACTTATCAAATTTACCAACTATCATACAACAGGGGTGTGTGTGTGTGGGGGGGGGGGGGGGGACAAAATAGAAAGAAATGTGCTCAGTGAAATGAATTCCATCAATGTAATAAAACTACTGCAGCGTAAACAAGTATGAAATACTTAAGATAATCACAGTGCTTAGATGAAGTGTGATTTAGTATATTTTTTTTTTCCTGCAGCTTAAGGACAACAAACAAAATTATCCAGCATCCTTTCCAGTTCCACTCTACTGGCTGTTCTAAACAGCCAGCACTCCTAGCAGCAGGACCTCCTGAACTAAACTGAGTTGAATGTTTTGTTCCTACATTAATACTAAATCAAGGGATGAAGGAGCTCCAACCATTTATGTATTCTGTAACATCTTTTAAGTACTTATTCACATTGCATGAGGTGAAATGAAATTGTGCACTCAAGGTCCCAGTTACACCCCAAAATTGCAAAAATATAAAGTATAAAAAGAAACCGTATACCTGTATAAGGATCTAAGATACACACTAAGATATACTCTAAACGAACGCTAAACAATACGCTAAAATATATGCTAAACACTAATAATCTAAATAATAAAATAATAATAAAAAATAATAAAAAAATAAAAATATATATAATAATATAATAATAATAATAATAATTAAAAAAAAATTATGTACTTCTCTTTTATGATTGTCTATTGTTGATTGTTCAAGGAAAAAACTTTTGCTCTATTGTTGTTGTCGTCATCATCCTTAGTTTGTAGCCAGGTCTCTCTTGTAAATGAGTCCTCGAGGCGCAATGAGATTAACCTGCCTAAATAAAGGTTGAATGAATGAAAAAAATCTAAAATAATACGGAATATTAAACAGCAGCCCAAACATGAGTCTGTAGTGAGCAGATGGGTATGAATACACCTGCATAAAGGCAAAAGATTGTCAACATGGATAATCAGCAGCACAGATAAGTCACATATCACTAGTTGCATTTGACCCCCAAAAATTTGACCTGACCCTGTCCCAGCCCATAGCCCTCATTTCTAGACCCCGCCCGACCCGACAAATTAGTAATTACAGGTGCAAACCTGAATCCCTACCTCCCACCCCCAACATTTTTAATCAAGCTTTGACTGCTTATATAGTTATTAACGGTTGGTGGACGCGCACAGCTAAGGGGGCAGAAGATCAGAGCTGAGGGGGGTGTTTGTCCTTTCATGGCCATCAAAGAGCATTAAATCCCTGCTTCTGCCTACATTCTGCATTATTCAGACACAGACCCTGCTCTGACATGTTGTATATTTTGTGATCTCACCTGTTTGGGTCGTCGGCTGCACGCGTCTGCTGAGTGCAGCGGCTGAATGAACATCCATTTGGGCTGATGGATCGGTGGCAGTAGTGCATCTGAAGCTTAACTGAACTTTTGACCTCTTTCAAGGCCGGTCAGTGGGCGGTCAAATGGCTGCGTGCGGCTGGTGATTGTATGGCAAACCATGATGCCATGCCATATAATTGGATCGTCAGGCGCGCACGTCCGCTGACGCAATCAAAAGCCTGACATTGACCCGGCCTGCACATTAAGTGCATTATTATGGCCCGGCCCTAATACGGGTTGGGCGGGGCCGTGCTCCAGGTTCAGGTTGGAAACGACAGCTCTACATGTCACCAATTAACGTGGCATTACAGTGATTTTTTTTTCCTCTCCTTACAGTGATCTTGAAAAGACCACTGATAATTATACCACATAATATTTACATATATTCTGTTTTTTAGTGTAACTTAAGATTGCTAATCAGCATCATAACTTCACCTCCTACATAATTAGGCCAGCAGATCAGAACAGATCAGCATCATAAACAGATCACACTGGAGTATCCCAACATTGTGGAAAAGTCCATACAAAGTTTCCCTTGGATACAACCTTGAATTTGATTGGTTGATCAACCCATCTTTCTGCTTTAATTTGTTTAAATGATCTGTAAATTGACTTGTGTTTACCAACTAATGATCCAAAACGATCATTAAGATAGCAGTTAATTTGGAGCAGATGGGAAAAAAGCAGCATTTCATACAACATTTCTCACCTTCAAGAGTCTAAAATAGTGTGACCCAAAGACTACAGACAATCCATCATGAGCTGCTGTTTCTCTCCAATCCTGCCTCACTGATATCATTAAAAACTGAACATAGATGAAAATAAAAGATCCGGAGCTTATTCAATTTATTAGAAACTGAATGAAGAGTGCTGCTGTGCTGCTGGAACCAGTTAGGATGAAACGGGAGACATATTTCAGTGGAAAGGCGAGCTGGAGCTGATGTGTGCTGCCACAGAGGACCACCAGGGTCTTGACAGAGGGGGGGGGCAAGACGAGAGTGAGTTTTTTGTTTTATCCCCAAGAGAGGAAAAGTTAAACTCTGGTAGTAAGCATGCAGAAGCCCCCACACAGAGCTGGTCTAAGACAAAGTAATAGTTATGAGTCTGTGACTGGAGAAACTAAACAGAGCTTCAGATTGGACTGACCTAGACAGGACTGTTTGTTCTGACCCAGTGAAGGACCAAAGAGAACACCTACTGGGGTTTTGTGCTAAGAGGGCTCATTTGTCTTTGGATTAATCTTTTATCATATTAATTAAAAAATAAATCAAACTGTGTCTTTTTGTGTACACACTGCATCCCAGTGATGTAAAAACAGCCAGTTTATTTGTATATAGAGCCTGTTCAGTGACAAAAGAGCTTTTATTCCTCCATGTTAGACAACAAAAGATCACAGTTTATTGTGTTTGGCTATGGTAAATGGTAAATGGACTGTATTATATAGCATCTTTCTATCTTATCAAGATACTCAAAGTACTTTACAACACAATCTGTGCCCTCATTTACCCATTCATACAGCACTCTACTAGATCTCTACAAAGATAACAGAGCAAATTAGGGATGCACAATATTATCAGCATGGTATCAGCCAATATTACTGTTAAAGTTCAATATAAGACATAGGCCATTCCATCAAAATAACTCACCAATATAAAAGGCAGTTTTTAGCTTGCCCAAGTTACAAACTGTCATTTTGTTTTTTAATTGATTGTTTGAATTGTTTTGTTTTGACAAAAAGGGGCAGATAAAATAAGATTTTTTTTTCTTCTTTCTGCCACCTTTCATTTTATGTTATTCTTTTAATAACATGCAAATTGTGTTTTGTATTATTCTATTTTTTCTGTATTAATGTAAAATGAATACAGTCAATTTAATAAAAATAAAAAAAATCTTATTTCACAATAGCGCAGTTTTTCCAGCACTTTGTCATTCCACCACATTTGGTTCCTATACCTAATATACTTTCAGTGCATGGGGCTGGGACGCAGTCACTCATGACCTTCTGCCTCACTGATACACTCGTATCAAACTGTTCCCCTGCCGCCGCGGCTGCTGACTGAAGGCGTTGCGTGAAGAGATGGCTGAAATTGTTTTCTGAGCAGGTTTGCCTGATGGGTGACTGTGTGGGCGGAGTGCTGTGCTTTGACGCTTTGTGCTTCAGCAACCACCCGAGGCTGGGCAGCCCCAACAACAACAGCAGCAGCAGGAACAACAGCACCGAGAGCCTGAAGGTAGTCGCTCAGCGTTTTAGTGATGACACACATCGATGGTTCACAGGAGGCATGTGTAGGTGTAGGAGGGGGGGCTTGGATAAACATTTCCCCGATACAACGTGATTAAAAGATCACTTCAAATGAACAAGATTACATGTTTTGATTATGCACTGTGTTCATCAGTGTTCATATTTCTGCAAGAGAGAACATGCACATTGGTGGCAACGGTTTTTGGTACAACTTTGTGCTTGGATTGAACAAAAAGTGATTTTCATCCATGAAATCAACCTCACGCTGGGTCTATTTTCGTCTAGTTTTTCCTCTATAATTTGCTTTTTAGCTACATCACAGTTCTCCTGTGGCAGAGATTATGACACTAATTCTTAAAGCCCCTAACATAAATATGTAAAACGGAAGAAATGATTTTAATTCTGTGACTCATAAATTATTTTTGTGGTGAATTTGATGGGGGAACCTCAAGCTTTTTAAGCACCACTTACAACAGTTCCTGCCGAGTACATGTACAGCATTCATCATACCATTTCAGCTGAAGTGTCGGACTAAAGCACCGTGTTTTTTGTGTCATTTTCTCCCTGTAAAGTGTTGATATATTCCCATTTTCTCCTCTGTCACTCAGATCCACTCACTTCTAATAGATTCGGACACATTTTCTGTCTCCCACACTCAACTGTTCACCTTGAACAACCCATCTACTCACCTCATTTTGTGCAATTTCCAGTCGTGACTGGAGGGTTTGCAGTAAGTTGTACACTTTGGTCCTTTGCCTCAGGACAGCACGGGTCGGCTGGGGGAGTCCAGCCCCAGCCTGAGTTCAAGCAAGAGGTTGAGTAAAAGCAACATCGATATTTCTGCTCCCAATGAAAGCCAGAGCGGCCCGTCACTCAGCCGTAAGCAGAGCGACTCCTACGACGGAGACGCCTCGTCCACTGGGCAACGCAACTTTTTTCCCAGGTGACACAACAACACAGCAACGTTTCAGCATTTCAAACAAATCTCTAGTCTCTGCTGAATTAGAACTAGGTAAGATTTGATTTATTAACTAACACACTTTTTCAAGTAAGGATTTAAACATGGGGATAAAATTAATTTGCCATCACCTTTTATCTTTATACATGAACTTTTCACATACTGTGTAAAACATGGGACGCTTCTGTGTCGATATAAATATCTTAACCTTTAAATCTATGACTTTATCCAGTTCTTTAATGGCAAAACTCTGACCCGGAATATGAACTTTCCTCTAAAGACTGTTTTAATCATGAACCTTCTCGAACTGGAAAAGCTATATTATGCAAAACATGGATGTCTTTTGCCATGAAATTGAGAAAAAACCTTTGTTTAATATTGGAATCATATCTCTAATATAAAATTGGTAGAATCCAATTCAGTGCAAACAGAACAAAGATACATTTTTATAGATTCACAATATAACATTTGTCTTTATTTGCTCTATGGGAATGTGGTAGCTCAGTGGTTAAGAGCTGCAGCCTTGTGATGTTGGGGCTGCTGGTTTGATACCGTAATATTTTACATTATTAGTGGTTAGCGTATAAATTAGATCTTTAACGTATTGTTTAGCGTTAGTTCAACATATAAATTACTGTTTCTTTTTATGCTTTGAATTTTTGCCATTTCTGAGTGTAACTGGGACCTTGGGTACACAATTTTGTTCCACCTCATGTACCACATGTGATGTGAACGGCAATAAAGAACCTTTAACCTTGAAAGGGCATTCGACATAAACCCTTTGCCAAATCTTTCATGCCGGTTCACTCGCTGTGGCAAACCTCACTTAAGGGAGCAGCCGGAATAAACTTGCGTTATTATCTGCTCCGTAAACACACCCTCACATGGAAGACAGAACCCCAACACACAAAACTTTGAGGAAATTAAAACAAGTTATTAGCTAGAAAACCATATTTCAGCATTTGAATTTCATTAAGTTCATAGATAGATTGATAGATACGGTAGCGTGTTATGGATTTGTGATTGATCCTGTATAGTGAACGGCCTGTCGTCTAGATTTTTCTGTAAAGTGTGACCCTGTCTCACTCGTGCCATTCATCAATATTTTCAGCTCGAGTTCCTTGCCTGCCAACCTGTCTCAGACGAGGTATAAATAGCCATTTGCACTCATGCCAGACAGTCTGAGAGAAACCGAGCTCTGCAGGGTAATTTAGCTGAGCGTAGATGGGATGGAAGAATTGCGATGGACATGTTTACTCTGACCAAGTACCGGCAACCTGTTCTTCATTTCCAAGTCACGGGCTCCTCTAGGCATACCCCATCATAGCATTCAAGGACACTTTAGGATTCTGTCAATCCCCAGCAAAGCTGCACAGTTCATGATGGTGCATCTCTCACTTTTCACTCCTTCCTACACTCCTTAAGTCTGAGCAAGGCAGCGTAGGGAATAAACCTCCACTGTTTTCTCTCATACAGATCCCATAGACGACCAAGTGAGCTTAGTAAATATTTCTTCACTACATTAATCTTCCTGTCTTGACTAGAAGTCTACCTCTAGTTAGGAGTATTTACTTGTGCACCTTGTAAAATCACTCAGATGATGTGCAAATGATCATATTTCTGCTTTTATAAAAACTTAGAAGGATGCATTTTGGACTGCAAGCACTATGTTGATTTTTTTTTTTTTTTTGCCAGAATGAGAGAAATTGCTCTTTTCTGTTATCCTAATTATACTCTCAACAAGTTTTCTTTGTACTTGTTTGTTGGAAAAATGTTATTTAAAATTGTCAAGTAACTTAAACTGTGTGGGTGTTTTTCTGCAATGATACTGTTTTTGGTACCACATCAGTGAACTAGTGACACAAGAGAACCCAAAAAACAAAAAAAGCAGCAAAAAGCAATCAAAGAACTATTGATTTGGCTTTTACAGATGGCTGGAGACTGCTGGCTAATCCGTCCTGCGCATGCAGGTCTTAATGGGGGAATGTTGGTGAGCTGTTAAGCAGAGGGATGGAGTCAGTCAGCAGCAAAGGATGTGGCTACAACTGGCTCGGCTGTTTAAACAGCTGTCGGTGTGATGCAGGCAGAGCGCAGAGCTGCTCGGGCTGAGTCATAAAGGCTCGGTGCTGACAGCTATAACAGAATGATAAAACCAACCAGCCAATGTTTGAATGAGGGCGAGGCTAAAGGATTTCTGACTCATCTGTGTCGTATTACTTCCTGCTGCAGCTTTCAGTTTATTGATTTCTAAAATGTCAGATTAACCCATACGCTGTATTTAACACCTGCCACCAAAGGCAAAAGAGCGAGGTTGTTTTTGTCTTTGTGTATGCATCTGTTCATTTGTCGGACAAACCACTGGACAGATTCTAATGAAGCTCTCGGGAAGTAATTATTGGATGCACATCTACACCTGATTAACTCTTGAAACTAGTCCAGTTCAACATGGCTGCCACAATTAAGCATTAAACACAATTTTACAAACACCGAGCCAGAGTTTGGTGGGTGGGAGTCATATTCAGCTTGTATCTTGAGGACTAACTGACAAGATTTGTTACTCAAGATGTGTACACAAGATTTGTTTTTAATACGTTGCCTCCAATTATTGGCGTCAGCAGTCTTTTAGTTAAAAAAAAAAAAAAAAAAAAATCTTATGAACCATTTTCTGCAAGTAATCACTGAGTATACATCTACAACTGATTGCCTTATCTAGTCAACCCTGCTCAGATTTATCTACATCCAGCTATAGTTTGATGTGCTGCCAGCACAGAGTCATTCACAATGAGAGCACCAACAGATTGTAAGGTATCACAATATTGTATGAGTTGGTTATGACCCATAACCCCATCCCATCTCACCATAAGAAGATCCTCTGACATAAAAGTTGGTGGGCAATATGCATTCCTCCAAGAAATTCAAGGTCTTTATTTAAAATTACATATTTTAATGTACACAAATCCTATAGCCTAGACTCGGTCAGCCTTGTGTATTTAACTGAAATACTGTAGTCCCTCGCTACTTGGTGGTTCATTTATCGCGGACTCGCTCTATTGTGGTTTTTCAAAATAAGATTGGACATGACACACAATTGGCTGACTGATGGATGAGCCGCACTATCTGCATGGATTTTTTATTCAAAATGAATTATTAAAAATTATTTAGCACCTTTGTGCAGCCCACACTGCAGGATAAACTTCCTGCAGCAGCTGATCAGCTGTTCACTGTGCAGAGCGGAGAAGTGGGCGTGGCCAAGAGCACTTGCAGGTGGCAAAGAGCAGAGGAGATAGGAGCTAAAATCTTGACATTCTGTGCTCTTTTAGAGCGTTTAGAGTTTAGAAACATTGTTTAAAATATTGCAAGAGTGTGGGAAGTGTTCAAAACACCTCTTTCCATATATAAATATATAATAAAAATAAACTACTACTTACTACTGTGCTTGTACTACTATTCCTACTTCACAGTTTTTCACTTATTGCGGACCTTCAGGGTACGGATCACCAGCAATAAATGAGTGACTACTGTACTCCGAAACGGTCAGAACACAGTGTGTTTAGTATAAAATTGTCTAAACAAATAAAGTTTGATTTTTTGTTGTTGTTGTTGCAGAAATCAGTTGCCATATTAAGCCTTTATCATGTACTTCCACCTGAAAGTAAATAAAAGTTATGAGGTATCATCCAGAAGCCACGTCCACCAAGTCAAGTTTTATGCAGATGACTGTATATTTAAACAAGCAGGCTGTCAAAAGGGACAGAACACTTTAGTTTGGTTTGTACTGTCTGTAAATACAATAGCATGATGTGCTTTATGTTCCATCCCCAGTCTGATGAAGGAGAGTGTGGAGGTGCGAGGTGGCAGCAGCATCAGTCTGGAGTTGAATCCTGGTCGTTTCGACTTCGAGGTGTCAGACTGTTTCCTGCTGGGCTGTCCTCTGGGCCTGGTTCTGGCCATGAGACGCACTGTGCTGCCGGCTGTTCAGGGTAAGAATCGTGCCCGCAAACTAAACATGAAGCACTTATCTTATTTATGCAGCGCATACACAAACTTAACATCGCTTTACAGTAAAAGACCAAACAGGCTATAATAAAGAAATAAATAAAGGTAAGATAAATAATTAAATGAAGCTAATAATGTTTATATTGAAAAGAGCAACACTACAAATAAAACTCCTTACTCACCCTTCTAAGATTTAGTCTCTGCTGTGTTTCCATTTCCTCAGTGAGTCAGCTTCGCCCGGCCTGTTCTCAGATCTTCAACCTGTTTTATCCCTCGGATCCTTCAGCCTCCAGACTGGAGCCGCTGCTGCAGCCTCTCTTCCACAAGTTGCCACCATTTGCAGTGCCGCGCTACCAGCGCTACCCTCTTGGCGATGGACGCTCGCTGCTCATTGGTAAGATTGGAGATTCAATCCTGGAAATCAATTACCTTGTGACCAAAAAGACTCCTGTCTTGAATATTTCACATCTGAATCTATGTTTTGGTGTAATTATATTGTCACATCAATGGCTCTTTGAGATTTGCCTTTCAAAGCTGACGTGAACGCTTTAAGGAAATATTTTAGTGGGAATACATTTTCATAATGCGAGTTCTCTGAAGTGCACGTTCACAGATATGGATGCGAGACGCCCACAGCTTTAATCCCATTTAATGAGTTTGTCCTGCAGAGGCAGAGGTAAATCTTACCTAAAGCCCAATGTTTGAAATAATTAGACATCATTTTCTCAGGATGACGCTCTTTCAGCCTGACATTGCTCAGGTAGAATGACCAGGTGGAACATGTGAAATATTAGTTTGGTTGATAAATGACACCACACTGCTGTATTCTCCCTGGGAGGCTTAGTGGTGCAGACTGAGTCCTTAATGAGCTGCTGATTTATTTGAAGCATGGTTTGGCTCACTTTTGGGACAAAGAGACTCTCTCTCTAAACAGTAGTCATGATGCATCGCTTGTTCCCTGTGCTTCTGCAACCACCTACAGAGAGAGAAAGTAGAACAAGGACCAGTCATTTGTGCCCACATCCTTCAAGCATGATCTTAAATATGCAGATACGGCTTTGTATGGTTATGAAAATCTTTTAGAAATAGGGTTTGAATAGAGTTGTGTGTTTTGTGTGACGTTTAGAAATGTACAGAATTATTTTTCTTTTCTTTTCTCTTCCCTCAGATAGGTAAAACGTTGATGTTTAGATGCTACCAGATATTTTACAACCTAAACTAAATCTGTTTTTCTTATAGTATTTCTTGAACTCGGACAGAAAAGCGTGCCCCAAAATGAAATGAACCTGAATTGAACTTCAAGCAAGAAACTTTTAATTCTGCTCTGAATCTAAAGAGACTGCTGAGATTTTCTCTGATACCACCTGCAACATTTTGGCCTGTAATGAGCTGCTAATGAATGTGTTTTTATTGAGTAAGCTCAACTGCTGTAAGTTTTTGATGCATGCTCTGTACAATATAAACCAAAGGGATGTTGTTTTCAAACAGGAAGTCCGTACCAGCAGTCCTTCCTCCTGTCATATCTACAAATGGTGTTCCTTTTTAGTTTGTGGATTCTTACAAATACCTGGGAATTTTGCTCAATTTGCATCTCTCTTTTGAGCCTCATGGTGAAAACAGTAAAGAAACTGAAAGTAAAACTGGGTCTCTTTTTCAGAAATTCAATTCAGTTCAGTTCAAAAATGTATATTAATTGCCCCCAAGGGTGCAATTAAAAGAGGCACGTAGAGGATACATAAAATAATACAAAATAAAATTACATAATAGAAGAAAGTCCAGTATGCATTAGCCAGGTGCAAATAGGCAATGAGGTAAGCTTCCCTCTATTGTCTACGGTGACATCATTTACATGAACACTCCTACAAGCACTCTGCAGATGTTGAACACTGTCTATCATGATGCACTAAGATTCATAACTGGCTGTAACTACCGTACTTGTACCTTGTATTCACTGGTTAACTGGACATCTAACTTCACACATACTCTCACTGGTACATTTTCAGCTTTAAATTACTTCTTGGTCTGTTTTTATTTATTTTATTTTATTTTTTTATTTAAATTAGGACAATGCATATTAATCAACATGACAGCAGTAACCATCAATGTAAATATGCCGGAGTTAGCACAATAGCTAATTTTCGTCCATTGTCCTAAGGCAGGTGAGAACAAGAAACATCCCACAAAACAAAAGAGCAGAGAACAAAACAAACACTTTGTGAGTACAGCTACAGTGTGCACTCCCTAGACATAATTACCTGCAGCGTCCCCTCAGTGCGGACTGAATTTGGCAAAAGGGCCTTCTCCTGCTCCGCTCCTGCTTCCTGGAACACTTTGCAAAAAAGATCTGAAGCTCTCGACCTTGACCTCTCTAAGGGTTTTTAAACAACTGTCAAGTTCATGGCAAAACTAATGCAGACATGTTCCTGTTTTTAGTATCTTACACAGTTTTATAATGCACCATGATTTTTAATTTTGTTTTATATCACTTCTTTTATATACTTTTTTATTTTATACACTTTCATATGAATGTTTCTAGTTGTGTGTACCTCATTTATGGTTTTTGTTTAACACGGGTCTCTCTTGTAAATGAGTCCTCGTGGCTCGATGTGACTAACCTGTTTAAATAAAGGTTAAATAAATTAACACACTTCAAGACAACAACAGCTAATTTACTTCTGGCTGAGGGATTTATAAAGATTTGACAGGGAAAACCTATTGCACATGTTGTGTCTACATCTACAACCTGTTAGTAACCTGTTAGTTACTATAGATTGTTTGTTTGTTTGCTTCAGAATATGTTCCAAAAGCTAATTTGTATGAGCCATGGGCTGTCTGTCTTTTAGTTTTCCAACGTGCACCGAACTTTGGTGCTGCAACTTTTAGGAGACTGTCACTTTTAGCTGTTTATGTAGGCAAACAGGAACGAAAACTATATAATTTATACTAGTTTAAGAATAAATATTCAATTGTGCACCGGTAACATGTTCAATGAACCAAATATTTAAATACTTTTGTTATTTTTAATTGGAACAAGTATATTTAGTTACTTTACTGTAAGAACATAATTCATTGCATAAAGCAATTAAATACAGAAAAAAAAAACAAGTTGATAGAATTCCTTTTTGTAATAAATTAATAATTTAAATACTCCTTAAATAAGGTTGTTTTGTACTTTATCTCTAAAAAAAAGTTTAATTACTAAGTAATTTGATAACCCTAGTTGCAACAATTGCATCAGCCTCATTTAGTTTGTTTGTTTAAACATGAACCTCATGAGTGGTCGTGATCTTTTTTTGATAAAAACAGTCATGCACTCCTTTTGGAAAAAATAAAATAAAATCTGCCTAATTTAGATTCCCAAGTTCTTGTTTTTCTTGTATCTTATGACATCATGTTCAGCCAGTCATGAATCAGGAAGCGTGATGCTTCTCAGAGCCGCTTGTGCTGATAAAGGTTATGGAGAGGAACATCAGACAGAGCCCTGAGCTCACTGGCTTCTAATTATGGGTCTGCATCACGGCTCCATTGATCAGACTCTTATGCTGTCAAATTAAAACCCATAGACAGGTGCAGTCGCACAGGAGAAACTGTGGCGCACATCAGCCATTTCCTGCTCTCTAATATAGTAATTAGTGGTTATGATGCGTAGAGTGCCAATACGATCAGGCTCCTGTGAGAATGGTTTTGACATCAGCACTCTTCAAATGTGGAGCTTTAATTATGACGAATGCTGCTAATACGAAGAGAATGGCCTCTTTCCTATTGATTTCCGGTTTCAGTCCAGTGGGAAATATGCTAGTCCAAGACATGCAGCTCACATGGAATCATAGTGGCATCCATCAAGTTTGATTGCATGTCTAAAGCTGTCCTAACGTAAAAATTGCGATTGCAATTATGTTTTCTGTGTATAAATTCTCCGTTTAGTCGTACCATTATCTATTTCACTCTTCCTTGCTTTCAGCTTTGCGTGAGTTTCACAAAACATGTCAGCGGCCTCCTCTCTAACTCTGTCGGTGTCAGCGTAATATACTGTATCTGCCTTTTTCTGCTCATTGTGTTGTGAAAAAAAAAAAATTAACAAAATTTCAACAGACTGATAAAAAAATGATACTCCTCAGAGGTTTGAGGCAGGGTGCGTTATTGAAAACATGTCATGTGGATGATGTGCAGATAAGATAATGTATTTAAAGTATTAGAAGAAAATTGCAAATATTCATCTCAGTGGTACTGGTATGCTTATCATGTCTAAATCATACAGAACAATTATCAAGGGAGGTAAAAAATTTAAAAAATAACACCAACATGAAAACTGGACATAAAAGGGCAATACATGTGTATGTGTATGAACATGCACTATACAAACGCAACATTGCTTTATTTGGTGCAAAAGACATTGTTATTATACATATTGCAGTCCATCTATTTGCCAAAATACAATTCTGAATTATGATTAAATGCAGTGTCCCGTGGGGAAATTTGTTATCAGCTTGGTGCTGTCCCACAACCTACCTGCACAAAAAAATCTCTAAATAAATCATTTCAGAATGTACACAATACACACAATCTATCAGCAAGACCCATTCCACAATTGCC
>JARVLU010001196.1:29213461-29227871 GCA_031762415.1 Simpsonichthys santanae | reverse complement strand
ATACATACACACACACAGTACAGGGTAAAACATAAATAACTAATGCACAGCACACATTAAAGTACACACTGACACATTGTGTGATTTATTGATTTATTCAGCCTTTGGAGACACTGTTTAACATTTTGATTGCAGTTATGTCAACTTATTTTTATTAAATGATTTAACAAGCATTTTTGGGGCTCTTTAATGATAACGAGAAGGCAGGAGTTCACATGAGTCATACTCTGTTGCCTCTAAAATACTTTGGAGCTTTACAGAAGGATTGATGTGGAGTGACAAAACTAAAAAAAAAAATCTTTTTTCCACTCATTCAACCTTTATTTAGGCAGGTTAATCTCATTGAGCCTTGAGGACTCATTTACAAGAGAGACCTGGAAACCTCTTCAAGCCTGTTAAAACTCAAAGACCTGGTTGAAACTCTGCAGGACAGACTATACTCTAACATTTAATTTAAATTCATCTGTCACAGAACAAGGTAGTGATTCATGTAAAAATGGAGCCTCGATATAATTCTATTAATCACTTTGAAAGGATAATATGACCACTCTCCTAAAATTAGAACAGAAAGAACAAGCCCGTTCAGGCTGAAACTGACAAAGAACATCTGGAGGTCTCTTGAAACATCTGGAGCCAGAATGTAAAGTGATAGATTTATTGGGAAACTTTGTTTGCTGTTGTTTTTTATTTATTTATTTTTTAATTGAACTTGCTTCCCACCTAAGTGGTTAGACAGTTTATTTTGTGAATTTCAAAGCTAAATGAACACCTCGCACTCATGTTGGGAATCGCAAACTAAAACAATGAGACACACGATAAAATATAAAAACACTTACAAAATAATGAGAATGATACAAATAACTCGAACACCAAACACAAAAGCCCAGAAGTGTGACACTTTAAGAAGCACGTTTGCCACTTTAATATCCATAGTATTAAATATTTATTTTTTATTTTTATTTATTTATTCATTCATTTTATAATAAAAAACACAAAACAATTAACATACATATAACAAGAGAGGGGGGAAAAAAGCAAAATATAAAATGAAAGGTGGCAGATGAAGAAAAAATTCTTATCGTATCTGCCCCTTATTCTCTGATAAACAATTCAAACAACTTCCTTTAAATAATTAAAATGTAATGATTAAAAAAAAATCATAATTTGCTTAAATATTTTAAACTTTTGGATGCAGCAATGGTTTATTTTTACTTAACCGACAAAATAGCAAATTAACATTTCACTGAAATGAAAAATCTATGGCTGGCATAAATGCTGTGATTTTGGAGAATGGTGGTGCAAGGGTTAGCCTGTGATTGGAAGATTGCTGGTTCAGCTCCCGGTACCAGCAACATCAAAACCTGCCTCCACCCTCCATTCTGCGCCCTTGAGCAAGGCCCTTAATGCCCACCATCTGCTCCCCCAGGTGAACTAGACGGCAGCTCTCTGCTCCACACAGAGGGCTGTGGTAGCTCGGTGGTTGTCAGGAAGGGCATTCAGCGTAAAAATAATTGCCAAGCCTTCGTGCAACTTAGTTCGCTGTGGTGACCCCTGATGAAGGGATCAGCCGAAAGAAGAAAATAAATGCAGTGATTTTGCTCTTACAATAGAATGAACTCTGTAAACAAATATTTCTCTAAAATTTGAGGACTACAAACACTATTTCTCCTACCAGAGACATTTTTCTTTAGCAAAACGTATTCTCTTCCCAAATTATTCCCACTTATACTCATGACAGATGAAACGGTTGCCTCCATGCTGACAGCAGATACAGCCTTTGTAAGATTTCCTAATAAAAATAGTTCTTTGTCTAGACTGTGGGGATTTATTACCCAGGTCTTCTCTTTCATCACCTCAGGGACTGAGGATTCATTTATATTCTCCTGCTGGGGCTCATCGTTCAAAAGACAAACACACACATGTGGCCGCATAGAAACGTTATTATCATTATAATTCCAGCAGCCGTGTCTGCTTTAAAGTAGCCAGCTGCATCTCGAGACCGTTTCAGTGTTGTTTGTGGCACTTGTGAATGCAAACTGATTACCAGAAGCAGATGTTAAAAAGAGCTGGTTGATGCACTCATTATATGTGTGGAGATAATGCGCATAATGCTCATCGTTCTGTTAGAAGTGTGAATGTGGCAACCACAGAAAACCGTGTCAGGAGAAACTGGGGAATCTGTTCTTGAATGAACGGCGGCAACATTCACACAAATATAAGGCGAAGCCAGACACGAAACCTCTGATTAACCTTTGCAGCCAAGCAGACACACCTCTTCACAATAAATCTTGGCTCCGCTCAACCACAGTGCACCCTGTTCAAGCTCCACCTTACCACCTTAAATCCACTTCTGTACAGCCCGCTAAACTGGGAATACAGGGAATGGAAGCAGCTACACAACACGCACAACGTGTGTCATCTGTGCATGAAGTTAGCAACAAATAAACTGTTTATTGTTTCATTGTTTGGCTGATCTTAGAGGATGTCAGGTAGGTTGATGTTGTACTTTTAGCACAAAGAAAAGCAGTGATAAAGAGGTTTATTCACAAGAGTCGAGATATTTTCAGGTATCAATACAAACTTGAGCATGGGTACTCTTACAGAGTGGAAGTGGAAGATAATGAATGCAAAACAAAAATGAACAAACCTGTTTGATACTATTTGAAATAAGTTATAACACAGAGGACTGTAAAAAGCATATTTGGACGATATGAAATAAAGGTTATCTGGGTATAAAATGTCAAATTCATAATTTGAATAATTAAAAATGTGATATCCTGATGCATGCTCAATAATCCAGGTAGAAAAATCTAAAAAAAAAATTAAGGCTGGTCCAATTTTTATTTATTTATTTATTTATTTATTTATTTATTTATTTATTTATTTATTTATTTATTTTTAATGTCCAGAGGCCCAGACTTAACTTTTTGTTTAGATAAAAATGTGATAGTTGAGAAAGACCCAAATGCAAAGCAAAGCAATTAGTTTGAGACAAACATACTGATAAGAAGCAAGCACAGACGCAGCCCAATGTCATTTTTATAGCACATTAAAATAACGGAAAGGGACCAAAATGCTTTAAAATTCAGCCAAACAAAAAGTTAAAAACAACAATAAATGCAAAAATATATAGGAAACATTTAAAGAACAAGTAAAAGCTAAAGTAAAATACAGAAACAAACAAACAAACAAACAATCTGATCCACTGGATCTAATTCACAAAGGCCAAAGAAGTGAGCGGTACATCCATGTCCACCGTCGCTGAGAAATGTGAGAAGTGAAAGTTTGTAGTTTTCAAGAGGAGTGTTTTTCTAGACTGGATTTGAACAGGGAACACAAGTAAACCTGAATGTTTTTGGTGCAACATGTTCAAATGGGTAGGAGTTACACCATGGCGAGTGGAGGAAGCAATTTTATCCAACACCAGGAGCAATAGCAGAGCCAAGGGGTGGCCAATGGTGGCCTTGGCCAGTGGCCACCATATATTAGACTTCTACCAATTGCCACCCCAAGGGCCACCCCAATCATTTGAGGAAACTTTGATGTTAAGCAGTATGACAAATAAAAAGTATGCTTTCCTCAGTTTATTGGGTTTTGTCAGATAATTTTCAGCCAAGGGTTATGAACATTTTGTTGTGTTCTTCTAAGATGGCTGAGAAACATATTTCCCTCTGCCCTGAAAACCGACTGACTACAAAAAAAATTCTTATCTCAACCGGGAGGTTGGCCCTCTGACTCGCAGTGCCCCCTTGGTGTTGTCGCTATGAGAATGTGCACTAAACATTCTCTTATCTCATCTGGAGGCTGAGTCTCCGGTGGCCATGGATCATGTCTGTGCAGCTGAATGCAGCTGACTACAGGAGGAAACATCCACGGGACTCTGCTGCTGTATAAAAGTCTGCAGCAAACTCTGATGGACACTCGTTCTGGGACATGTTCCTTGCATTATGTATCTATGGTATGTATGTGATTTGTCTTGAATGGGTGCTTGCAAGTAAAGTGACAGTTAGAAATCCTACAATCTACCCCAAAATGGACAGGAAGTCGATGGAGAGAAGTGAAGTCATGTGTTCATGTTTTTTTTTTTTTTTTTTTTTAAGTGCCAGATGCTGTTTTCTGGACAATTTGTGAGCAACGTTCATTCATTCAACCTTTATTTAAACAGATACGTCACATTGAGCCTCGAAGACTCATTTACAAGTGAGACCTGTTTGGACAGACAATGAAAAGTGGTGAAAAATAACACAAAGGGTGATTTATCTAAACCACAATACAGAGTGATGCAGTAGTTTAAATGAGAGGTAATAAAACCACAGTCGCAGGCATCTGCACCTCCAGATGCAGGAAGAGAGCCACCTGCATCATGAAGGACCCTACTCACCCAGCACTCACCTTTTGACCCACTCCCCTCATGCAGAGGGTTGCAAAGCATTAAGTGTAGAATCACTAGACTGAGGAACAGCTTCTACCCTGAGGCTGTTAGGCTCATGAATCTCTAATCAGGATAATCACTGTGAAGAAAAAACATAACTAATGTAATTTTGATTGGTGACATGTGCTGCTGATTATCCATGCTGCTGATCTCATGCTACTATTTCATGATGCTGTGTTCATTCATTCGTACTCATCCCCCCACAAATACTCATGTTCGTGCTGCTGTTGTTTGGTGTATTATTTTGCACTATTACTGACTAGTGTATATCTTTAATGTACCATTTGATGTTGGTTTTGCACATATCTTAGTCTATATCTCAGATCCTTATTTACTGTTTCTTTTTACACTTTATATTTTTGCTATTGTTGGGTGTAAGTAACTGGGACCTTGTGTACACAACTTCGTTCCACCTCATGTACCACATGTGATGCGAATGACAATAAAGAGCCTTAACCTTGACCTAAAAGCCGGAATCACAATCTAAAATTGGGAGGGAATGGGCTTTTCAATAGGCTATAAGGCAAATAAATAAAACGTGAAAATCAAGAAACAAAAAACTAAATTTTGGAACTAAAACTAATACGAGAGGTCCGAATCCTGAGGGCTGTACAAGCGGAGTGAATGATGACAAATTGTAAACAGATATGTGCAGCAGAAACAACAGAAATACTGGTAATCAGAAAACAAAGAGGAGACACAAACAAGTCAGAAAAAGTATTAACGTTTAAAATATATATATATACTTGTAAAAAAAAAACTATGGATGTACAGTATTTGTTTTCCTGGCCTATTAAGTTTTGTTTTATGCCACCTTGCTGTTGCACAATTAGGTGCAGAAGAAAAGTCTCAGGTGAGTTCTTGTGGTCCTGCGTCTTGAAAAAGTTCTGCTGAGGTCACACTTCCCAGGGATCAGTGTCTCATCTGAGCCACAAGGGTTTGAAGGAGAAGAGCAGAAAACCTCTCCAAGAGCTATATCCAGAAAAAGCAAGAGAACAGATAGAAGAGCTGTTGTTTTATTTAGTCGTGCTGAGAATAAAAAAAGGTTCAAGGTAAAATTAAGTTCACTCTTGACAGAAATACGGGACTGGAAGATAAATGTGTTTTATTTCTTTTTCAATATAAGTTCAATTGAAGTCACACAAAGACAAACATTGCACCTGTAGGGTCCACTAGTGTTTGTTAGAATGATTAAAAAAGGGGATTTATCTTAATTAATCTTCATAACCTGGTGTTTTATTTGCTATCAAAGAATGTTGGCAGGATTCCAAGACCTGAAGCAACCTCTGAGGTCTTCAGCAAACTGGCTGTGGATGATTGCGAGTCTGAGGAGTGGTTTCAAATAGATCAAGTAGGTCAATTTAAATTTTCCACGCTAAGAAGAAGAATAAAAAAGGTGAGGAAATTGCTAAAACTAAACTTTACAGACAAATTTTACACACAATTCTATAATATTTTTATTTCAAAATACAGTATTACAGCTAAAAAGATCCGACGAATTTCTGACCTGGATTAGAGGTGTTGAAAAAAAAATCCACATTCAAAAATCTTTAGAATCAAGGCGGCAAATTACTCTTTAACATATAGTGGCATCATTTCAAGTATTTTAGAAAAATGTTCCCTGAGTTAAACACAATTATTGTCTGGTCCCACTAAAATAACATTATAGGTTTGTATCTTGCCTCTAAATCTTTAATGTTGATGTTTTGACATGCGCTAGCTATGTTAGCATCCATGCATTTAGTTTCTCGTCTCATCACTTTCCAGATTCGTGGCTCTATCATCTGATATTTGACTGATTTTTGTCCAAATTTCTTTTTTATGCAAATTATTTCAGACATTTTATTTATTGATTAGATAACTCAAACAAACAAACAAACAAAAAAAACTACCTTGCCAATGCACTTTTGGTCACCTTTTAATGATGAAAAACACCAGCTTTGAAGAGTCAGCTCTAGAGAGGTGCAGGAAATCATCTAACATACCACACTCACTATCAAAGGTTCACATACATTTCCAGTGGACTTTTGTTGGAGAAAATCTCTCTCCCTAACTTTGGTTACCCAAAAGAACCCCACTCAATGGCAGGAGAAAATTTTAAACCAGTATTTTGTACTTTCAAGGTCAGATTTCAGGAGAGGTTACATAAATATACATATATTACATGCACAGATGTAAATGCATGGAAACCAGCCACAGGAAGAAAAAAAAAGAAGCCACGAGCCACATTATCTGCTCACTTTTATACTCAGCTCAGTTTAGCTGAGGTTACAGAGTTCAGGGGGCGTCTTTGAAGTCTTCTTACAAAACACTCCCCATTTACACAAACATCTGGTTCATGGGCAGAGAGAAGATAGTGTCTTGGGAGCTGGTTTAGGCTCATTTTGGGCTTCTTGTTCTCAGGGCAGTGGGGGAGCAATGTCAATAATAAAAACATCCATAATCCTTGATCAAGCATTCCCTGACATCACCCTGTTTATGGATATTTTATTACAAATATCAATTTTTGCATAATTTGAAAGAGTACTTCAAAATATTCTGTGAACTGTTCTCTGATAATTGAAGTTAAATAAGAGAATCCTTGCAAGTCAAATTTGATGTGTTCAGAGATTGTGAATATACAATAAATGATGTTTGGTGGTTAAACAAAAGAAAGTTGACATCGGAGACTAAGTTATTTACTTGTAGTTTATTTCTGCTTCTTACTGTTTGTACAGATGTAAAATGTTTATTGACATTGCTTAATAATTCCAAATCAAATTCATCCTAAAGGTTTGAACCACTGATTCAAGATGACTGATTTTTTTTTTCTTTTCACATGTGTTGCATTCTTCAGAATATATTTCTTACATAAATTTGCTGCGACAGTTTATTTCCCTCTCGCTCCCTAGCAAAAAGCTTATTGATGAAATAAGGGTTGTGACTCAAGATATTGCAGCCATAAAACTAAAGTTTGGTGACGTCAAGTCTTTGGAGAAATTAATTTTATTCCTATAAGATATTATCACATAGTGAAATGGGAAAAGCTCTAAAGAAAAGCAGCTTGAGAGATTATTCTCCTTGTTATAAGGAGAGAGATTTGTTTCACTTTCAAAGCCAACACAAAGGATTCAATTTCGTGAAGACTAGCAGTCTCTGGACTGTGGTTGGACTCCCACACAGTGCTTGTTTTTTCAGTTTCAAACACAAAGAAAATCAATGTGTAGACCTTATTAGGCAAGTTCCAGTAGCAATTTAGAGGTTCAGGTGAGCCATTTGCTCTCTGACTAAAAGATGTTCTTCATTTCTCTTCAGCGGACAGTATCCAGAGCCATCCCAGTGTGTTCTTGGAGGATGAGCAGCCTCATGGAGGTACACCTTCACCCGCTGAAGTAAAGAATGAAGAAAAGGGAGGGGGTGACGGGAGAGGTCGTAAAGCCAGTGTTACCAGTGTGGAGAGTGAAATGTCAGCTTGTTCCATAGGCCGACTGGGAAACACCATCGCTAACAGTGAGTGGGATGGAAAAGGGTCTCACTGTCCCCCATTGGACAATTTTGTGTTGCAGACTTTGACCTCAAAATGTGCTTGAAATCTGTAACTGTGTGTCGTTTCAGTTTCTGGTAACTGGTGGGGCTCCAAAAGGCTGGATTTTGCTTTATACTGCCCAGACGTGCTCACAGCGTTCCCGACTGTGGCTCTGCCACACCTTTTTCACGCCTCCTACTGGGAGTCCACTGACATCGCTGCTTTTATTCTTCGGCAGGTAGGAAAGTCTGATCAATTGTTTTCTACCCAGCGGGTTTCACGAACTTAGAGATACATACTTTGAATATATTGCTCAACTTTCTCTTATTCTTCTTCCTGTGGCTGTTCCCTCTTCAGGGGGTCTCCACAGTGAGTCATCCTCCTTCATCTCACTCTGTCCTCTGCATCCTCTGTCCTCACTCCAACTACCTCTGTGTCCTCTCTAACTGCATCCATATACAAAGTATCTCCTCTTTGTCTTTGTCTTGTCAGCTGCATTTCTAACATCCTTCTACCAGTATACCCACTGCCCCTCCTCTGGACATGTCCACATCATCTCAGTCTGGTCTCTCTAACTTTATCTCCCAGTTGTTCAACCTGTGCTGTACCTCTGATGCTCTCATTCCTAATCTTATCCATCCTTGTCACTCCTAAGGAGAACCTCAACATCTTCATTTCTGCCACATCCAGTTCTTTCTCCTGTCTTTTTGTCCATGCCACTGTCTCCAGACCATACAGGATAGCTGATATCACCACTGTCCTAAACTTTTCCTTTGACCTTTGCTGACACCATTTTGTCACAAATCACTCCTGAAACTTTCCATTTTCGTAGATAGTGGACCCTAAGTACTTGAAGTCCTGCTGCACCTGTGACCTCTGCTACGTGTAACCTCACCAGCCTCCCTCTCCCTCCACACATGTACTCTGTCTTACGGCTGACTTCCATCCCTCTTCTTTCAAGGTCATACCGCCACCTCTCCAAGTTCTCTACCATCTCTAAGTTCTTGTCCAGTTTGCTCAACAAATGTTGATTAAATGACCAGGCTTCTGTTGTGCAAAATGTTTGTAAAGTATCTGAGGGCTCCATTATTGGAGATGCTCTCTGAAGAACATCAAACCTTCATCAGCTGTTTTCTGGTTGATTTAGGAGCAGCAGATGGTAACACTGAGGGGAAATAGCATTCAGCTGTCAGACACGTAAAAACCACATAATAATTTCTTTGTTTACCCCATTAAGATGTGTTAGTTAGAAGCTGACAGGAAGAGCAACCTTTAGTCAATGTTTGCATGTGCTGTTGTCATCTTGGGTCTTGCACTCTTACAACCAACCAGTCTGCACAGTTAAGTCTTTTACAACAGCACAGCTTCATCACTAATGGTTTTCCTCACACAAAGGAAGCTCTTGCTCTAAACTAGTAGCTTATAAAGACCTTAATAAAACAGTTCTATGAAAAACTACTGGTTGAAGTTCCTGTGGTAAGAAACACAGAAATGTTAGTTGAAACTAAAAATGTTCCTTTAGGCGAAAGACAACTTCTCAGGCCTTTTTGAATCTGATGTGGGAAGGTTCTGTAAATGTTATTCTAAAGAATAAACTACCTCATGCCTGGACTTAGCATCCGTGAGACTTAAGTGTTTTATGGTTTAAATTTGTTACATCAGGTAGTGAATTTGAAACCTAATGAATTTTTGGATAACACTACTAATAAACTGCTGTAGTGAATAGAATACTGACCTTTTCTAAAATAGTTTGTTTTGTGTGCTGAAGTAAAAAAAAAATAATAATAAAATTTAAAAAAAAAAAGGGCGGGGGGTACTTGTACATATTTTTAGTATCACCAGTCCTTGATTCTCAGTACTTTTACTCCACTTCTTTTTAGAGAATAATGCACAGTTGACTGGGCTATGACTATCTGACAAGTTTAATTGCTTGTTATTTTAACGTTTATGGTTTTTGACACTTGGTATACTTGACGTGCTTCACGATACTCAGTAACTTTGTTCCATTTAAATTGTAGACCAGAGTAGAGCTGATAAGCCTAGTTAACTGTAAATAGTGACATATTTGATCATACTTAAGAGGATTCTGTTTATTTGAACACAGTTGTCAAGATTCATTAATCTCAGCATTTTTTATTGTTATATTGTTGTTTGTTATTTTATTTATTAGTTGATTTAGGTGTTTGATAAGTTAATTGGACAAAGCAAATATTGTTGTACATCACTCATATGAAAAAGTCTAATTTCTGATTTCTTTTCAAATGGATGATCAGTTAATTTTCATATTATAATTGCCAGTTCATAATTACAGTTTATTAGGGAACAGCTGGGTGCCATCTCCTTTAATTAAAGTGGTAAAAAATATGTCACATTATTTACCTCCTGTGGTGCTTTGATTTTATCGTTATAATTATAGTAAAATGTTACAGGACTTTTTTTTTTTCTTGAGTTTTATAATTAATGAAAAAAAGTCTGTTTCTGTCATTGCCCTATACATTTTAATGACACATTTACTTTAAAAGAAGTATCTGTTCAGTGATTGATTTGTAAAGACATCTTCCATACCTCTAAATGAACCACTAAGTAGTGAGGAACTATACTGTACATCATAAAACACCAAAACTATAAAAGTTATAATCTAAATGTATTGCAAATTCAATTAACTGTATTATGTTGTATTTGAGTTAGAAGATAAACTACAACGTGGCAAAACCTCTCAAATTGTGTTTCACTTTGCTCTGATATTCACTTTAGAAAATCCAAATAAATGTAATTTCTATTTGTAGTTAAAAGTTTTGTTTTGCATGCTGCATTGTTACTACAGTACTTTTTATTTGCCCAATGAAGACGATATTTATGGTAAAGTCTCTGTATGTCAGTTAATTTTTTCTTGACTCACCCGTAACTTCTCATGCTCAAGATATTTCAACAAAACCTCATACACTTATGCATCGTCACTAGACGGAGTGTCGCATACACTTTTCATCACCCCACCTTCCAGGTCAAGGTCACAAATGAAAGTCAAAGTTAAACCCAGGTCTTTTCTTGTCTGCACCATTGCTATAGATTGCTGTATAATAGTTTGTCAATGTATAATGTACCGTATGCAATACTCTTGTTCAGTTTGTGGACTTTGTTTTAGGCATCAACATGTATCTTTGTAAGTTTTAATTTTGTTTTAGCAATTAGTTGAACAAAATAATTTTGTTTCTGCAACAGATGTTGCTTAATAACACATTGACTATCTAAGAACACACCCCTGATAAAAAAGGCTGCTTATTTATTTTGCAGTTGTGTCATCTGGAATATGTTGTTGTATAGGTTTGTTGTTTCTTGTGTCAGTCTTGTTCTGAGTCACATGATGTGACATTATAGCCAAGAATACAACTTAAAACACTAAATGATGTAGCTGTGATGTGATTTGGTCTGTTCAGTGTTTTCAGCCATCTGTCAATATGTGCAAGGTCACTATAATCAGTCTCCATGCATAGAATGAAGCTTTTTCATCAGACATGTTTTATACAAAGAACGCCGAACATTAAATTATAAAATAAACTAGATGCTACAGTTCTGGTTCTTTTATGCATATTATTGTGAACATCCCAAAAGCAGAAATTAAATGCCAACTTTTTTAATGGGTGGTTGGGAATCCAAATGTGCCTGCAGAGAGTTCAGCTTGGGTGAAATTCATTAATCATCCGGACCTGAACTTTGAGCAAATGTATCCCCTGATGTTTCTACAAAGTAGAATTCAAACCAAGGCTGAGCTACGACGAGATGTTTCTAATTTAATGTTTCATTAGAAGCATTCCCACAAATGAAAGTGCTGGAGCATGATTGTCGCTTAATAAGCAGCAAAGAGTTGGATTAAAAAAAATGAAAATAAAATGTTAAAATGTTATGCTTGTTTGTTTCACCTTCATTTAACCAGGCATAAACACTAAGAACAAATTCTTCTTTACATTGCTGACCTGGCAAGCACCAAGAGGTACTCGTAGGGTCAAGGGAAGGGAAGTGAGGCATAACCATGAAATATAGAAGTCGTGTCTGCGCTCTTCTATCAGCAAGCGGCAGGGTTTTCTTGCATTTTGTTTCTGCATCAATAAACCTTCTCTCGTATGTCTCTTTTTGTTTGTCCTGCTGAAAGTTGATGCGGTGTGACTGTGTGAAGACCCAGGAAGTGGACAACATGGACTCAACTTCGTTCTCCCCCTCCAGCCCACGAGAAAAATGGCTCAGAAGAAGGACACATGTCAAACTCAGGGTATCTTCTTTGCATTTACGCACTTTTGATCACTTTTGGCAACAACAACAACAAAAAAAGTTTGTGGTTGCCAAGCCAATAATTAGAAGCTCAATCTTGTAATTTAACAAACTTTAATAAAGCACTTTTGCTTAATAAACATATGGTCTTTGAGGGGCCTTTAAATCTCAGTAAAATATCCATCCTCATGTACTAAATCCCTTCAGCTATAAGTTATTTGTCTGCTTGTAAGCAAAAAGCAACATGTGGAGGATTTGTCTTTCCTGATGGATTATTCAGATTCTTGGATGGAGGGGCAGATTATGCATTTATATTGTAAATTCATTAAAAAATCATAAAAATGTAGTTTCAGTACAGATTAAACGGACACAGGAAGGCCAATAGTTTCTTAAATACTTTGAACTGGTTCTATATTCAGAGACTTTATTCTGTGTGCTTTCACATTCATCTGAGGGTGAACTTGATCCAGGCTCACACAATGGCCCCTCTGTTCTCTCAACTTTAAAATATAGCTATTTCATATGCTGACATTGTAGAGGCTAAATATGGTGGCTGGAAATTATTGTGACAGTTTTACCTTGAAGCTCCGAGGCAGGCAATTACACACCATCGAGCATTGGCAAGTAGAACAATCAAGGTCACATTTCTATCCTTTGTTTTTTTTTTTTTTTTTTTTTTACTAAGAGCAAAAACTTAGTGAGTCCTTGTTATAAATAAAACTGAACAAGGACAATACCATGGAAACAAGGCTATATTTGAGTTGGAAGGTTTTTTTGATGTTCGAATTGTTCGTCTTTGCTAATGGATGCGTGTCTAATGTCAGTGTTTAAAGCTGTTCGGAATACAGTCCGATTAGGAGCTGATTTGATCAGTGCTCAGCTAACACATCTGCTGCAGCTCAGACAATTCAAAAGGGCGCTTGGCATGAACATCTGAGGTTGATTTGCTGGGTAACAAGTCTGTTACTGCTGGAGGAGCACACTGGATTAGCCGTTCCCTTTTCACATCTGGATCTCCACCTCACATCCTTCACTGTTCCGCCTTGGTGTCGATATTGCGGTGAACCTAATCCGTAAATAAATGCTGTTATTCATCCCCGTGGCACAAATCTACACACAGGTGTGTTTTTATTCTACGTGTTTATACTCCAAAGGTTTGCTGTCACGGTTTCAGTGAGACCTCATGCTGACAAACTATTAGCTGTTGACAAAGTTAATGCAGGAGAGCAGCTGGAAACGTCGAAGCTCCTTGTTAGGTGTCGCATCCTTTCGATCAATTATCATTAGCTGGAACGGTGAAACGCTAAAGCACAACAACAACATGATTAATCACGTTAGTTCTTTTCAATTGGTGTTAAGTGCTAAAACTCCGTAATGTTTTTGGAACTGTAAAGTCACTTTTCAGGTGAGTTTTGAGTTCAGATCATTGAAGATCATGCTCATAATCCAGGTATAAATCCAACAAACGTCAGTCAGGTCATCTGGATGGTTTCTTTATTTATTTATTTTTTTATTTTTATTTTTTTTGTGGAGACGTTTTGTCCTTCATCCAAAGGACTTCCTCAGTCCGAGGAGCCACAAAAAACTGATTCCCATAAGCAGCACACCCACATAGTGCACCAGTTGGTTTGCTGGTGATAAGATGGCTTCTGGGGCCCGCCCTCTCCCCTGTCGACTCCTCTGAGGCAGCCATAGCCAAAGTGGTTCAAAACTCAGTTGAGCTCAGACTTTTTTTAAAGCAGAAGTTCTCAAAGTTTATATGTGAAGGTCCAAATGCTGTCTTCATGGGACAGGGGTGTCACCAAGGGGGAGGGGAACAGGAGGGGCAACGGCTCCCTCTAAAAAATAAAAAAAAGTAATACGCATAGTATTTTTTTTTTTTTTTGTTATTTTCTTTTTTTATAAAGATGAATTTAGGAGAGGACACGCTTCTTTCCTCACTCCAACTACCTCCCCACACCAAAACATTTCTGAAGGCACCACCATGAAGTTAGAAATGTTGTAATGTGTAACTTTGATTTGTGCACCTGTGCACATATGCATATTTTTTAACACAAGGTCACAGAAAAAATGGTTTTGCAAATGTGTAAAATTACATTTACACAAATATTTTAAAAAGTTACAGACTCACTATTTATCATTACCTTGCCTTGTAGTTTATATATATATATATATACTGTATATATATATATATATATATATATATATAT
>JARVLU010001196.1:29198834-29213361 GCA_031762415.1 Simpsonichthys santanae | reverse complement strand
TGTTTACATCATCCACATATACTTCATCCCATTTTTGCGTGTCTAAATCTTCTTTAAATTTATCCAATGCTTTTTTTGATGTGTCTATTTTTGTATTTATTCTATGTACTTTATTTGGTATTCTATCATCACATTTATATATTGAGAAGATTGGTAAATGATCACTAATGTCCATCATCAGTATTCCACTTATCACATCTCCATTTTCTATGTTTGTGAATATATTATAGATTAAAGTAGCACTGTGAGTTGTTATTCTTGTCGCCCTTAATATCAACAGATATAAATTTAAATCATTCATCAAGTTCATAAATGTACTAGTATTTTTAGAATTTGTCATATTACCCAAATCAATATTGAAATCACCACATAAAAAACTTTTTTATTTCCACTCTTAACCAACAATTCTACTATTTTATCTGTAAATGTCTTTATCTTCGAACTTGGCGATCGATACACACAACTTATTATAATATTTTTTCCATATTTGTTTATTATTTCCAATGTGATAATTTCCATCATAATATCGATAACCATAGACATTTCTCTAGTTAACTTACATTTTAATTCCTTTTTTATAAATATAGCCACTCCTCCACCTCTTTCATTTTTTCTGTTCATATAATGGAAATCATATCCTTCAATATGGATGTTTTTTATATTTTCGTCATTAAGCCATGTCTCCGATAGTGCTATTACTTCAAAAGTTTGTTTTATGTGGTGGGAGTGGTGATGCAGAGGTTAAAAAATAAAGAACTTACATGCTACAAAAATACGTCAGTAACAATGTAATTCAATGTAATGTGTAACTTTAAACCAAATATAATCTACTTGTGCCTTTATGAATTCCACTTACAGATGGGTAGAGATTCAGAAAATGATACAACCTTTGGTCCTATCAGCTGACGGTGTCCACAGACTGGATATCTGGATAGTTGAGCTTTATCTCAGCAAAAGAAAACAGAGTGCAATCAATAGTCCTACTGCTCTGTCAGACTCAGATCTAGCCTCGCATCAGATTGAATGTGGGCTTTGTGTATGTGTGCGATGGCTGTTTACAAACTTTTAAATGAACATTGATTTCTTGAACAGTCTTCCCCAACAATCAGCAAACAGGTTATACAATAAGATGAAGTCAAACAGGGAGAGATTGAGAGACACAGAGAGGTGTGGCAACAAATTAAAAGTTTGAGCTCTTCTGCTTCCTATCTCATTAGTGGTGAAAGATCATCTAAATGTATATGCTTGTGTGCGTGCTAAAAGAAGAGCTCCCTATACTGAGCACAGCAGATAAGATGCTGGAGCAATCTGTTTCAAAAGCTTGAACATAGTTTTATTCTCTCATACCTTGACATCACGTGCGCTGCAGAATGGCAGCACTGCTGGGAGCTCCGCTTCAATTTGATAATTTTTTTGTTCCTGTTGCTTTTGTTTTAAAACATTTTTTGCCCACACTGCACACCCACGCTACAGGGTTGACCGTGATGCAGTTTTGGAGTTTTATGTGTCGCTGCCTTGCCATCGTGGTTCTGTTCCAGGCCCCCTTCCAGCTTCGGGCTCAGGGTTCGGCCTGTCATGGCGGCTGTCTCCATGATCTTCCATCTGCCTGCACGGACCCAACTCTACAGACCCATTGGGTTTCGCAGGGAAACCTTGGATGTTCTATATCTGCCAAAACCCGTTCTGGAGGGTAGACTGGGAGGGCAGTTGCTCCATTTGCTATTACCATCATGCTGCTAACGGGACCAGCTAACAAAACCTGCTAACAAGAACACACTGTTAACAAAGTCATTTTGCTAGTAGGACCATGCTGCTGTAGATGTATTTCTTTTTCACTTTTGGTGCCTTGTTTTTGTATTTTTGTTGCATGCTTTGGTATTTTTTTTTTTACTTTGTATTATTTATTTATTTATTTATTTATTTATTTATTTATTTATTTATTAATTTATTTATTTGAGTCCAGGCATTTCTTCTCGTCCTCAGCATTTCATTGCATTGTTGGCCTTGTGTTGATTTGCAAACAAATAAACCCAACCTAACCTAAATCCTTATTTGTGGACGAGATTAGGACAAGTACCTTTGATACAGTAACACACTGATATATAGACTGTACAACTGAGCACAACAAGACTTCCAAGCATGCACAAGTGTGGACAGAATGTCTTTAACTTTCTCACATTTTATTGCAACTTGCATTCAACAAGATGGTAATGAAATTTTTCCAAACATTTTCATTCTGAAAACATTCTCTACACATGCAGCACTTATATTTTAGCTGGTAAAATATAGCTGTAATGACAAGAATAGGGTTTTAGGATTTATACATGACACCAGAATATTGAAAAACAGGTGCAGGTAGAAGCCAGAGTCCAATGGTGGGACCAATCTGCAGAGATATGATGACAGGTGAACTGAATACTTCTGTGAGTAGATGGACAGAAAGACAGTCACTAACCTTCTCAGTCAGGAGAGATGGGGGCCACCCGAAGGAGTTCGAGATGATGACGTCACCATCACTGGGTGAAACCCACCCCCCACCCTCAGCCTCCCCAACATCACAGACAGCTACACATCTAGATGCAGGAAGAAGACATGAAGAGGCAGGAACATGACATGTAGCCCGGAATTACAGTACAAAGCAGTCTGATTTCTGGTAATACACTTAATGTGAAGTAAAATTAGATTAAGACTAAATGACATGTTTGCTACAATGTAAAATAAATTGGTTTTACACAAAACGTCCACATATCTACTCATTTTCATCATCACCCTCTTGATATGTTTCTGATTTATGGCATTGAGATTAAGGACTAATTCTCTAAATCCTGTTCTGTCTGACATTTTTTAATTACCTTTGAGTTTACAATATATGACTATACTACACAGTCGCTGAGCGTACATTTCCTTTTAGCAAGGGTTTATCAGACCACATTTGAAGAATCTCTTCTACCATTGTTTTTCTCTGCAGAGTAATGCTTCAGAGAATAGTAATTTAGATAATCTGGTTGACAAATTTACATCTTCAATGCAAACTTCACTTGATAAAACTGCTCCACTAAAAAAGAAAGAGGAGAGAGGAAACTGGCTCCATTGGTTCAATTCTGTGTTACATAATTTAAAACAGGCATCTAGAAAGCTGGAAAGAAAATGGTTCTACACAACGTGTAGCCCCATTAATTTATCTCTAATGGATGGTTACGTACCACAGTGTTTTAAGTTTGCAGTAATTATACTTTTACTTAAGAAACTTGATCTTGATTCAGGAATTCTACCCAGTTATAAACCTACAGGTATATCTAATTTAACATTCAGCAAAATATTATTGAGAAAATTGTTGCAAATCAATCAAATAAACAACAATCAATCAAACGGGAGTTTCAGTCAGGGTTTAGAGTTCATCATGGCACAGAAACAGCACTGGCAAAAGTCACAAATGATATTCTCATGGCCTCAGACAATGGACTTGTGTCTGTACTGGTCCTGTTAGACCTCAGTGCTGCATTTGATACTGTTAATCATAATATTTTGATAAAGAGGCTTGAATATGATGTTGGGATTACAGAAACCGCTCTAACATGGTTTAAATCATATCTATCTGATAGAGTCCAGTTTGTAAATGCAAATAATAAATCTTCATACACCAAAGTTAGTCATGTAGTCCCTTAGGGCTCAGTGCTTGGGCCAATACTCTATATATGCTTCCATTAGGTAAAGTTATTAAACAGCATGGGATATTTCTATTGTTATGCTGATGACACACAGTTATATTTGTCCATGAAACTTGATGAATCCAATCAGTTACAAGCATGTCTTAAAGACATAAAAACGTGGATAACTCTTAATTTTCTCCTTTTGAACACAGACAAGACTGAGGTTTTGGTTTTTGGACCTGAGCACCTTAGGAATGAATTTTTCAGTCTTCCGCCCTCGTTAGACAGCATTAATCTGACCTCCAGGTCTAATGTTAAAAATCTTGATGTTATTTTTATCAGGACACGTCTTTTATCCCCCACATTAAAAACGTTATTAGAACTGCCTTCTTCCACCTGTGTAATATCACTAAAATTAGAAACATCTAAAAATGATGCAGAAAAACTGGTTCATGCATTTGTTCACGTGCATTTGCCGGCTTCATTTTGTGCGAAGTTGTGGAACTCCAACACCGGCAAGTCGTATAAAACTCATGAAATTGTGAAGAACCCTCAGGTGTTCTGTGATGAACTGCAGGATGTTTGTGCACATTTGTTCTCCTCGCTCTTCTACATCTGGCACACTAAATTGTTGCTTAGTCATCTAACTTGGAGGAACCTGGCTGTTGTTTCAATGAACGATGAAGAAGAACATGGTGCCAAGGAAGCTTTATCACTGTTTCATAACATTGTTACCCCTGCACACTGTTCCTTCACCTTCAGTATAAAAGTTTCATTTTGCCCTCGCAGGCAGTCCCTTTGCAGCAGCATGTCTGAGTCGTGGCCCGTTCTGTTTATTTTTTCATTATGTCATAAAGCACCAGCAGCGGGTCAATTTATTACGGCGTTGTTGCTTTTGCCGCATTGGTCCTCTGATGCCTGTCTGACTGTAAACTGACCTCTTTGAGAGTGGAAGCCCGGCTGACTGTGTCAGCGCCTTGATGTTTATGGCTGCTTCGTTTATGCCATAGCCTCACCGGTCAGAATCGAAACAAGTTCAGCTGAAGCCCTGGGAGCACAACAGAGAGAGGTTCTTTGCCCGTGAGTCACTGCGACACTAAATATAGCGCAGCGAGTGCTGTTGCAGGAGCTGGGCTGATTTGTCTGAACAGAGAGGATTATAAAGTCCGACGCTGGCGATGCCCAGCTGAGCCCCTGCTCGCACCAAACAAGGAGCAGGCGAGTCGATACCATTACTATGCCTCATGGGAAACAGCAATAATTTCAGGTTCATCACATCACTGCAGTGTCAGTAAATGAATTTGCATCTTCAAAAACAACAAACACAAACACTTTGAGATGAAAATGTTTTTTTTTTTGGGGCCTCACTCGAGGATCTTCTTCTCATCTTTCCACAGTCACAGTTTCCTGTTTGAGAACAGCCGGGTGGAGGAGGCATCCCAGGAGGAGCAGCAAACAAACAAAACCATGTCCCCAGGCACGACGCATAGGAGCGGGACTGTTCTCTCAGTGCCAACGAGCACGCTGAGGAGCATCCGCCGTTACCGAGGCGACTACGATGCCTACCTGCGAGCTGTGGCTCATGAGGGCGTCAGCAGCTTCGACCCCTGGGCTGTCGCAGACAGGTAACAAAACAAACAGGGATCAAGAATGAGTTAGTTGTCAAACATATCATTAGCTCAGGCAGTGATGAGTCAAGCAGTTTTTTTGCTGACTCATGCCAGTGTTTGAAGCTGCAGCAGAGTTGATCACATCTCCACCCTCTGCCTTTTGTAGGAACATCTATGATCTACTGTTCATATTCCATGCAGAGCAAAAGTTTTAAACCACATACTTTGCTTCAAAGGAGTCAGACTTTATTTTAATATTTTAAAGTGGACTTGATCAGTAGTTCTGCAGGCTTTCTGAAGACCTTTGAAAGTTTTTCTTTGGACTGTTTCCACTCAGTTTAGTTTTTGTTCTTGAATGTAGCAGAGTCATTTGTGCTTGAAAAAAGTGTCAGTCAATAATAATAAAAAAAAAAAAAAAAACTAACTTCTTAGAGCAGGTGAACATCTGACAGTCATATTTATAAGAAAAAGGAAAAATGACCAGAAAAAAGCCAATTTCCTATATGTTCAACCACAAACGTGAATGATTAGAGACAAGCTGGTAATAAAATATTATACCCATTTGCTCACTACAGGTTCATGTTCAGGCTGCTGTTTAACACACCATATTACATTATTATTGTTTATCATATATCTTAGATCCTTGTATACTGTTTGTTTTTTTTAAATACTTTATGTTATTGATTTTTTTGGATGTAACTGGGACCTTGAGTGCACAGTTTCGTTCCACCTCATGTACCACGAATGACAGTAAAGAACCTTGAACCTTGAAATGATTTATAGGTCAGAGTTCAGCAGCTCATCAATCAATCAAAAACTGAACATTCCTCTGAAAATGTTCCAGTACTGGTCTGAAAATGATTGAAAAAGCAGGCAAAGACTGAAAGACCATTAGAAAGTCTGGAAAATTACTGATCACACGTGAGTTCTCTGAAGCAAAATATAAACAGACTTTTATAAACTCCTAGAAGAGGTGCAGTTTCCTCAGATGAACACTTGAATCTATTCTTTTTTTTTTTTTATTATTTGTCAGAGTTTCTCACTGAGTTCATTTTGTCATGGAAATGTTTCAAAGCTACTTTCTATAGTTAATTCCTAGACACCAACTTATTTTCTCCTCGGTGTCCCAGCCACCCCCCCTCCCCCCCGAGTTGTTTCATCAGTTGTACCCTGCAGGAAGTGATTGCTCTGAAAGCTTGTGCAGAGCAGTCATTTACTAAAATGCTCATGTTTTTACCGTGAAGACTCTCACGTTTAAAGAACATTCAAAATCCATGAACTTGCTGAAGCTCTAAACACTTTTCCTGGCTTTTAAAACCACATTTTCATTCCTACACCATCTAATATCATGAGCAGTGTTTTACTAATCTGGATAACCCCAGGAAAATGGGTCTGAATAGTTTAAGCATATTCTAATGAAGATTTCTTGACTTCATTTGAAAGAGGAAACCTCAAACCATATCTGGATATTGAGATTGGAAGCGCTCAGGTAAAGTAGTGAAAATGTATAGCTTTTTCTGCTAAAAATTATTGTTAGTTGTTGCTCATAAAACTGCTTCAAAACATTATTTAGGATTATATTTTGGGTGTTTGTTTCAAGGGGCCCATAAATAAAATCCATGAACAATGCTCTACAGCTGCCTACTTCTCAACGTGCCTCCCTGCATCTTAATCCTCGGTTCGATGTGACGGGTCACAGTTTGTTTTTCCACCATTGTCAGACATTTCTGTGTAATTGATTGCTCGTGATTGCCATTCAGTCCCTTCATGATGTCTGAGTCTTTGTGCAACTTGCTCATTACTAGTCCCATGTTGGCGGATTAGTTTTATTTATTTTTTTAGATGGATTTATATTCCTTTGATTTTGGTGAGAAAACAGAATAAAATACGAGGCCATCCAATTATTTCAGCCTTTTTGGAGGTAGATATCGGACACATGTTGGTTTGTACACCCCCTGAGGTTGTGACAGAGCGCAGAATCCTTCCTGCGTGATGAGATGGTAATGAGCAGCTGAGTGCCGGTGTGGAGCCACACCACCTGCAGGATCTCATTCAGTCTGTCTGCTAACAGATTGATTGCAACATAGTCATGAGCACCGCCAAAACAACAACAAAAATCCCATCCTTGAAGCTGTGATTCTAACACTGAGTGGGATACGGACTCAGTGTTTGGATGAACCGCCTCATTTTCAGACTTAACATTAATCTTGTGCCGCACAATTAGTGGTGTGGTAAACATGCAGAGCGTGGAGAGTCGTTCAGAGGAGCACGCAGGGCTTACAGCTTATTAGCTGTGAGGTCTCAGAATGGCTGTTTTATTGCAGATCGGTCGATTTTCCCCACCGTTTACTGTCGAGAAGTTTTATTTTATATTTCAATGTTGCAGCAGCGCTCGGTCTCTCTGGTAGTTTTGGTTCACTGCCAGACAGTTTAAAGATTTAATGTTTTGGGGGCTTCCTGGGAGAGCTCCCACTCATTCCTGCTTTAACGCTTGCGTCTTGACCCAGATACTGTTCCAACACAGCAGTGCAGCATGCTGCTGCTGCACAAACATCCCCAGTTGTTAGACCTTTTTTTTATTTTTTTTTTATGGCTTTTAGGGCAATTCAGAAATTTCACTTTCGTTATACACTTTTAAAACTCATTAATGTTGTTTGTTTTGGAAAACATCTGCTCTCAGTGAATCTTCTGAACTTGTTTGACCTAATAGATGTTTTTATCGAAGCACAAAGAAGACATCTGAAGTAGTTTTTTTTTAATTTATTTTGTAATCTATCCATAGTCTCTAATCTTTTATTAGGAAAACAAAAGGTACATTTTAGTAAACTGGTGTTTTAGGAGCCATCTTTCTAACTTAGTGTCATGTTTCTGACACTCCTGCTCCTTTCTGTCCGACAGTCTGGCAGAGGAGTTCCTGTCGGAGGCGCTGGCTGATGTGGCGAAAGAGTTTCAGGACGTCGTGGAGGAATACGCCGAGGCTGTCTTCACCTCGGAGTTCCTTCGGCCGATCCAATCCCCCCCTGCTTCAGCTGCAGCTCTGGCCGGCCAGTAGGACGCTGCAGATGCAGTTTCCTATATACAATGTGTTCATCTTGAATAAAATAAGAACTTTTAGATCAGAATGAATTTTTGACATAAAACCAAGTGATTATTTATTATTTTTACTGTGTGTTATTTTGTACATTTCAAAACTGGGGTTTTTTCCTCTGGAACAAAGCACATTTAGTGTTTTTATTTATTTATTTTTTAAATATGAAAATTGTTTTGGATGTTTTTGATAAAACAAGACTTATTTCGCAGAGATTTGGGAGACTTTTCATAGTCGCTGCAGCAGATGATATTGTTACGTACTCTGGGAGCATTAGTCTCATCACTCTTTATTGCCCGTTTGATCCGAGATTGGATTCTTGTGGGAACGTTAGTTTAGAGGTAGATAAGCTTGGAGAGGCCATTACAACATTACAGAGGATTATACGATTACTCGCCTCCCTTTGCACTTGGTTTAACTCTCCCTCGGGATTACTCACACTTTCTATTTTCAGATTGGAACAGGGAAATAAATTGTTACATATGGTTTGTATCATTGAAAGCCATGTCTGCTGTAACTTGATGTTTTACTTTTTCTAAATAAAGGTGCTGCACAATGTTTTCTTACCTATTCAAAGTATTTTTGAGCACAATGAAATGGTGATAGTTGTGATCCCAGTGCTTGTTTTGTTTGATTCAGGATCAGTTTGAATACTTTTATTTGCTGTTGTTCATTTTTACCACAAAACCGAACCGGTTATGGTCTATACTAGGTTTTTCCAGTATTTGTACTGCGACAGAGCAGTGTCTTGCCTCGTTGCAACACTTACTGTGTCCATGAGGTTATGGGTCATGTGACCAAATGAAACACAGCCGATACAAGCAGCTGAAATTAGTTTCCTCTGTAGATTGGCTGGGCTCAGCCTCAGGCAAGGCGTTTCTGACACCTCCGCTCCGAACTGGAAAAGCAACTGGAGAAGCTAAAACCAGCTAAACGGTAGCCAAATGCAAAAAAAAATTTAAATAACAACAATAGTAGCTAAAAACTATATGAGCAAAACTAGCAAAAAGTAATTGAAATGTGAAATTATGTGTACAGTAGTTAGAAGCTAAAACAAATACAAGTAGCTAACAGCTACAAACGATGCATGTTTACTGGATTAGACTCCAAAATACCCATTTCACATATTTGAACAAATCTAAATGCAGTTCTATGAGAAAGAAATTATAAAGTTAAATAGTTCAAAAAGTAGATTGGTTACAAATCTGTAAAATCGTAGCTGTAATGTCCTGAACAAGCTAAATGTTTCGACACTTGAAGTAAGCTGAAATATTTGCTTTTCTTCAGCTGCTCTGCAGCAGGGCTCCTCAGAGCGAGTGGACTTGCATGAAATATTTTAGCAGTTGTTTTACGCAGGGTGCTTGACTTGATGCAACCTGAGCTCGAACCTTCAGGCTCAGGGTTAAAAACTCAAAACAGTAGTATGAACGCTGACTCAACATATTTGTCTCACTTAGTCAGAGCAACATAAAAGTTGTTTAGAACAGGTGATGTTGTTTTGACCTCCAACAGCGTTCATGTGTTGACTGGGACGATGAGTTCACACCGAGTTAGATGCTCCTGCTTCCTGTGTGGAGGCCGCTGCACTTCTTCCCAGCCTCTGACATGAATATCAGCTAAATACTGCTCTGACTTGAAGATGAGAAACACTGAAAGACCGTAAAAGATCCTGACTTGAGTTGATTTTTAACCGTTTTCTCTAATGTGCATGAAAATCAAAGAACAAAGGAGAATTTACTCCGGTTTACACACAACATTAAGCTGACTGACAGGACGCATAAATATGCTTCATTATGAAGGTACTCAGCTGTGGGCTTTAATTTATTAGGCAGAAAATGAAGTGTTAAAAGCTGATGAGTAGGAAGAAGAAGGGTTCGATGTGCTGCTGAGTCTCCACAAATGCAGCTCTCATGGGATGTTTCATGGTTTCAAATCCCACCATTTGTCCAGTTAAACATCTGTGATGTGTGACAGAAAAGTCCCATCCATGGAGGCTGCTCCTGAATGAAGGTTGGTCTAACTTGAGATCTTGTTCTGGCCTTTCAGAGCTGTTGTCAAAAAAATTGAGAGACTCAAACTGTCTTGAGCACGGGGTTGCTCTCTTTTCATAACGGAGCACATTTCCATTGTTTTAGCCACACAATAGTAGAAATCATCATTTGCCTGCTTTGTTGTTACCTCTCCCCATCATTTGCAGTAATGTTAAACTGACCTACGGTGAACCTGAAGCTCCTGACAGCACTGCTGATTCTGTAAATACACAGCGAAAGCAGATGCTACGGTGGAAAAAAAAAAAAGAAGCAAAAATTAACACTATTTTCCTCACGTTATTATAATTTAGAATGATTTGAGAGGTTAGACCTTGCCTCAAGGCTGTAGCGCTGACTCATTATCAGAGCTAATTTCCTAATTGGTCAGGACTGAAGCGACTGCAGCACATTCACGATGCATCAGTGAACACTGTCCTGTGCAGGCGTCGGCGACAGGCTGGATTTTGACATTCAGGTTTTCTTTCTTCTTCTTTTCAGCTGGTGCTCAGTATTCACACCAGATGAAGTCATCATTAGTCATTTGCACTGAGAAGCTGGTCATTGTTGATCAGCCTGTCTTGAATCCTGCAGTTTGCATTCTAATATGTTTGATTGATTCTAAAGATCACTGAATCTCCATTTGCTGTCCGAGATGTCCTATAGCAGCTTCAAACTGCTTTTATTGTACATCTGGTTACAGTTTTTATTTGTAAAGATCAATAAAAGAATGACTTCTTCTGAATTAATTGTTTCAGTTAAGCTTCCTACATGAAGAAACCTCGTGTCAAACTCAAACCAGTCATGTGGTTCTCGCTGAGCGTGACTAATCAACATCTAAATGTGTCAGATGTATTACTTTATAGGAGACAGGTGTCATGTTTAACATCATAGGCTGAATTTGTGACATTTTTGCCTCATTTTCCACTCGTAAAAATTTCAGAACAGATCATCAAAGTTCATGCTCAATAATCCAGGTAGAAAATCCAACAAAGTTCACTCAGGTCATCTGGATGATTTTTTTTTTTCATCCAAAGGACTTCATCAGTCTGAGGAACCACAACAAATTGAGTCCCACAAGTAGCACTCACATAGTGGAACAACCAATTTGCTGGTGATAAGATGGTTTCTGGGGCCTTCCCTCTCCCCCGTCGACTTCTTTGAGACTGCCAGAGCCAAAGTGGTTCAAAACATCGAAGTTCATGCTCAATAATCCCGGTAGAAAATCCAGCAAACATCAGTCAGGTCAACTGGACGATTTATTTATTTTTTGTTGAGAAGTTTTGTCCTTCATTCAAAGGACTTCACGAGCTTGTGATAACCTGATGGTTGGTTCACTATGTGGGTGTGCTGATTGTGGGACTCAGTTTTTTGTGGCTTCTCGGACTGATGAAGTCCTTTGTATGAAGGATGAAACGTCTCCACAAAAAATAAATTGCCCAGTTGACCTGACTGAACTTTGTTGGATTCTCTACCTGGATTACTGAGCAAGAACTTAGATGTTTTGAACCACTTTGGCTCTGGCTGCCTCAGAGGAGTCGACAGGGGAGAGGGCAGGCCTGAGAAACCATCTTATCACCAGCAAACTTGTTGGTCCACTGTGTGTTGCTTGTGGGAATCAGTTTGTTGTGGCTCCTCGGACTAATGAAGTCCTTTGGATGAAAGATGAAACCTCTCAACAAAAAAAGAAACCGTCCAGATGACCTGACTGAACTTTGTTGGATTTTCATGACAGAGTTCTACACTTCATAAATAATACACAACAACAACAAATGGTTTGTTGTTTTAATGCTTTGGAATCATTGTGGATTGACGTTGCCAGTAGTTGCTGGCTACATGCTTATCTCTCCCCACATAATCAACCTTGAGGATGCTTTCTTTTCTGTGAGACTGTTCCTTCCAGTAACTGCCTGGGTTTGGTTCTAAAAAACACTAGGACGAGGCGAAGAGGAGGGGTGGGAGTCCCCCGATGCATTTATATAAAACCAACCTTTCCATTTCAGGAAGCCAGAAACAGATCAGAACCGAAGCATTGGGAGTTTCTGTACTTGTGATGTGTTGACTTGATGTATTCTGACTGTTCCTCCAAAGCTTAGCAATATTAAATTTGATGAAGACTACACCTGATTGTTTGTGAAACAGTTTTTTCCTACGACAGTTACGCTCTGATGTACTTGCCTTTTTAGCAAATTTTCTGGAGGTCAATCAAGGATATTTGTGGTTGCAAGTTTTAGTGATTCTGGATTTAAGAATCTAAAAGAGGTGTCCAATGCTCACCATTCATGTTTTACTCGTTTTCTGCTCCAACACACCTGATTCAATACCGTATTTTCCGGTGTCTAAGCCACAGGTGCGGTTTTTTTGCATTGATTTGTCAGTCCTGCAACTTATACACCAAAGTGAATTATGTACTTTTTTCATATTCATAACATAATTTTTGACTGACGCTTTAAATTTCTAAGAACTGCAACAGCGAGTCTTCCAGCGTGTGCTTGCTTCACTCAGCTGGTGCAGGTGGAGGAATGATGGAAAGCTAGCGGCTCCGGCTGCGATGGATGGATGAATGGATGGATGGATGGCACTGCCCAGATGAAATGAAGCTGTTTTGACCATTAAATAAATGCATAATGAACGGGTCAGTGGTGACTCATAGTAAATGTGACTTATACGCTGAAGCGACTTATACTGTATATGTTTTTCCTCTTCATTATGCTTTTTTTTTGGACAGATGCTTCTTATACGTTGGAAAATATGGTAGTTGAATTACCTCTTCATGTTCAACAGACGTCTTTTAATCCCCTGTTGGTTCAAACCAGGTGTGCTGGAGCAGAGGATCTTCTAAAACATGAAGAATAGTGGCCCACGAGGACAATAATTGGACACCCCTGAACTAAACATTTGGGGAACTGCAGTTTTAAACTACTTCGTTTGCAGAAAGCATCTTTGAATACACAACAAAGGATTAATGACCAAGCCATAAAGAACTGAAGAGTTATTTAACATCATTTTTTGAATGTCCAGAGGACCAGACTTAGCTTTTTTAGATTTTTCTATCTGGATTATTGAGCATGCATCAGGGTATTTGACATCAGTTCTCTAAAGCTCACAGCGAAACTGGTGGCTGAGGATCCCCTATTTATCTAAAGTAGTCAAACAGAAGCTATTTGGATTTCACTTCTTGATTCTGGAAGACACAGACCAACATGTGAGATGTCGTCACATTTATAAATATGGCTGTGGAAACACCTGAGGAGAACATTCGAGAGTGAACTGAAAGTGTTGTTGAGAACTCGAAACCACCTCCTCTTGTCGTTTTTTTCCTCTCTCCCCAAATATTTGTCATCTTTGAAGAAAAATCACAACCTCGTAAAACGTGTGAAGCTATTGATTAAAAAAGTGGTTGGTAAACACGTCACAAATTCATATATGAGCTTGCAACATACAGTAAATAGAAATTCTACAGCTATTCGATTTAATTAGCTGTAGCACTTAGAAACAAGTGGATGCAGCATATCAGACAAAATAACCTGAGTAAAAACAAAATGTTGTTTTTAAATTATTTTATTTGTTGAGAGAGAAAGAAAAAAGACTATTTGAACCAACCAAGCCTTATGTGTGCATTTTGTCAAATCAATTTACGATTACCCATTTTTATTTTGAAGTTCAATTTGACAAGCTGCACACAGGTCTGATCACTGCCGGACCTGCAGAATCAATAAATCACTTAAATAGAACCATTATCCACTAATAGGAAAAGCACGGAACAGTTAAGAAGCTTCTTGGGAGTGACTGCTGTACCGAGTTTATTCCAAGCGTATAAAAATGGCCTCCAAATGTCACGTTTTCTGCCCCTTCTGCCACAGTTCCTGTTTTCATGTTTTGTTCTCTCTCAGCTTCTGTCAGTGTTCACATCTGCCCCTTCTTCTTCTTCTTCTTCTTCTATTGATTTTAATGGCGGTTGGCAAACTTATTTAAGCGCATTACCGCCACCAACTGGACTGGAGTGCGGAATTGGATAACACATCTGCCCCTGCCAAGTATACCTCACTGCAGCATGCAGAATGGGGCGGAGACAGACCACTCCTGTCCGTCTCCGCCCCTTCGCTCCTTATTTGGAAATGCTACTCCGTCACTACGGTTAAGGTTAGGGTA
>JARVLU010001196.1:29162080-29172453 GCA_031762415.1 Simpsonichthys santanae | reverse complement strand
CATCATCAGGCCAGGACTCTGTGGTCTACACTCATCTCCAGACCAGCGGTCACTCTTTCAGGGATGAAGATGTTCACGTCCTTGATAGAGAGGAACGGGGGTTTGAGAGAGGAGTAAAGGAGGCCATCTTTGTGAAGAGAACCTGCTCGCACATGCGTGCCTGCATGTGTATGTAAAACACAGATAGCATACGGTCATCAGCTGAGCACATTTTGCACGACTGTCACCTTGTTGACAAAGTCCAAAGCTACATTGGTGTCTTTAAACCTATGTACCTGTATCAGGCCATTAGACATGGTGATGTGTAGAGTAGTCAAATACCAGAGACCACATTTTGAATTAGCACAGCCATGGAGCATTTTCTTCACTGGAACAAACAACGCCCATTGAGTAGCAGGTTCAAAGCCTCTCCAACACCATGTCAAATGATATTTCTGGTTTGAAACTGGGTCTTCCTAATAATGACAGGTCGTTGAGGCATGCCCTCTCTTGGTGAAGCACATAACGTAGGGTGGGTCCTGTCCAGGCGGGGTTTCTCCTCAAGCTGTAACAAGTTATTTAAAGGCTTAGCCATGAGCTCTGTAGGTCATCATGGATCATCTGAGCCCTTTGGCAGTTGACACTTCCTTCTTAACCAGCTCTGATTATATCAACTCAAGTTTGGTGATCATTTCAGCTCATAGGTCATCTGGCTTTACCTTGATGCACCATAACATTACCAGTCCTTGTAAACCCGTTATTTGTCCTAAAACTGAACATTTACCGGTATCTACAAATAACACAAAGCATGTAAAGGTTCTGATAAATAAGATGATAATGATAAATATGTATTCATGACAAGTGGTGGACAGACTTTAGGGGTTAACTAAACTATATCATACTCACATTACCTCAGAGCTGTCACAAACATGTACTACTCCATTTCCGTCAACATCATCCAGCTTAAATTCTTGATGTCCCATGAGAGCAGGTGTTTCTCACCTCAGTCATTTTCACTTTACTTGTTTCTCAAACAGTGAACTGTTCCTGTTCTTAAAAAAATGCTCAAACTCTTCCCCCTCCGCTCAGCTCTTATATACCTAATATCCAGGTCATGCACAGGGTGACCAGTAAGGAGTTGATCTACTTTTCACACTACCCGTCTTTTATGGTCTGTTACACAAACAAGTCAGAGTGGCAACACATAAATGTAAGATCCACTTGTAAATGTTAGGCTCAAAATAAAAATGAACCTGGACGTTATCTTTGTTACAGTGCTATGGCACAAGATTGTCTAAAACTGTTTCACATTATTTAACGGCTTGTCTTTCAGTTCTTGTATTCCTGGATCCAGCAGACCAGCTACTTGTACAAAGCATGTACAAGGTCCTGGTCCTCTGGATCCAGGACCTTGTTGGAACATGGATAAACTGGATTCAGGACCTTGTTGTGACCTGGATCAGAACATGTGTCTCACCTCCTGTCTGTCTTCTTCTCTACCAACCCCACCCCCTCTCTCCATCACCTACACATATACAGGCTCCCTCCCAGCAGCAGATGAGGATGTGGCCAGGCAATGAAAGTGGGGGTGGGGGTCAGGACCCAGGATACACCCATTTGCTGCTTCACAAACCAGCTGCGGCCCAGCCACACCAGCGCCACTTTTTGGACCCACCTCACCACCCGCACCCAACCTACTCCCACCATGGGAATGGTGGGCGGGGTCTAAGGCAAGGTGGACAAACAAGTATAGGCGGAGGCGGAGGTCAACAGGGATCTTCACCCCAATTGAGTGACAGCATGGATGTGGGGGTGTCCCTGGGGCTGCACCACCTGGGGGCAGTGTCTTCCATGGAGGCCTCTCAGTTTGGCTCTGCGTCTCTGCCCCTCGCTTTGCCAATCGGACTGTCTGCTTTCCGGACTCGGCCGGCCCCCAATGCCCCAGGGCCACAAGCCCCGCCCCCTGAGGACTACTACCCTGCCTCCAACAACAATAACCCTGCTCCAGGGGGCAGAGGGAGGCCGGATTCAGACGAAGGGCCAGCCAACTCTTGATAAAACCTGAAACATGCCCTAAAGCCATACAAATTTTAACTTCAACAACTACTACTACACACACAGCCAGAGTTCAAATAAGCGAGAGGAGACACTTTCTTCTGGATAAGAGGCGGAAGATGGAGGAGAAGGAAGATGGAAACACCTTCCTTTTTTCCTGTTTTAGTTTCTTGTCACTGTTGCAACTGTAATTGGTAAAGGATGATTAACAAGTGTGTTTGTATTGAAATTATTTTATTTGTCTTGGGTTTTATGAGTTGGGTGTTGTTTTTTGTTGTAGTTGTTTAAATCTGGAGAGGAGGAAGGTGATGACTAGGTAAGAGAGGGGGCATGTTTCTCCATTCGTCTCCAAACTGTGGCTGTAAGCTGAAAGATGGTCACAAATCTGATATTACCGTCGTCAGATTTAAGAAATCAGCAGCCGTTGCGCACGCACACACCTACACACTCAGCACTGTTTATTTTCCGACCTGGTTGGGGGAGAAGGGGGAGGGGGGCAGGATACTGATGCCTTGCTGACATTCAAATGGATCTCCTTTTCCTCACTCTTCCCCCCCACTCCCTCCACGTTTCTTAATGTGTTTCTCCTCCAGACAGCTCCTCCTCTCTGTGCTGCTAATCACCATGACAACCGGTTCGAATTGCTGCTAAAGATCCAACTCAGATCAATAAAAATATGAAACAGATAGAAACAGAAAAGAAAACTTTTTAATCTTTGAGCTTAAGAAAAAAAATGAAAAAGTAAAAACCACTGCATCTCAATGTATTTATTACTATTTAACATGAAAAAACAAACTGAAAGTAATGTTTTTTTTTTTCTGCTCTTTGTTTGGTTGCCTTCTTTCTGCAGGTGAGTTTTTGATTAGCTATTGTAACCGAGAGTAACTGGTGACCTGGGAATGCCACTGGTTGTGAGGCCTGGGTTGAGGGGAAGGGTTGGGGAAAAAAGTTGGATATATAATAAGAATAAAAGTATACTTTTGCACACCAAAGTCAAACGAACATCACTTCTGTGCCTTTCTTCCTTCTAACTTCAAACACCTGCTGTGCACTAAGAATACTTTGTTAATACATCCTGTAAGAGCACAGTTTATCTTTGCATGATCGAACATGGGAAGGGTGGATATGAAATTGTTTTATTCATACACAGAAAAAAAAAAAAAAAAGACCCGGTCAAGGCTGTGCTGGAATATTTTTGTTGTAATTGACAGCATTTAGGAGAATTGCAGAAGAAACAAACAAAAGGCAGCATTGTTATATTATTCATAAAGATAAGACGATTCCATCAGTAATCCTTTATTCTAGCAATGCTAGTTTTGCTGTTTTGTCTTCAATATGATCAGATCCATTCTTTTATATTGCTTTTATTGATTTTGCTAAATCTTTAGTGGACGTTGTCAGGATTCAGTGTGTCCCAGTCTCCCTCCTCCTTCATATGTTGCAGGTTTTCACTTGGGCGGTGCTGAAGCTCCCACAGCTTCTGTTGATCGCGTGCAGTACTTAAGACCAAGCGGAACCATTAGTCTTTGTTGGATTTTTGAAGTCTCTTAGTTAAGTTCATGTTTAACAGAATAACTTGTGTGTTTTCTGATTACAGTGATCCCTCACCTATGGTGGGGGTTACGTTCCAGAGAAAATCTGTGACGTAGCAGCATTATATTTATTTTTTCATAAACCTTTTTCCACTCTTACACGCTTCATATCCTGTTAAACACGGTGGTGATGATGAGATGAATGTACAGTACTCACAATATTTAAAAAGTGTGCTGTTCAGCATTGTACAGTCAAGAGTGTTTCAACATCAAACCTTTTGCTGAAATGACATCACCTGGGCTGAGGAAGTCAGAAGTCCACTGTGCTCCATCAGCTGAGAACTGATCCAGACTTTAATTTACAGTCCCCTCCTCAATGTATTCCATTTATAAACGTCCAGTTGTGTCTGTGGTTGTAGCACTGTTGCTCATCCTCAGCAGGTGGACGTTGTGCCACAGCTGACTCAACGTTGGCGTTCACTCCATCCTTCATTTCTTCCTCCATCCTCCTCTTCTGCAGGCTGCTTGTACCTCTGCACATCCCTCATTCTCTTCTCGTGCGTGAAAGGATGGAAGGAACCCAGGCATGCGACAGAGGGTTGTCGGATTTGGCAACGGTTCACAAATAATAAAAAATGCAATGTTTTCACTAAACGTCACCACGTGACAAATCAATGGTTGTGTTCAACTTGTATTCACCTGTCAGAAGACTTTCAGATCAGCTGTTTGCACGGACAGAGAACTGGAAAGAAAGTGGAATCAGGAGAAAAGTTTTAATGATGGTCAGTCAGGTCATCTGGACAGTTTGTTTTTTGTGGAAGGACGTTTCTCCCTCTATCCAGAGGGCTTCATCAGTCTGAGAGGGTCCCAACTTGTTTTCCCCATTAAGCAGTATACTCCTGTATTGGAGCAACCAAGATGGTTTCTGGGGAATGACCTGTCCCCCACCGACTCCTTCCAGGCAGACGCCACAGCCAAAGTGGTTCAAGTCATCAAAGTTCATGCTCAATCATCCAGGTACAAAATCTAATAATGGTCAGTCAGGTCATCTAGACAGGTTTTTTTTTTTTTTTTTTAATATATTTCGAGTTGTGCTCACTTACGCAACAGTGTCAGCGACAGCACTGTATCATTAAAGTTAGCACCTTAGCGTTATCTTCCGCTAACATTTATTTTTACCTGGTTAGCAGTTTAGCGTTAGCAAAGTTATTTTAATTAGCAAATTAGTGGCTAGCGAAGTTGAAGTTTTGGTTAGCTGTGCCCACCACTGAATGTGATTAGCTTTATTAAAAACATCAGTTTACCTAGTGTCCGCAGCTTGTAAAATACTGTATTATACAATAAACACAAGGATGCTGTGGCATCAAGTTATCTCAGCTGCACTGAACTCAACATATTTATGCTGAAATTTATCGGTCTTGTGCACCTGAATAAGTTTTATGTTGTCATGTTGGGAAATCTGTGTAAGTTGAGCATATTTTTCTATGAAGAAATATTGTAAATAGAAATATTTTCAATGTGTATTATTCAGATCTTATGTCTGAGTTGTTGATTTGAGCCTTAAATCGTATTTGATGTTGTGTGAAGAATCAGAATCACTTGTTTGGCCAAAGTATTGATTTTTACCATTTATTACGACAAAGTGCATTTATGTTGCTGACGTTTGACAAGTTTTAGATACTCTAGATGTGTGTCTGGGTGTGTGTGTGTGTGTGAGTGCGCTGGTTATTCTGCAGTCATATTCAGAGGACAGCTATAATGAGTAGATGCCTCAGAGAAGAAAATCAGAAGATGCAAGGAGGACGGTTTGTTCTCCCTGCTGCTCACACTGCCGATTTTTCAGAACAGTTTGTGTATTTTTTTTTTTAGCTCCGGAATCAAACAGTGTGTCGGCGGATTACCCGGTTGAGGTTTTTATCTCTGCTATGAAAGTAAAGGGGATTTTGAGCTCTTAGGGTGTCTTGTTTTAAATGAAAATCTGTACAGCTGAATGAAACATGCAATCCAGGAGGGAACATTATTTTTAAACTGTTTTTTTCTTTACCCTCTTGCATCTTGTCCTCATATTATGTTTGCCTCTACAGCTGCAGCACACCAATCAGTTTAGCTTGGGAACTGTGTAACCTTATAATTCAGTGCTGAATATTGTTAATACTGAAGCTTTGTTAACCAAACAGATAAAAGAACATTCCAGCCTGTGAACACACATCCATAAAGAAGACCCTGCTCGTCTGTAAAACACATTTCAGTGTAAAAATTTAATTTGCTAAAAAAATGTTTTAGCAGGGGAGCATTCAAACACAACAGAGTAAATGGCGGTAAATGGCAAACAAACATATAATGGATAATTGTTGTGAGCATGTGAAATGATTCAATATTGTCCAGTAAAAGCTATTGATTGTCATGTTTGTGGTACTCCTGATGAGTATTTCATTTATTACCCGAGTGGCGAGTAATGGAAATATCTGCTATGCCAAGAGAAAATTCTGATCTGTACTTGAATTTATTAGTAGTAAATAAGTGGTCAGTTGTAAAAAAAATTATAATGTAACTGTAATTAAATGGGGCATTAATGTGAAGTTATCGTTTGGTTTTATCTTGAACTTTGACTCCTTTTGTTGTGGAAAACTACAGAAACCACAGGAGGACATAGAAACTCATTTCCATCCTTTTATTTTAAAATAAGTAATTTATCTCATTATCTTATGAGTGAAAAACTTGTTTTCACATGAAAATAATTTAATTAGGTGCTCAATTATTTTAATGTTATATTTAAGATATGAAGAGTAATTTGAACAGCTGAGAAAAACAATCATATATACCAAGGCTATTCAACTGGCGGCCCAGGAGCCAAATCAGGCACTCGGGTGAGCTCAATTCTGCCCACCAATGGGTTAATTTTTTAAATAAAACTCTATTGGAAATTGTAAAACAATCTTATGTAATGAGAATAAATGCTGGATATCGGCCCCTGAGCTTTTGGCTTTCAGTAACAGTGCCCCCCTGAGCAATTTAGCTGAATAGTCCTGATCTATTCTGTATCATATCCACTGGTATTCTTATTATCATTTTTATTTTATTAACAAATATTTTATTATTACTAAATACAACTATTGAGTTATTTGTTATTTGTTACCAATGTGTTTTGTTGGTTTAACTTTGATTCTGGTTTCTGTACCAAAGGGAAAAAATGGCTTCACTATTGCAAACAAATACATTTTGTACAAATCTCATGTTTTACTGGACAATTATTTTTGTGTTTATTTTACTCAGTCAGTCTTTCAAATCTCATAATAAAGATATTGTTGAAGAATCTTCAGAGAGACGTGTTGAACTGATGAATTCCTTGTACCAATATGTCTGAATATAGAGGCTAAATTGTCCTTTTTTATTATATTCATAGTACAAGACTTGGTAACTTGTAAGTAAAACCTAAAAGCTTCAGTCTAAGTTTTTATTTTCTCCACTGACTTTCCAATCTGTGGTTTCTGAACCGTAAATCAACTAATTTATCTCGGCAGCTATGCTTTTAGAGTCGGCTATGGCAGCGTTCACACCTGTGATTACACTCCCACTGTTCATTTTTAATAACCAAGCGGCTGCAAACCTGCACTGAATGCTGGATATCAAACAAGTCAACCATTCAGCTCAGGCCTACACTCCAAACTGCAAAAGTAACCACTAGTTTCTAAAACACATTAAGCTAAACTCTACTGAGTAGCAGATTGTGCTTCTAAGGTCAAGACTGATCTTTCAAGTCAACGCTTGTTTAAATGTATATAAATATAAATGTACAGCCATGTCAGCAGCTCTGTGTGGATGTAAGTGACACAGTAAGTGGAAGTTTTTAAGTTAATTTAGTTGATGTTTAGGCACTGGACTAAGTGGTGCAAAAATTAAACGAGACAATATGACGGCAAAATATTTGTTTCCTGCACTCATCATTTAAAATACAGCACATTGTGTTTAGAGATACACAGTGAGGCTGCAGCTGATCAGGGTGTTTACAGAATCAAATTAGATTTCTCAGATCAATTGACAAATTCTGCAAACGTGATTTATCAAAATGATGTACCTTGATCATAATGCAGGAAATAGGAACAGTTTGGTGATGTGCAGTACAGTTCTCTTTTAAAGTTCAAGAGTTTTCGAAGTGAAGTTCTGTTGATGAATTAAATACTGTACCTGTTGTATATGGCTCTTTGAATGAGCTCACTTAATAGAAAACTTTTTTTTGGCAGAAAGTTTTTTGTGATACAGTAGTCCCTTGTTTCTTGCGGGGGATCCATACTTCGAAGAGCCATGATAAGTGAAAAACAGCAAAGTAGAAATAGTAGTACAAGTAGTAAGCAATAATTTATTTTTATTATATATTTATTTATATTTTAAGGCTTTTAAACCCCTTTCCACACTCTTGCAATATTCTAAACAATATTTCTAAACTCTAAAACGCCCTAAAAGAGCACAGCACATCATGATTTCAGCTCCCTGCCTCCTCTGCTCTTTGCCACCTGCTAGCGCACTTGGCCACGCCCACTTCTCCGCTCTGCACGGTGAACAGCCGATCAGCTGAAGCAAGACGTTTATCCTGCAGTGTGGGTTGCACAAAGGTGCAGGAGGGGCTAAATAATTTAAAATAATTCATTTGAAATAACAATTCCATGCCGATCGTGCGGCTCATCTATCAATCAGCCAAATGTACATCATGGCCAATCTTATTTTGAAAAACCACGATAGAGCGAGTCCGTGCTAAACGAACCATGAAGTAGCGAGGGACTATTGTATTTCTACATGAAATGCCCCCAAACTGCGCTGAAGGTGCTACAGCTACCTGCTGCTATTTACACTCGCAAAATACTGTAGCTATAATAAGAAACTGAACGCAGCGGAAATGTTTTGACTAAACAGCTTTTTCGTGAACCACTATGAAGCAACAATCTATTTTGTTCTTGGCACCACACTAACTATTAGCTTGTCAGTTAAATTGTAATTAAACCTTACTTTTTTTGAAAATGAGGTCATCCAAAAATTATATCTGCAGCAGGTGAGATATTTATAGTTTGTAACATTTCCACTGAAGCCCACTTTAAAGGAACTGAATTGTTGCTTTGAGGGATTTATTTCCTTGATTATTGGTAGCGCTAATGAGTTGTCTGTGATTCACAAAGACTTAATAAACCACTTTAGTGACATGCTTAGTCAAAACAAACAAGCATGAACCAAGTGTTTCTTTTAGCAGCACTTTAAATGAATCCACCACAGTGAACGCCTCTGATCTATGTGATTAAAATGTAAAAACAACTTTTAACTCATCGTTCTTTTTATTTGTGTCTCCATTCTCCCCGTTGTCACTCAACTGTCCATTAAAACCAGCGCTTCACAGCCCGTTCCGCCTTTTCTCCTCTCTCTGTCTGTTTTCTCAGCCGTACACTTCAGCTGATCAATATATTGACCCCAAGTTATTTTCCTTCGAGACACCAGAGTAAAACGTGCGCTCTCATTACTCCACCGTCTGAGTGCTCAAGTAATGTCACAGCTGACAACATGGCTTGTGGGCAGCAAAACGAATAGGAAAGATTTTCGGAAAACAAAAGCACAGGGTTTTATTCTTGGGGAAGCAAACACAAGCATGGCCTATTTCAAATACCTGCAGTCTCACGAGGAGCTTTCATCCACCTAATCGCAGACACAGTGGGACAATAAAGCACAAAGACTCCAGCAACTGCTGCAGAAAGAGAAAAATGGCACATGAAGCTGATTTTTTTTTTTCCAGTCACACATTTTAAACTAAACATTGCTTTTAAAAAGAACAGGTCATGCATTTTTTAGAGGGAGTGTTCCTTAGTTTATTTTGAGCATGTAAAAAGCACACAAGGTTCTAAAAGCCTACACCAGGAGGAGTAATTCTCTTGCACATAAGACTGCAGCAAACTGCCTAATATGTCTCGTTGGAAGCTGGGGGGCTTGTCTTCCTCTGCCTTTACAAAACACCATCAAACACATTTACCAGATTGCTTCTGACAAGATTCAAAAATTGGCTCCCATTTACTTCATGTTATCCAATTTCCCAAATATATAAGCAAAACCTAGCAAGGGCCTTCCTCAGTGTGTTGCAGCTACAGTCTAGTCATGTTCAAGTACATCATTTACAGTGAGGAAGATCACACGGCTGCTTAACGCATACACCCACCCCACTGACACGGCAGGGGCATTAAATGTTATAGAAAAAGCAACATGTTGGTTAATACAGCTTAACAAACAACACTCAATCTGGCACATTTAACATCCTGTTCCTTCAACTTTTTCTTCAAAGACCAGTTTTGGGATTCATTCGTCTCTATTGTTCATTTTAGAATGGAGCTATATGATTTATGCATTTGGAGATTTAATAAGAGATGAACAAAAGGATGAATTGCAGCAGGATTTGACTCGGACTAAGAAACAAAATCCTGTGATATGAAGCTGCAATACAGCCTCTAAATGCAATTTTGAGTCATTATACACACCCTGGAAACCCAATGCGGAAGTTTACTTTTGGGGGAGAAAATCTGTATAATAAATCTGAGGAAGCAATTATCCAACATGCCCCCAGGAAGTAAGGATCAGGTTGAAGATTGACATCAGATGTGGCAGACTGTGTTTAATTCCTCATAGCAGAGCTCATATCTTTCAGCACCATCTCTAACCAAAGTCTAAAGCCATCAATTTTTAACAGGGCATACCGGTTTTAACTGTATTTGGGTTGGGGGTTGGTTTAGTTAGCAGCCTTTTGTTTAGCTCACTTGAAATCAGCATATTCTAAAGGCT
>JARVLU010001196.1:29148713-29160889 GCA_031762415.1 Simpsonichthys santanae | reverse complement strand
AGTCCCCTCAGGATGACTGTGCGTACATATTCACGTTGTACTGGGCAACTTGTGCAATGTCAATAAAGTTTCTCTGATTCTCTGACTCTGACTCTCAAAGAAAAACAAACATGGATAGACGCGGATGCCTGAGGTTGCAGCCTCGTGGGAAGTGCTGCCCTTTACGTTTAGATATGGAAAAGGGAAAGCATGAGGAAAGAGGAGGTAGAAAAAAATCACATCATATACTGTGTCCATGACAGGACACTGTGTGAGATTCAGATAGTGACAGTTGTTTTGGGTCAGGCGACTCTGTTAATTTCCAACTGTCTTTACAGCTTCCCTAGATCATCTAAATGGCAACTCCAAACAGCCAAATTTGTGGTCACTCATGCCTAGTCAAGCTTACAACTTCTCCAAGATCTTTTCCTTCCTGCCAGCAAGATTCAGGAGCCGCAAGTAGTCTGCGATTCTCAGCAAGAATCGCATCCAGCTCACGGCTCAGCTCACACAGCATTTGTTTCTGAGCATTGATACAGCTGCCAATGTTTTTCACATTTGTCGATATGCCAGGTAACCACCCAACAACTCCAATGAGCAGGAATCCTGTTATCATAAATCTAATGATGTACACTTCTTCAATGTCCTCAACCGACAATATGGAGAGACACACAATCTTCCACTTCTCCCAGGAATCCATTGTGTATCAGAATCAGAATAAGCTTTATTATCATTGTACCGAGATAGAATGAGAATATGTCCATTCAGTCGTCCGAAAGATGGGCAGAGTGCACGTAGCTGCTGCTGTGATAGTGCGGCCTTCTTATACTTTTCAGAATACATTTTTTTTTAGATAGAAAAAGGGACAAAGCCATGAAGAGAGGATAATGGCATTACAAAAAAAGGTCTCTTCACACCTTGTCCTAGCGGGACATGATTTAAGACATTAAAAAATAAATACATTAATAAAAACAACTCTATCTGGCTGCAAGCATCCCGGCAGGAGGACTCTCCTATGCCCTGTCTTCTCATTGAAAAAAAAAATTGATCAATTGCATTGAGAGACCAGCTGACCAGATCCATAATTTACAATTTGGAAGACATGCAAAAAGAAGCTCTAAAAAGGTTCACAGGACAAAGAGCAGACGCAGGGGAAGGAGTGGGAGGAAAAATTGTCCACCTTCGCCGATAGCAAGAAGAAAGAAATGCATAGGATTATGCACATAAGATTTAAGGAGCTAGTCTGTTTTTTTTAAAAAGTTAATATTCTATCAAGTGTCTTCCAATAGTTATATTGACTTTGTACAGTTACTAAAATTCATGCTTAAAATTGGGCACGACGTGCCACAAATACAAAGTACAATCATACCTGTTTTGGTATTCAAGTTCAGCATTCAGCTCGTCTTTTATTTCTGTATACCTGCTTCTCTATTGACTTTTGTATGCAAACATCCATCCATCCATTATCCTTTACCTGCTTCTTCCTTTTCGGGTCATGGGGGCCACTGGTGTCCATATCAAGCTGTCACTGTGAGAGAGGCGGGGGACGCCCTGGACAGGTCGCAAGTCCATCACAGGGGCACATAGAGACAAACAACCATTCACTCTATCACTCACACTTAAGGACAATTTAGAGTTACCAATCAGTCTAACATGCACGTTTTTGATCCGTGGGAGGAAACCAGACCTCCCAGAGAAAATCCACACATTCAAGGAGAGACCATGTAAATTCCACTCAGAAAGGTCCCCGGCCAGGATTTGAATCTGGCACCTTCTTACTGAGAAGCAACAGTTCTACCAACTGTGCCACCTTTCCGCCCTATATGTAAACATATTTATAAATAAGTTATGTTAGTATTTTATGTTGCAATAGCAAAATGTCATCAACATGCAATGTTGCCAAATGTCAGAATGATTGCAGAGCACAGCTGACACATAAGTAGAGAGAAACACTATTAAATCTACGTTTATTTCAATGAATTGGAAGTAGGCGTTAATACATCTAGACCAGGGGTCTGCAACCTGAGCTGCAACAACATGCTACAACTGTGGTTATCAACTGGTGACCCATGGGCCACTTTAGGTTTGTTGGAAGGGTCTTTTGTGGCCACTAAAGGTGACATTATAAATACAAAATAACTAATAATTTATATTTTTACAATTTAAGACAAATGTAAATACCAGATTATTTTAAAGAGGTTTTTTTTTTTTTTTTCATTAATAAAAACTATAAACAATGCAGACGCAGGTAATTTTTTTAATTGTGGAAAAAATAATGAAGTATAGAAATGAAGCACAAAGTTAAAGTGGGTATGTTTTACTCCTTGTACTGGTTCCAGTATTCACATATTTGCAAAAGAAAAGACAGGAATACAGCTAAAACTAGCCGTTTTGTTGTTGTTTGCATAACAACCAATAAAATTCAGTTTTATGTCAGTTTGGGTCAAAGCTTGAAAGAGCCGCTGCAGAGGGACCAAAGAGCTGAATGTGGCTCCAGAGCCACAGGTTGCAGACTCCTGGTCTAGACCATAATACATCACAAAACATAGACACTAAGCATGTGCATTAGTAACTGTAAAAAGGCCATTTACCAATGACATCAGTCACAGAGCATGCGTGGAGGAATGGATGGGCCTTCCTCCAGGCTACGGCTAATGGCTAAACAAATGAAAGCCCATTTTATATTGTTTATCAGGCTTATAAAGCAACTCTTTCTCAAAACAACACACCGCTGTGAAAGGACACTCCATTAGCCAATAATAAACCTGTTTAGTTCTCTCAGTCCAACAATCTTGTGTTTGCGTTATAACAGATATTGCTTGGTTGAGAAAATGCGTCAATCTAAACAATGCATGTAAAAGTGTAAAAAGGTAAAGATCTAATAGCATTCATTCAAATGAGTATATTATTTTGTGAATGAACTGTTTAATAAGCTTGAAAATGAGAAAAAAACAGGCCCTCATTTGGTTAACCATTATCTTAACCTGGACAAAGACTTTTGCTCTTTTCTTCATACTCTGTTCTCTGTGCCTGATGTCACAAGGTATTAACTACTGATAAATGTTTGACAAAACATCTAAAAATAATGACCAGACCACCCCTTTAAAGTTAGGCATTAAGTTCTTTAAAAAACAGTAATATTTGACAAATTTCTCACCTCTTCATCTCCAGTTATCTTTGCGGTTGTTGAAGGTCTAGTGCTTGGCTGCACTAAATCAGTGATCGGCTACATCTTCACTTCTGATGAGTGAGTCTGAACCATTTTTGTCAGGTTTCAGTATTAAAAATAATATAATTTGAAAAAAAAAAAATTTAAATACACTCTGTTTTACAGAAAAATTGCAGAAATAGTGTCAAACCTGATGAACGCTTACTGTTTCCTTCAGCTTTTTAATGGTCTTGTGGTGAGTCTACCAGCCTGGATTGTGTACTGAATAAAAATGTGGTGCAGTTTGATGCCAAAATCAAGTGTTTCTCTCCTTCTTAGTGTGTGTGCACAGGAATCTTCTTGGGCACGGGCAAACAGAAGATCCCAGCTGTGGCAAATCTCATCGGCTACTACTGCATAGGGCTCACGCTGAGCGTGACTTTGATATTTGTTGCAAAATTGAGAATTTTAGGTAACAATGTAAAGGAACATATTATGCTGTTTCTATAGGATGATTTCAAGACAAATGAGCTTTTACACAAAGACTATTTTGATTTTAAATTATTCATTAGTTTTTCTTTCTCTGCAGGCTTTTGGCTCGGACTGCTTATTTGTGTTGTCTTGCAATCCACCTTTTATATTATTGTCATATTCAGACTGAATTGGAAGAAAATGACAGAGGAGGTATTTCAATGGTCATTTAATAAAAATCAAGTCATGCATGGCTTCTGCTGCACGTAACAGACATTTGTTCATTTAAAGTATCAGGCTGCAGCAACAAAAATGTACAAAAACTGATGTTTCATTACAATTTTCTTTTTTTCCCAGGCTGTGAAGCGAGCAAAGAAAAAAAATAATATAATGCTATTAGATACAGATGTCCTTTCAGACCATGTGGGAAACATCACTAATGTCCTAAACTCAACCAATGAGGCTGTAAGTGTCATGTTAATGAATTATTTATAGGCAAATGTCTATTTTTACAGATGCATACTGTACTTTAATTTGCTCTTCATCTGACTTCACATCATAAATTAATATTTTTTTTCCCCTAAAGTCAGTGGATGGCTACATGTCTGTGACGATGGACCAGCATGACATAGACAGTGAGACGAAGGGTGCACATGTGATCCATCGACGGAAAACTGTCCATCTGTCCACAGCCCAGCTGGTCGTCAGACGAGGACTCACCTTGTTTGCAGCCGTGGCTCTTCTTGCTGTTGGAGCAGGGGTGCACGTTCTAGTCCCATTGCCACAGCCCCATTCTGCAGAGGCCAACTTCACCATGGACTGGATCAATACAACTGCTGCTCCAGATCAGTTTCTTTCAACTGTAGGATGAGAGAGACAAACTTCCTGTAATTCAAACAATTGAGAAAGTGCATAACTTACCTGTTGCATACCTGTAACTTACCCCAACTCATGCCACTTACACCAGCGTTTGTCTTTTTGCTACACGTCACTGTGTGACAGGGCCTTTAGCAAACGCAACAATAGCAATAGCTTGGTCAGTTTTACTGACATTGAGCTAAGATTCGGTTTGGTAATAGCGGAGAGACTTTCCCAACAAATACTATGAGCATTGACAGATCATACAATTCAGGTATACAGTACATTCAAGTCTCTCTTGTAAATGAGTCACTGAGGCTCAATGGGATTAACCTGTACAAATAGAGGTTGAATGAATTCAAGATATTTGTTTTAAACTTAATATGCAAGGTAGCAGGTGGTATGCACAAATAATGCTAGTTTCATTTACTTTTAGTAATAGGTTTTGTCACAAATTTCAAAAATCTTGAGAGAACAATATGCCAATCCAAGACAGTTTGCCAATAAGTATTCAGCTAGAAAAACAGTACTGAAAAAATCTAATCATGAGCAGAGACAAGTGAGGGAGAAGAGCAGGAGGTAGAGTTGTTGATACAGGCCAGAGCCAAAAATAAGTAGAGATATGATGCTTTTTCCTGTAAACTCAACAAACCCAAATGCCAATGCAGTGTTAGGGAAAATAAGTGACAGATATAAATCACTGGCATGCCGTCTTATTCTAGCAGCTGGATTGATTTATCCAGCATCAAACCCAGAGGTTTTGTGTTGTCACACTAAAGGCAGCTCAGCCCCTCTCAGACTGAAAGTCTTAGTTTGAATATGCTGAATCAACAAAAACACCATGTCTTGCTGCTTGTTTATTACTGAAGAAACATTTTCAGGAATAATTTTCTGATATGTTGAGAGAAAACAGATATCTTTTTCCACTCTGAGTTATGAAATATGTTTATAATATAATAATAATCATACAATTTACATTATGCATAGCGAATTTCAATTAGACCCAGTGATTTATATGCATATTACCAATGTACAGGATGCTGTTGTGTCTCTGGGCAAATCACCAAATTACATGATCTTCCTAATTGCTAATTGTGAGCAAATTAGTGAAAAACTTAAAGGAAGGTTCACATAATTTACCCTTATTCAGTAAATGGCTTCATCACTTAGAAGGACTTCGATAAAGTTTTTAATTGCTTAAATACTCTGCAGTGTTAGAGAATGCCCTTTTCTTTTCAGTAAATGTTTGCAGAAAGATTTTTTTTCTTGCTCTCTGTGAAGGCGGATACTTTTTCCTCCCACTCCTTCCCCTGCTTCTGCTCTTTGTCCTGCGAACCTTTTGGATCCTCTTTTTGCATGTCTTCCAAATTGTAAATTATGGATCTGGTCAGCTGGTCTCTCAACACAGTTGATCAAATTTTCTCGACGAGAACACAGGGCGAAGGAGAGCCCTCTTGCCCCAACAAGACTCTTGCAGCCGGATACAAATGGATTCCTTGGGGGAGTGGAAGATTGTGTGTCTGTCCATATTGTCAGTCGAGGACGTTGAAGATGCGTACATAATTGGATTTACGATAACAGGATTTCTGCTTTTTGAAGTTGATGGTTACCTGGCATATCGACAAATTTGAAAAACGTCTGCAGCTGTTCTAGCAATTGTAAAGCTGCCCGACCTGTGTGAAGGGATGTGCCGTGCTGTGAACACTCAGACTCAACTGCTGTGTGAGCTGAGCTGTAAGCTGGATGCGATTCTTGCTGAGATTCACAGACTGCTTGTGGCTCCTGAATCTTGCTGGTTGGAAGAAATCAAACTTGGAGAAGTTACAAGCTCTGCTCAGTGGTACTAACCACAAAATTTGTCTGTTTGGAATCACCATTGAGATGTACCAGTGAGACTGTAAGGCAGACGAAAATCAATGGAGTCAACCTGACCCAAAACAACTGTCTCCCCCTGTGTCGGCCTTGGAGGCTGACTATCTCAAATCCTCCTGGCTGTTATGTGAACAAGATGCTCTGCCCCCCCCCCCCCCCCACTAGCCGTTCCCTTCCCCAAGGACATATATGGACCTGTCTGGAGCAGTGTCCACAGACTTCTTTCCCCCATGTTCTCTTTTCCTTATCTAATGAAGAAAGGCAGCGCCTCTCATGAGGCTGCAGCCTCAGGCACCTTGTCTTCCCATGTCTTTGTTGTTTGGTTGCTTGTGTTCCTTTGGATGGGCTTGTAATGACTGGCAGAACCCAGATTAGTACGAAACCAGAAACGAAACAGACTCAGACGTAAAAGGTAACAGTGTTCATCATATACAGTGTAATTATTAGTATGCAGGTTCTCTGGAGCGCTTAGGGAGGAGAACAGGGTCAGCAGGTCCAGTTTAAGGTGCAGATTTGCTGAAGGTAATTATTTTGTTTATCTTAAAGGTGGTGACACCGGATGATGGCGTGGGTTGTTTTCCACGAGGTACTCCAGAGGAAAGGAACGAGACAAATGGGCGAGGTAGGTCTGGCAGGAGGATGTACGGCTGAAACTCGACAGGTCTGGCAAGCAGGGAGCAGGCAAGGCAGGTCTGGCAGGCGGACGACAGGCAAGGCAACAGGGCAGGATTCAAGCAGGCCAGATACTGCGGGCTTAAAGAACAAGGTAATTTGAATCACTAAACTCTCAGGTTTTCAGACTGAAGGCATAAAAACCAAATGCCCATTGCTCCAGTGTCAGGTCACACTTGGCTGCAGCCTTAAATAGGAATGTTCCTCATCAGGTGGATGGCCATCAGCTGTTGTAAATAGACGGCCATCTTGGCATGTTTGCACAGATTGGTCCTCTGTGTTTCGAGGTGGTACGGCTCTTGTGTGAAAATATGTTTTCCATCCGTGCAACAGGAGGCATGCATGCAGGGATATATGATTTCAAACACTCACAGATGGCTGACGATTTTTTCTCTCTCTTGCTTGATATCAGTACAGGATTGCATCTCCTGTTGGATGTTGAACTGACTGGGTAACTGCAGCCCTCTATCAAGTGACTCTGAACCATCTGACATCTTAATGTTTTATTTTCCCAAACATTTTAATGAACATGTCCCCCTGAAGTGATGTGGATTCATTGGAATGATTCACCTTCCTCTTCAAAGGAAGCTGGTTTAGCTATTAAAATACATAGTCTGCAAGAATAATCATGACTTTACATCTTCTACCTGTTCACTTATTATATGTGACATCAGAGGCAAAGAGTGGGCAAGTTATGTCTGTTTAGTACCAGTATGCTTCTAGCAGTAGCAACTATTTGCCATTTAATCACTCTTGTGAAATTCAAATTCAAATTGTAATTAAAGGTTTAGTTTACGTCAATCATTTCTGGTATTTCAAAAAGAACCATGACTAGGTTACACACATTCTATGTCTTGGTTTTTCTTACGTCAAACTTGAAATACAAAGTGTTAAACAGACTTTGAGTTAGCTAATCAGTAACCTTTTCCAAGAAGTTGAAATATTTTACACAACGGCGGTGACAGCTGTCTTCAGAACATGACAGAAAGGATGGATGCTCCACTGGAGAAGCCTGCACTAACCTCTGGTGCTGCAGACACGACAGGGTCAAGCGGCAAGCTGTTTTGCTGCAAATGGATGCGCAACTGGATTCCCATTGTCTACAGAGAGGAACTTTACCACATCCTGAGGATGACAGGACCTCTGGTAAAATTACTGTTTTGAAGAAAGTCAACTTGTAACAATGTTCAGATGTTGAATAAATGTTTGTTTGTCTCACCTGCCTGTTCGACATCCAGCTGCTTTCACGAGTTCTTCAGTTCTTGCTTCCGTTCGTCGTTACGATGTTCTGTGGGCGTATGGGAAATGATGTGATGGCTGGCTATGGGTTAGCTTCAGCTGTAAGTGCCATTCAGACTTTTAAACAATCACAGATGTGTTTCTATAATAGCAAACAAAATTAAATTATTATGGACAATAATAGAAACCCACCAGTATAGTGTGTATGTATTCTACCACGAGTTATGGAACTATTGGTAACATCAGAGTCCTTAAGTTTACAGGAGAATAATATAAGTATGTTTTTTTATTTATTTATTTTAGACAATCAATGTTACCACAGCAGCAACAGGATGGGGTCTGGCTCTGGCTTGTGATACTTTGGTGTCTCAGGTTTGGAAAACCCACAACTTTCTGCCTCATGTTAATATTTCCTGAGGCTCACTGTAACTCATTTCTTATCCCTATTATTCATTAGTCCTTCGCTGAATGATTAACATCTTCTGTGCTGTGCAGACATTTGGGGGTAAGAATATGTTACAGGTGGGAGTGATCCTTCAGAGGGGCATCATCATCCTCATGTTGTTCTGTCTGCCTTGCTGGGCGCTCCTTATCAATGCCCAGGCCATACTACTGTGTCTGAGCCAAGACCCTGAGGTTGCCAGGTAACTTAAAGCAGCAAAACGTGCATTTAAAACTTGTTGTCCCTGTTAAAACAAAACAATATATTCTCTCTTCTGCAGCATCAACCAATTATGATTTATATATCTAGCTGTACTTAATTGACACCAGGGTGCTCCATGAGTGTGGGATTGGGGGCTCCTTGTCACTGACTGTTTTGTCCCTATACAAGCGATGCGAGAGTTTTGTTTACATTGTTGGTAGTAAGTCGGACCCATTCAGAGTGGGAGGTGGACTCCGCCAGGGCTGCCCATTGTCTCCGATTATGTTCATAACTTTTATGGACAGAATTTCTTGGTGCAGCCAGAGGGTGGAGGGATTCTGGTTCTGTGGACTCAGGATTCCTTCTCTGCTCTTTGCAGATGATGTGGTTCTGTTGGCGTCATTGTGCCGTGATCCTCAGCTCTTACTGGAGTGGTTCACAGCCGAGTGTGATGCAGCTGGGGTGAGAATCAGCACCTCCAAATCTGAGGCCATGGTCCTCAAACGGAAAAGGATGGATTGCTCTCTTCAGGTCTAGGTAGTGACCGAAAGAATGAGATTGCAGATATGGGTGGTTGAAATTAGTTTCCTCTGCAGGGTAGCTGGACTCTCCCTTAGAGATAAGGTGAGAAGTTCAGTTCTCTGGGGGAGACTGAGTAGAACTGCTACTTCTCCACGTCGAGAGGAGCCAGTTGAGATGGTTCGGGCATCTGGTAAGGAAGCTCCCTGGGCGCCTCCCTATGGAGGTGCTTCGAACATGTCTGACTGGGGAAGATCCAGGACACACTGGAGAGACTATGTCTCTCAATGGACTGGGAACACCTTGGGAGTCCTCCCAGAAGAGCTGTAAGAGGTGGCTGTGGAAAGAAATGTCTGGGCCTTCCTGCTCAAACTGCAGCCCCCACGACCTGACTTAAGAATAAGTGTAAGATAATGGATGGATGGATGGATGGCAGTCCGTAAAGAATGCACATCACCTGGGGCCTTTATGCCAAAGTTTTAAACAGAGATCATGTGATGAAAGGAAACAGTTACAACCACTTTGGTCTTGTGAGATATATGCTTGGATTATGTGTTGAGGATGACTCTCAGCTCCTACCATGACAAATCTGGTTCAGTATCTTTAAAACTGATGAAGTTTATGTTGGCTAAAATCCATTAGCTGTGGAGGGAACATTAACATATAATTAAAAAATACACATTAAACAATTACTTTCTGAAAGCATCATTAAAATATGTACAGTGGTTTGTGAAATATTTTGCTAATAGGCAAACATGGTTGTCTCTAACATTTAACACCAAAACTTTTACAAAAGTATAGTATTCAATGTATGTATTGGGGATGGTGTTCTACTATCAGCAAAATGTTGCTGTTTTTGTGTTTCCTAAGATCAGTTGAGTGTGGTGGCCATCTTTAATTGTGTTGAATCCAAAGGTTGATTAACTGTAGATGTACAGTGAAAACAGTTTGGTCCCTCCACAGATGTGTTGGTACAATTTCTTGCCTCTTTTTTGAATTCCGAAGACAAATAAATTAGCCCAGTGTATTAAAAGATAGTGTGACCACTACCTGTTTTACTTTTTTAAACTGGATCTGATTTCATTCTTTTCTGTGTAGAATAGCCCAACTGTATATTACAGCCTTCCTTCCTGCAGTACCAGTAAGTTGTCACTTTTCTTTCACCTGTTTGTAAGAATTCATACGGTTTTGAAATGCGTTAGGTCCATTTCACCCCAATTTTAGTGGCTAATTAAATCTCAATTTATCTTGCAGGCTATGTTTCTTCATCATCTCCAGGTCTCCTATCTGCAGAACCAGGTGAACTAAAAACATCTTGTTCTCGTGTTCTGCTCTCTCATAACAGAGACTATTATTTTGCTACTTTAGTGGATTTAACTGCGGCTCAGGCCGAGCATATTGTTCTTCTCACATCGGTGCCTTTCTGTTCTTAGGGAATAATCCTCCCACAAATGTACACTGCTGCTCTGGCAAACATAGCAAACATCGTGACTAATTACATCTTACTTTACTGGCTGGATCTGGGTGTTGGGTAGGTGCACAGTTCAAATTTCAATGAAATATTTGTACCTGCTGATGTCATCCTGACTGCAATGGGCATGTTTTACAGTGGATCTGCAGCAGCAAACACTCTGTCTCAGATTTACATCTGCAGCTTTCTTTTTGCCTACATTTGGTGGAAGAAGCTCCATGCATCAACGTGGGCAGGTGAGGGAGCTGGTTCTTTGTCTCGCTTCATCTCTTACAAATTCCTTCTACATAGATGAGTGTCTTCCTCCCTCTGCAGGCTGGTGTGTGGAATCACTGCAGGACTGGGGCTCCTATATGAAACTGGCCATCCCCAGCACGTTAATGACGTGTTTTGAGTGGTGGGTTTATGAGTTTGGGGGATTCTTTGCAGGTAATCAGCAGATTAGATTTCATCAACTTAATTCGTAGATAACACAGTGCCACGATTAGAGCAGTTGTTAACGCTACCTCCCTTTAATGTCTTCTTTGTTTCAATCAGGAATGATGAGTGAGGATGAGCTTGCAGCCCAGCATGCTGTGATAATGGTGGCTTTCATCACCTACATGGTATTTATGTAATGAGCAAAGCATCACACTAACATTTCTTCTGGACAAAGTTTTGGATTTAGATTTAAAATATATTTCTCCTAATTTTCAGTTGTCTTCATGACAGTGTTTTAATCTTTTTTGTACTTGTCTATTCCTCCACATTTTGGAACACCCTTAGTTTCCTCTCGGGATTCAGGCTGCAGCATGCGCTCGGGTTGGGAACGCTCTCGGTGCAGGAGACACTGCCAGTGCGCTTCTCACCAGCAAGATGTCACTAACCCTTGCAGGTCAGTGACAAACACAATAGAATCAGAATCAACCTTTATTGTCATTGTACAGAAGTGCAACAAAATTACATTTTAATACAGCCATCCAAAGGCTGTGGAACAAGTAATCTGTCTGTCTGAAGGAAAACAACGACCAAGGTTTATCTGCATCTGGCTCTAAATAGCCTTGGAATGGGAGCACTTAAAAGAATGCTGGCTGATAACACCAACAGAACTGTGGCAGGACCTGTATGAGGCGCACAAAATTTCTCCTGAGTAATAAGTACCAAGGACAGCAGCTGCGTTTATTGCTCCCCCTCCCCCCCCCCCCCACCCTCCCCGGAGAACTTTCTGTGTGCGCTTATCAGACATGTAGCTGGCTGAAAAACATCTACAGAAACTGTGGCTGAAAATCTGAAGAGGCTCATAGACTATGTCTCACTGCTTGGAC
>JARVLU010001196.1:29089517-29101736 GCA_031762415.1 Simpsonichthys santanae | reverse complement strand
GATCCGGTATACGGCTAAATCGGTATACGGCCGAGCCGTTAGAACGGATCTCGGCCGTAAACCGGGGACTACCTGTAATGTATTTAAAATATTTCATAAAAACTTGTGAAATGACCACATGATTGGGTACAAGACAATGTTTTACAAGCTGGTATGAAAGACACTGGATGTGGTTGGATTGTAGGAACACAAACAACTTGAAGACCTGTTCTTTGTTCAGAACAACAATTAAAACAACTGAAAATGCACCAAATGGACACATTTGCCACACCTGTTCATTGTTAAATATATGTGTTGCATTCAGTTTTAGTTTGAGCATAACCCTGTAGTTCTAGTTACCACAAAGACGTGCAGTCATGCCCTCCAGTTCCCAAAGCGAGAACTATAAAGACAGGGTTTGAGTTTGGTGTGGAGCAACTTGACTGGCCTGCAAAGAGGAGCACCTTTAGAATGAACTGAAACTGGACCTTGTTTTCCATCAGCACCAGGCCTCATCAGTGCTCTGCAGAACTACATTTCAACAGAAACACACTGTCGTTTTCCTAAAGCCCTAATTATTCTCGTGCACTTTGAACTGCGTGTTTCCTCTCACAGGCCGCACATTGTTTTTATTTATTTTTAGATATGTGAGCTATCCTGTTATTGAGAGACCAACAGGGCAGGTTAAGTTCTTCTTCCCCCTCTTAAGCTGAAGATCCCCTCCCCCATGCTCAGACTGTGATTGTTGGCACAGTTCAGGTGAAGTCTGTAATTATTTTTTTTCTGATCGTCACATTGAGGCACTATTTGTCTGCTCTAGATGACATGATGAGGCCTGATGCACAAAAGAGGCCGGCTTCAAACATTTTCACAAATCATCAACAAGGACGGGCAGGTCAAGCTTTTTAAACTCCCCACCAGCTAAAGTGTCTTGCAATTAATTGTTTGTGTCACCATGTTTGTGCCTCCACACTCACGCAGTGCCCTTTGTGAGGATAAGTGGGCACCTTCTTCTTGTAGGCCTGACACCGCTTGTCACAAAGGCATGAAAGAAGCAAGGTTTGTTTCTTCCTTTCCCTCTTAGCACGGGTCAGTTTCACTCTAATTGGAGACATTTATTAGTTAGACTTCATGGAAGATAATGAAGGTTGGCATCTAGGTTGTGTGGCTGTTATTGTGAATGAAAACATTCAAAAAGCAGCAGCCGTGGAGTTGAGGAGAAATACTATTAATTTTTTGGAATTCTGCTCCTGACCATTCCTGTCGCCTTTTCTTAAATCAAAAAGGCAAAGAAAATCTGTGGTTCTGGTCTGAAAGCTAATTCAGGTGTAATTTATTTTTACTATGAACATTTTATGACATGAAAGTGTAAAGTGAGTTTGAGCGAGCATTGTTATGTTTCATCAAAGCAAGCAGTGGCCCAGATTTTCTCTGTTGGGGAGTTTCTCCAAGGATTTGCAATAGGTGGGACACTTCATCAGCCAGATGTCGGGGTGCAGCCGCACCACATGCAGGTTGCGTGACCCATTTGCTCACGTGGAGACATTTTGTCTTGGTGTTGTAGCACAGCCAAATGTTTTTCTTCTCAGTGGTTTCTATCCAACGCATGTCACCTGCTTTGGTGGTATTCCCTAAATGCTTTTGACGCACAATAAATATGAAAAGTTTGCTTCCTCCTTACAAATTCAGCAGCTCCTTTGCTAGTTTTCATCTTGGTCAGCAAATTTTTTTGGCACTTTAGCCCATGGGTTCTCAACTTTTTGGGTTCAGGGACCCCTTAGAGGGGAAAAAACATTTCAGGGGCCCCCTCATGTTTATTTAATTATTTTTTTCAGTTTGTCTCTTTTTAATGCAATGGAGATATTTGTGTAAGATAAATGCTTAAGACCTGTTCTTTCAAGTTCAACTTTGTCATTCCCATTACATGTGGTACATGAGGTGGAACAAAATTTTTGTGCTCAAGGTCCCAGTTATGCCCAAAATAGTAAAAATATAACGTATAAAAAGAAATAATATGCAAGGCTCTAAGATATATATTAAGATATAGGCCTGTCACGATAACAAATTTTGCTGGGTGATTAATTGTCTAAGAAATTATTGCGATAAACAATTATATTGATTAAAATTTGACAATAATCAGTAATTGTCAAACTTAAAAAGCACATTTTAATTTGTTTTGCATGTAGTACCTTTTTCTGACCACGGGATGGCAGTATAAGGCTGTTTAAACTGAAGGATGGATAGTGTGGGAGCAAGCAGCGTTTTTTTTTTCTTTAAGAAAAATGGGAGGAAGGCCCCTTGACGTGACATGGGCCTCTCTCAACATGGCGGACGCTAGGTGTGGTTTGAGCTCTTTAGCATAGCATTTTTCACACAAAGTTTTAATAAAAAAATCAGTAAACAAGTTCTCAGCTTCTTTTGGCAGAGAAAAATGTTTTTACATGAAGGCACGGGTTTTCAACTGTGAATTTTGGAGCTGCTACAAGATGGGAGGTTTTTTTTTTTCCCCGAGGTTGGCCTGTTAGCTTAGCTTGTAGCTTAGCTGCTTATAACGATCCAAAAACGTGATTTTGGATTGTTAAAATTAATTTTAGAGAAAGGGAGGGGTCGGTGAAGAGCACCGGAGTTGAGATTTTTGTCATCCAGTGTCTTCAGTAGAAAGAGAGAGACGAAGAAACGATAAAGCCGATAAATGAAAATGAGGTTGATAATTTTCATTTATCATGCGAATAATTGATTTGTTTTTTGTGACAGGCCTACTAAGATATACACTAAACAAAAGCCAAACGGTACGCTAAAAAAATCTTAAGATATACGTTAAACACTAACAATGTAAAACAATATGGCGTAACAGCAGCCTGAACAGGTTCTTTAATAGAGTTAATACAGTTGTTTTTTTTTTTTTTTTTTTTTTTTTTTTTTTTTTTTTAATCCTTTTAAACATGGGGTATTTTTCATTCAAGGCACACTTACTAAAAAAAATATATTGCAACTTAAAAATTACAGTTTTGAAAAAATTAACAGTATCAAAACCCACTTTAAAACTTTACCTATTCACACAATGAACATAATAAATGTTTTGCCACTTCTTCAAATTATTACATAAAATTCTTTACATAAAATGAACAGAATCATAACAGCAGTAGTCAGACCAAGTAACAGGTCTTCATTGGTTAAATGATCGTGCCAAAGTGCAAATAGTGCACGGGCCAGGCAGTGGTCTCGGGGTCCTCCTCCTGAAAATTTTGAATAAAGTAGACCTGATTTCCTGCATTTTTGGTGTATTTTAATAGGTTGTTAAACATTTATGTGCTTGTAAAAAAATAAAAATTGCAGGACCCCAAGCACCAGCTCGCAGATCCCCGATGGTCCGGGGACCCCAGTTTGAGAACCACTGCTTTAACCAATATTTAAAGTTTTTCTTAATAGCTGTATCTCTCGTGATGCTTCTGAAAATGTTATCTTAATGTATAATTCATGCAGTTGTGTCAACATGTTTACCAGACAGCATGAGGATCATGCGGACATGGAGAGCGATCGTAAAAGTGCACGGTGTTTGAACATGTGTTTATATAGATATTGGTTGACTTTTTATTTTTATTTTTTTTAATTTTAGGCCGACTACTACAGCTGCATAGCCACCATAGTGTACCTCCGTAAGGAGAATTGCCTTTATCAGGCCTGCCCGAGCCAAGATTGCAACAAAAAAGTGATTGACCAACAGAACGGCATGTTCCGCTGTGAGAAGTGTGATAAAGAGTTCCCCAACTTCAAATACCGCCTCATCCTGTCTGTAAGTGACTCAGCAGTGATCTCCCTAAAATTCTTTTCATCTGTTCTGCACGTACACTGACACAAATGCACATGCTTTGTGTGCTTCAAACTAAATTAGGACTGAGACATCATGCTTGGGCTGTTTTTACAGAATGTTGTCCTTCAAGCCAGTCCCCTCTTCCCCCATATGGCCTGTTATTTGTTTTACAACTTAGCCTCTAACTGCGTTCTGCAATTATTATTTTTAGAAATGTTAAAGCCACGTCTGAGGCTTGATGTAATGGATAACATTTAAATTGTCTCCAGGCTTTGTTGGGGTAAATGTTGCACATTTTAATACTGTGCCATTCAGAGCACATGCACACATGAACACAGCCTGTTTACAAACAACTTTTCTTTTAAAAAAAGAAAACAAATTTCATAAACCCAGTCAGTAAAAAAAACCCATAGAAGCCAGGCATCTGAAATAAGTAGCTTTTATTTTGTTCCTCTCCCCAGTTGACATATTGTTTTTCACAAGCTAAAGAATAAGCTGTGAATCTGCTTCACGCTGTCCGTGTCTGCGTGAAAACTAACGGCAACGTTGTGTGTTTTTCCAGACGTACCAGCAGGATTTAGTCTGTCTGTTAACTGCTTTATCCAAAAAAGTCATATTTCAAAAATTCAAAGTACAATAACACAACTTCACAATGATGTGACATGTTATTTCTATTTATTGTTCCTTTTTTTGTTTTTGTTCGTTTTACCCCGTGTGTCATTTGTCAGGCCAACATTGCAGATTATGGGGACAACCAGTGGGTGACTTGCTTCCAGGAGAGCGCAGAGGCCATTCTGGGCCAGAATGCAGCGTACCTGGGCCAGCTCAAAGATTCGGTGAGACTTTCCTCCCAGTTGTTTCAGAAAATGAGCAGTTCAAGAAATAAACCAGCAGTTATGTTGCTGTTCCCTGTACATGCTTCCATAAACGAGTGCATACACAAGACATTTTACTGTGCTCCTTATTAGAGGCATACTTGTAAAAAAAAAAAACAGCAGCTTTATTTTATATAATTTTCTAAACTGACTTTTAATTCTGCATAAATTGACACATTTGATTGAGATAAATGTGATTTTATTAATCTGTTCAGAATGAAGCTGCGTTCGATGAAGTCTTCCAGCAGGCAAATTTCAACACTTTCCTCTTCCACAACAGAGTGAAGATGGAAACGTATAATGTAAGTACAAACAGGAGGAGTCATTAATTGAGATGTACAAAGTTGAATGGTTGCAAATGTTCACTCAAGTCAAATATGCGCAAAAGTTATGAAAAATGAGAATATCTTGAATTTTCTGAACATTTTTCTTTTTTTTTTTTTTGTAAGGTAAAAATACACACCTGAAGCCAATCACATTTCTTTGAAAATTCCTTTTAACTCCCTGGTCCTTTATTTTTTTATTTTTTGCATTGTCAGAAGAGCTTCTAAAAGGCGTTTGTCCCAGAATGCTGCTGGTTTTTAGTTGCTTTGTGAAGGAGGAACACACAGCTTAGTGACGGTCACTCTTTCCTGTAGGCCACACAAACGGGAGGTTTGTTTTGAGGGAAACATAAAAGAATTGATTGGGTTGGGACTCTGAGCAGGAAGTCTGGAGCCAAGCCAGAGGCAGCATCCTCCCTCCACACACAGAAGAGGCCACTGTGTCTGTCACAGTCAGCTCAGCATCCTAACTGCCAGCGGCACTGCTCACAAGCATGTACTGGCCCTGCACCCAGACCCCATATTACTTCAACAGAGACACCTGCAGCTTCTCTCTGAGTTCATTTAACCTCTCAAAACTGCAAGCTATCTGCTGTGACCTCCACTCATTTGTCTAGTGTTGTATATGCCTAATGTGGGTCAAAAAGGGACCTTTAAAGTTGCACTGTAGAAATGGCAAATAAGGAACAGAAAAAAATGCTAGTTATTTTTAAAATATCTATACAAGTTATCTTTCCAACACCTGTTTTTCTTCAAATTTGAGACACAAAGACAATAACAAATAGTTCACTTGCAAAATGTGTGGGAATAAACAACAACAAAACAACAGGTAATTTATGGCATGAGGCTAAAACACATTTTATCATCTAATTAGACATCACTGTAAATTCACTGTCTCTAGTCCTTTAAAACAAGATGGCAGAAAAAGTGTCAAACAAAACTTGCATGTTTGATTTGGTAAGCAGGGCGCTTGGTTCTGCTGACACCCTCCTTGTATAATGGTAGGGGAAACGCTGGATCATTTTAAATATTTAGAAGGTTTTGTTGCTACTACTGAATTAAAAAAAAAAACAGTCTACAGCAATGTCAGGTGATCAAAATCCATTGTCAGAGTTGTTTGTGTGCAGCAGGAGTGTGCATGCAGCTTGTGTTGACATTTGTGCTCAGACGCCTGTGCTGTTTATAAGCTGCATAATAACATATATGATTGTTTCCATTAAGACTCATAGTAACATTTACGTTCCAAAACTTTACTCTAAAGACACCACAGCATGTTTTTCCTTGCTGCAGTTTAGGTTTTATTCAGAGTAAATGATTATCAAAGAGGTTTTTATTTATTTATTTATTTTCATGTGAGTATAATAGTTTTGTTTGTGTTGTTCATCTCATTGCTGCTGTTGTCACATGACCTAGATGTTTTGTTTCATTTGTGACAAAGGAGAAACCCAAGTAATGTTCTGAAACGTTGGATGAGTTCAAACCTAATGTAGCACAAGGCCGTTTTATTTGCGAATCATCAGATAAATTACCGTATGATCAGGCAAATGTTAGTCTGAAAGAATTCTATTCCAATCAGAACAGGAATACTATCTTATTTAGAATAAAGTTGAAAGTTGGATAAAAATGTGAGCCAAACATAAAAGACCCCAATATTGCATCTTTGGTTTTATTCATAAATATTTGGATTTGCAAGCAAAGTGTTGATTGAGTGGTTCCCAACCTTGATCCTTGAGGAACACCATGTTTTACTTGTTTCCCTGCTTTGACACATGATTTGAATGAGTGATTAACAGGCTTCTGCAGATTTAAGGAAGTAATTAAACCACTGACTCAGGCATGTTGGAGCAGGAAATAATTGAAATATGCAGGATGGTGTTCCTCACGGACTAGAGTTGAGAACCACGGGATTAGGTAAAATCATAATTTTATGTCATGAATCTAATGTGTTTGATGCAATTGTTTTGAATTTTGGCATTGTTTGTTGCTATTGGTTTTTGACCAGTAGTAAAGTAGATCCTGACAAGGATGGTTTTGAACTCCACCACACTTGATCGCTTGTTCTCACATTTTGCCAGTGAGCCTCAAACACATTAGGGATAAAAAAACAAAAACAAATTTTAGGTAAATAATTAGGAGTATTTAAGTGTTCATGTGAAATCTTAACAATTTAAAATATGTAGAATAAGTATCCTTTTTGCCTTTATAAATTAATTTCCTTTCACTGTTTCTAACCAGTATAAATTGAAAGCTTAATAAAAGATAAATTATAAAAAGACAATAAATTTAAAGGATAAATTGAAAGCTTAATAATAGATAAATTATAAAAATATAATAAATTTAAAGGATAAATTGAAAGCTTAATAAAAGTCTTCACCCTGATGCCGATTACTTCTAAACCCACACTGCATGGGCTGCATGTAGTAGATTTACAGTTAAAACCATCATATTGCCTGATCAGAGTTCAGCTCTTTCAGAGAAGAGAAAAAAATGTGTAGATACCGTACAAAATAAATTAGTGAACAGAAACTGAGATTGCAAAGATTTTTCTTATCCTTTATTAGGTTTGATCTAAAATAAATGCATTTATGCTCTGTGTAGGTGTAGCTACACTCCCATGTGCTGATGACTAATTTGATTACTATAAAGATCAAGTTACTTTTCTCAGTTTTAGGTTAAATATACTGTATTCTGTTACATTTCTATGCTAAAATAGGATTTAAATATTATAAACGGCAAGCTGAGCAGTGGTGTGGAGGTCTTAAATGGTACTTTAATCAAATTATTATAATTTATTTGCATAAAACATTTAGATTTCTTTTCATGAAAGACAAACCAGGTGAATGACACGTCTTAAAGAGAGTAGGCATCGGTCCAAAGGAAAACGAGTTACATTTCAGCCACTTCAGCAGCAAAGATTTAATGTAGAGAAATTGAGTGTAACCTCTGTTTAAATGCAGGGATGACTGGCCCTGAGAGAAATAACCTCCACATGTCTAGACAGCTGTGGAAGCTAAATGCCATCGCGCCACACATACCTCATCCAAATATACAGCAGAATGGAAGATGCTTGTTTCTCTCTGCCGTTGCTAATAAATTCCACATGAACGTTTTATATTATCGAGCAATAAAGTCTGATGGATTTCATTTGTAGAAAATCTTTTGGCGTATGGTTAATATGACAACCTGAATGATCTTTGCCTACTTGCATGTGTGTGTAAACAGCTGTGCCTCAGTGTTAAACAAGGAAATGTGACCGTTTTAGTTACGCTGTGAAAAATGTTTTTAATACAAATGAATTCTTGTTTATTTGACAGGATGAATCAAGGATTAAAGCCACAGTGTTGATTGCGAAGCCCGTCGATCACATCGATTACATCAAGAGGATGATCGTGAACATACGCTTCATGGCTGCAAAGTAAAAGCTGACCCTTTACAGAGTTTTGACTTTGTTTCTTCACTTCTTGTACAGCTAATAGTAAGATTTAAATGTGTTCCAATTTCCACAGTTAAAGCATTTGTGTGTTAGATTATCTTTCTTTTTCCCAAATGAATATTGCTGAAGTGACTTTCTTTGTGAAATGATGTATTGTGGAGATTTTATTATTTTCTTTTGGGAGCAGAAATGTTATTTCTTTGTCCCCCTTTGTTTGTTTGAGGAAGCAGAGCAGAGAGTGGGTCAGTAAGCCATATAAGTAATCATCACTGCGTGTGTTAAGTTAGCCAACTTTTTTTTGTGCATGTACAGGGGTCTTGTGGGGAGAAGGGGGTGCCTGCCTTTCAGTAGAAGACCAACATGGTTGCTAGCGCTCTTTTTCACCCTCTGACGCTCTTTTAAAAAGCCTGGGCTGGACCTGCACAGCCCTGATAAGAACATTTACGCTCCCACTTTTTTCTCTCTTTCTTTTCGTGCTTACTCAAGACTTTTCTTGCAAACCCTCTAACAAAGCAGAGCTAATGAAAAATATACTATTTTCTAGTAAAGCGTATGTATTGTTTTTTTTTTTTTGTGATAACTGTAAAAATAAAGACATTTGTAATCAGGTTTTGAGGTTTGTGTTTGATATTTGGAGGATTTGTTTAAGGTGGACAGCTTATGACATCTGTGTTTAAAGAATGACTTGCTGAGGGGCAGTATTTATTTTTTGTCATTTTATTGTTTGCACAGAAAACAAACTACACACAGAAAAAAAATGCCTGAGAGGTCATAAAAAAAACCAGAATGGGCTTAACAAGCACACACCCCAGTTTATAATAAATTTGAATTGACCAAAAATATTAAAATAATAATAAAAAAAACATGTTAAAAAAATTCTAAAAACTTTGTTTCAACTTTCTTTTAAATACAAATGGCAGCAGTGGTTCTGCAGAAGGGGGGTATGTAAATCATACATCCTTGTAGAGTATGAATGATAAGAATTAAACTCAAATTATGAAAATATTTAGGTAAATATAATGGAATACATTCATCAAGATCCCTGATTGATACTTATTCACATCATAAATTTTAAGAATTTATTTTTTTTAAACGGATGTGTGGACTGACTAAATGTGGAGAGCTGGTGACAATTCTTACAAAAGATTTTTTAAGTTTATGGATTGATTGTAAGAAGAATAGGTACTAGCCCAAATTAAATTACAATAAGAACTATTGGGTTAAATTAAACTATTGTACAAGGTTAACTTGTTTTTAAATATGGTTTAACCTTTTTTAAAATGCCTAAAGATTTTGAAATCTTACACACCGATTCACAATGATTCTTAAAAGTTTCTCATCAATATGGACACTTGAAGACTGTTGATGAAACACTGGAAAGTAAATTGTTATGAATATAAACTAGTTTTTTTCTGGATTGTATACTATGTTAATATTAATGCGATGCACAATTCTTGGTTTCTCTTCAAGTTTGGCTCAGATGTGCAACGGATTCCCTCCATTAAAGCAGAACACCAGCAAGGCTGCCCCTTCCCAGTGTTGCAATAACATCTTGTTTCTGCTGTGAGCTGCTTTTGCCACATGCAGAGTGCTGAAATAGATTGGACTCACCGTAAAACCTCCCTTTTCCTGTCTTTACTTTGGTGTGAGCCAAATTTGGGGATATTTGACACGTGTTTGTCATCATCTCCCTTGTATGCTTTTATTTTTGACTTTGACCTCCAAGGTGTTGCTCTGTCTACACACATTGCACATTTCAGTTGTATCAAGTCAAACCCACGTCACCTAGTCTAACCTGTTCATGCCCCCAAACTATTAATTAACAGATGGATTGATCACTCCTTTTCCAGAGACACTGATGGGTTTGTTGACCGTGTCGGTGACCATCTTATAAACTTGGCTGTAAACAGTTTTGGAGTTTTTTTTAAATCCAGTCTTATTAAAGATGGCGGTGACAGCTAAGCAGCATTGCCCCAAAACAAATAGAAGGATATGGCGCTAATGTAATTGCCGATTGCTTGTGACAATGTCAAAGAAAAGCGTTGCCAATTAAAAAGCTGATTTGTTTGCTGACTAACGAGGAGGAGTTGGAGGCTGTCAGAAGGTTGGAGGCATCATGTCACATTACATCAACATTTGGTGCAAATACAGTACTCAAATACTGCAATAGAGAAACTGATCATTAAAAGGTTTAAACAGTAAACCCCATATGACTAATAAAAGATTTGGATCAATCGGAACGAGGCAATCGTTTCTGACTGGACGGATTCATTACTAGTGTCCATTGAAGTGCAGTTATTTATTTGGGGGTCATCCACCAGTGTTTCCCACTCCATTTGGAAAAGAAATGAAGCAAGACCGGAAATCTAACATTGTCTTTTTGTGCGTTAATTTAGGAAACAGCTCAAACTAATACTGTGCGTAACTACCCTGATTTCAGATTGCACTAGATTCTCTGACAGATCACTTCTTATGTGTGAGGTAGAAGTGAGAAGTGTCACAAACTGTTATGGTGCTTGAAAATCAGTACCGGTAAATGCTTATTTTCTCCTCCAGCACACATCATTTACAAGAGATGATTGAAATGGGTTTGGTGACACAAGAATTGGTATAGAACATAATGCAAGCAGACGGTGTGTGCTGCTGTCCTGGCTGTGCTCAGGCGTAATCAACCTTCAAGGACTTTAATAAACTTTGCTTGATCGCAAAAAATGATAGAAAGTTTCAGCATTGTAAATGGTGCCATTAAAAGTGCAAACAAAGCATGTGTTTCAATGGAGGCACCTATTATTCACTGTCTGTATCTTAAACCTTGAACAAGTCCATCCACTCAATATTTTTAACTGTACATCAAAGTAAGTGGTTTTTCTGTAGTGCTACAGTATTACAAGGAGTAGCACTTTGAGTTACCATGGCAATACAATTTGCCAAAACAAACCCCATAGGATAAGTAGAGTCCTTTAAATTCTATAGAAATTGTGTGTTTTGTAATATATATCTGAGACCAGTTTTATTGAAACTCTTAAAAAGTAATAGTTGGATATGCAATTAAATTTTTTTTTGAGGGGGCAACTTCATTTAAGATGGCCGCTACAGCTTCCTTAGCAAACCCTAATTTTGAATGGTGATAATTGATAGTAATCCACAACACACAAATCTAAGATTTTTGTTTGAAATTCAAGACTGTCATAACTACGGTACACTGGCAAACACAAAAATGGCTGTAATTGTGTTAATTTGAGAAGCACACAGCTAAAAGTTTTTGTGGTAGTAGATTATAAATTCTAACACAGACTCTGAGTGCATCAAGATGCATTATAATACGAGAGAAAACTGGAAGTGGAAGCCATAATGAAACGGCACCTCTTAATGTGCTGGCTGCAGTACAGTGTTTAAATCCCATGCTTCCATGTGAACAAATGGAACTGTTTCTGACACCTGTCCATTTATGTCCCTCACTGTGTAGCAAAAACGGGGAATTGGAAATACCTTTCATCCGTCTGTCCATCCAACCATGAATGTTGCAAACTGACAACTTGAAAAATAAGTGAGATACAGTACTTCAATTTTGGCATGTAGCTGCATCTAGGTGTAAGAAAGTTTCAAAAATTAGGTTGATGGCCATCACTATATACAGGTCAACCTCGGTTTACGTTTGAATTCCGTTCCTACGGGCTGATCGTAAACCAAATTGATCGTAAGCTGAAATGATCGCACGTGGCGAACGTAAATGCGAGTTTTGGCCCGTAAACCGAAACTGAAACTAAACTGAAACCACTCGGCGGCCGTAACGTCTTT
>JARVLU010001196.1:29077544-29089417 GCA_031762415.1 Simpsonichthys santanae | reverse complement strand
TCCGTCACAAACAACTGAGCTTGTACCTGTGTGACCTCTGCTTAGTTCTTAGGACCTGTTTGTGTTGTCAATGCAGACATGTTTCTTAACTGAGGCACAGAGGACTCCAGCGTCTTTGGCACAATGTGGACATTTTATTTTCAAAACACCATTGCCACAGCAGGTGCAGAAGAGCAGAGCGTCCGGAGAAGCTCTGAGGTCTGGTCCGCTGCAGTTGATGTAGTCTGGAGTCACAAGCTGTCAGATCCTGATGCTGCGGTCCAGCGAAGGCTTCATCTGTCTGGCTGGCTGTTTTCACATACCCATCTGACAAACAACAAAAAATGAACTGTTATAATCTCCTCTAAACATCATTATCATTTGCTTTTGTCTATAATTTTCAAGTTTTGAATGTTTGTGTAATGACAAACTTGCTTTAAAGTGCAGTGGTCACACATTACTGTCCCATCCTTCTCCAAGGACACCCACGGCTGCTTGTAGAGAATCTTCATACAGGGACCGACTGATTAAACTGAAATGATACACATTACACGTTAATACAGAACTATTTATTTAGTGTTGATGATCATATTTTTCACTATTGTGGACATCTGCTGGTGTTTACTGACTGTGAGAGCAGTCAGATGTTAGATAGAGTCAGGATGTGCAATATGGCATAAAATTCTTATCCTGGTGATATTGTCTATTGTGATGAGAAGCTGCACAAAGCTACACACTAATTACGTCAGGTTTTTTTTTTTGACAGTGTTCTGTCCATTCAGCATACATGTTATGGTAGCAATCATCATCAGGCATCAGGCTGTCATACAACTATTAATAACAAAGTACAGGTAGTCCCCGAGTTACGAACGGGTTCCTGACCTAAGGACCGTTCGTAGCTCGAGTCTGCCGTAGGTCGGAGCCAAACGCACATGGCGCCGCAAGTCCGCATTTTCGGTTGCAAATCGAAACCGAAACTAAACGGCGATCGGTAACGTCTTTTTAAACACGTTTTTTTTCAATGTAAAACAACAACTGTGCACTTAGAACGCCGTTTTAATGTGTTTCCAAGCAGTTAACTAACACAATACCCTAAAAAAAAAGAAAAAAACGTAAAATGCTGCATAAAAAGTCTGTGAGGTGTGATGACGTCACTGGGGAGGCGGGTCGTAAACGCGAAAAAACTTAAACCGAGAGGGTCGTAAACCGGGGTTGACCTGTATCTGTGGGTGTGGGTGTGGGTGGGGGCGGGGGGTAACCGGCCACACCTATCATTTGAGGAAACCGCTTTCTAGTTTTTATATGGCTTAAATGTATAGTTTCCTCAAATGCTTGGAGTGGCCTGTGGGTTGGCTAAACATTAATCTATGATGGCCAAGGCCACCATTGACCACCCCCTGGCTCCAGCATTGCACCTTGTGGCGGATAAAATTTCTTGCAAGGATCCGTCACTCTGCTGCACCTTGGACAAGAGAAAAAACTCTGTTCTTGTTCACACTTTAACTCCCACAAATATCTTGAACCTAAAAATCCCAAGGTTTACATGCAAAACACTCATCTCAAAAGCTACATACGTACATTCACTATTCAAATCTCATTGGCATACTGTATGTCAATGGTGCTAAATGCATCAAGTGGTAGGCACTATCAAATTTTCTTTAGGATTTTATTTTGATAATACTACCGGTATATGCTTTCTTATCAAAACTTGACCATGCTGATCTAAATACTTATGTAAAATCCATCCATTTTCTTTACCTGCTTCTTTCTGGTCACTGGTGCCCATCTACAACAATCACAGTGTAAGAGATACACCCTGGACATGTATTATGTCCATCACAAGACTTACCTAAAATCTGTAGAATTAACTTATTATTTTTTAAATTAAAGCATTATTGTGAACAAGCATGCAAACATGATGCACTAAAGATTACACTTTAGACAGGAACCCACTTAGAGACTTATCCACCTAGGATTGGTTATTCTCTTGTATATCTTAACAATGCTCTGATGTTTGAACCGTTTTTCCAAAATCAAGAGTGTTTTTTTTATTGAATCACATTCACTCTTACAAGGTTATCAGCCCCGTTTGTTGAGAACATTTTATCACAAAGAAAATTGACACAAAAATCTTATTACCACAAAACCGCTGAATACAATGTACAGGGACACAAAGTGCTTATAAAGCATGCTTCACTGTAAATCTGTGTGTAAGTTATACAGAGTGAGCTTGTTGCCCTTAATTATACAAGGCAGTGCACATGTCGGTAAAACACACCCATTGATTGCTTCGTTGGAATGCTCATTTGTTTTATTAAGGCGCTTATTGGCTTGACATTTTCTCTCTCAGTACCAGGAAATATAAGTTTACATGTCTGCTATAAAGATGCATTTAAAGTAGGCTCTGAATGTGACTGCTAATAAGATGGAGCACCTGAGGCAAGTTGTAGTTCAAATTTTGGCCTTTGCATCCCACAGCTAATGCTTTTTAAGATCGAGTGCTGTGTGGTCAAACACTTTAACACTTTCCATAACATCAAGAAAGTATATTGCTATGCACGCTGTGTGTGACTTATTTCAGCTGTTCGTGATATAGTACAGGTGCTGTAGGAGCGTATGCAGTGTTGAGGATAGCTCTGCTTGATGAAGATAATTTATACTCGAGTTAATTTTCACATGTTGGTTAGTGCTTTTATTCATCCTCATTTTGGGGATGGAGAAAAAAAAGTTATGCCGTGATGCTAGTCTGACATTGCAGCTGCTTCAGTGAGATCAAAGTCCTCCAAAATATCATGCAGTGCTTTCGTGTTGTCTGTCCATTTCCAGCCCGTGAGACATTTTTTCAATTAATTATTTTCATGCAGTTTTAGGGAGCATATTTGCAAATCATTAGGAACTGTTGTTGTCAGCAGTGCCTTAGCTTTGGCCTTGCCCGGCGTGCTGGTTCATTTGTTTTATTGCCGGGTCTTCTTGTTTGGACCGGAGGTTATGCTGAGCCCGCGGCCCTGACACCAAGGAGACAAATGTGCAAGGGAGCACCCCTGGGGTACCACTGCATTGAATGTGAATAAGCTGTTGTGTTTTCTCATGATTCATGGGTCTTGTTTCCTCTGTGAGCCACCGGGTATTTGCTTATGCGCATGAAAATGCCTAGCCCCAATTTTCACCCTCCTTTGGTCCTAAATCTTTAGTCTATTGCACATTTGACGTAGTTTATTACTTTGTAACCCAGAAAGCCTTTGGTTTAAGTTTTTACTAAGAAGGACAACCAGGATTTGCCTTTATCAAAATGAAAGGAAATGGATATATTGATTTTTTTTTTTTTACAATTACTAATGCACACATGTAAAATCGGGCACCATGCGGATCCGATTTTTCCGGTCGGTGTTAATCTTTTGTTTTGTTCCTTTTTTCACCTGCTTTTTCTGTTATATACAAACATATTTGTAAATTGGTTTTGTTGGTATTTTACACTGTGATAATGACTTTGTGTTAGGGATGCACAATATTATTAGCATGGCATCAGTATCGGCCAATATTAGCGTTAAAGTTGAATATCAGACATCGGCCATTCCATCAAAATAACTCACCGATGTAAGACGCTGTTTTTGTATGACAGCCCAGTGACAAGGGTGCCTGCAGTGGTAGCACAACATGATGACGTCACGCGTGCCTACCTGATCTCACGGCGGAGAAGAAAATACTAAATGTCTGTGGTGTGGAAGTTTTTTTCGTTGAGGATGTCAGATTCCAAAGATTTTTGGACTACGTTGAGCCTCGCTACATCGTCCCCACTTGCAGATATTTTTCTGACGTAGCCTTACCCGAGTTAAAAAAAACAATTTTCTATGTTATTGAGAAGCTAATAGCCGATAGCACTAGGATGAGTTTTACCTCGGACATTTAGACATCGTGTTAGCCCCGTTAGCATGATTAGTCTTACGGCACAATGGATAGACAAAAACTTTGAACTTAAAAAGTCTGTCCTTCATGCACAGGAGTGCAGAGGATCCCACACTGCAGCTAGGAACCTGGAACAAGCCTCCACAAGTGAGACAGCATTGCAGGCGACTGATGCTAATAAATAATATTCAACAATTTTCTTTTTTTAAAAATACAAGTTAGTGTTATGCATATCATAAGGCTTTTATTGAATACATGTCACCAGTTCTTACAGATGTTACACAATGTTTTATAGCAAATAAGCCTAAATAAGAGAGATATGTTCTGACAAAGGGAAGTGTATATTTAAAATATTGTTATTGGTTATTGGCCAAATAAGTTTTAATATATTGGATATTGGCCAAAAATCCAATATCGTGCATCCCTACTTTGTGTAATGTTTTCAGGTGTTGGAATGACGGCTAAAACATTTGAACATGTTTAGACAAAGTATATTTCTACAAACTGGAAGCAGGTATGAAACTTAGACTCCAACGCATCAGACGGCAAAATACTCACTTTCAGCATGCACATTGGCAACTAAAAAAATCTATACCAATTCAAAAATTGTATGACTCAAATGCCTGGCAGATAAAAGGTTGCTGGTTTCCATCATCCATCCATCCATCCATCCATCATCTTTTACCCTCTTCTTCCTTCAACTTGGTAACTAACATGATATTTGTTGCTTAAATCCGGGGAATCCAGGTTAAATATGAAGATACAAAATGTCTTATGTTTATTTTTCCAAACATAATTGAAATTGTTTATAGGGAAGTTTTATTTTGAGCACTTGATTATTGGAGCATGTACCGGTAAGGGCATTTGTGTTGATCCCTTTATTTTTCTTGTTAGTAAGTTTCAAAAACCTTCATTCTTCAGTTTTGATTATTGTTGCTTTATTGTTTTGTTTTTTAATTCTTTTTTTTTTTTTGCTTCTTTTTTTTTTTTTTTTTGGTGGTGGTGGTGGTGGGGGTGGTGGTGGTGGTGGTGGGGGAGATAAACAATCTGATCAAAGGTTTTATTGCGTGTCCTCGTCAATCAGACTGTTCACGCCTGATTTATAGATTCATAGAAGAACTTGTTTTTAAGGAACGGAGTTCAGCATCATGAAGACATCGTGAATGATGATGGTAAAATAATTTTACAAACTCATTACTTTGAAGAAATAAAAATAAAATACTTTGTATAAAAGAAAGAACATCAAAGGCTCAGCATGTCACTGAAATTACCAATCCAGTTTGGTTTTCCAATATCAAAATAACTTTGAAGTTACTTGTTTTCCATGTTTCTCACAAAAGAAGCATCCTGCTCTAAAATCGTTTGGTCTTTGTTGAGCATGTTCAGGTGTGTGTGACCTTGTCTGAGTTTGTTTTAATCAAACAACCTGTAGATTTTCATAAAGGCTGCTCATTGTCAAACACCGATGAACAGTTTCCTCTCAGAGTTCATTCAATTTTTAAGATGACAAATGAGCAGTCATACCAGAGTCCAGTGGCAATTTTAGCCTCTTTTTGGGTGGGGGTGCTCAAGCACACCTAAATTTTAACTCTGCACCCCTGAAAAATAAAGAAACCATCATTAGGATTTCATAAGGAAACTCAGTTCTCAAACCTTAAATTCACCTATATTTTTCTTCTTCTTTCGGCTGCTCCCTTCTCCAGGGGTCGCCACAGCAAACTAAGTATTTATGAGAGAACTGGAGCACTATGTCTGTAGCATCTTAGCTAGTTTGTCTGTATTGTGCACCGCAATGCGGTTGTCAACCAAGGTTGGGGTGTTGGGATGCGTAAGAGAAGCGGAGCATGATCTATTCACACAAGGGGAGCTGTTGGTCAGGCTACTTCTTTTTGCTCTCTAAAATAGTTATTAAATCAAGTGTTTATTTATGTAGTTAAACGTAGATGTTTGACAACCTGTTGAAATACCAGAATGCTGGAAATGGCATCTACTTTATTCAAAACTTTCTGTGGGAGGAGCCTCAGACCCCTCCACCAGGGCCCCCCACCCCCCTCCCACACACACATTACAAATGCTTCTGACACTAATGGCCACCACAATGTTCAAGATTAAAGTCCTTGTCGGTACTGGGGGCTGAGCACCGCTAAAGGTCAGATTCTAGAATCGCCCCTGCCAGAGTCCAGTCCTGAACATATCAATGTTTCTGTCAGGATTTGTTCCTCTGAAGACAGGATGTCTCCCTAAACTAAAGTCAGAACATCATGAACTGTTAATGTGTTGATATGTCAGTGCTGCCTACACTTCAGTTTCTAGATTCTTGAGCATCATGACTCCATCTGCCTTTAACCATCCTCTCTTTTCTCTTTACTTCTACACTTTTCTGTCCTCTCCCGGCTCTGTGCAGAGACATTTTTAATAGTCCCTGTGGAGCAGGATTTGGACAGCCTTTCTTGTTATGTAACTGGGTCCTCCTGCTGCGTCTGAGTCTCTCCTTTCCTTCCTTTTCTCCTCTTCTTTATGTCTCAACTTTTTAACATTCAGGACTTTTCTTTAATTGTTAACCAATGCTAGATGAGTTCCCTGAAGGTGTGAGTGTGTGACCTCTGCGGCACTCATTTTAAAAGTTTCTGCACGTGCCCCACCATGGCTGAGGAAAGATTCAAACCAAAGACTTCCCTGCTTTGTCCTTCTTTACCTCTGCATACCCCCCAGTCTCTATATTTACCATATTCCTCAGTGTGGAAATGCACTTTTGGCTCTTTTCGTTTTACATTCTCGTGCTGCGTTCCCTCAAAATGTCTCCAGCGAGTGCTGAACATAATCTCTTGTGCAATGGGGCTACAAGTGGAGCTCATGCATTAAAACTTGTTTATTAGAATTTATGCTTAAGTTGTTCTTGGAAAATAAAACAAAAAAATTGATTATTTTTATGTTCCTGCTCAAGATATAGATTATGTCTCCACGTAAAATAGGCTAGGCTGAGCAGACCCCTCGAGGGGAGGCCGTAGCCTTGGGCGCTGCTGCACAATAAGTCTCAGTGTTCCAACCCTCTCAATCCTCAGCTTCATCGTGCACCACGGCAACAAAGCATTTATTTCTTGTTTCTACACGGCACTCTATTTACACAAACATGCTGTACGCTGTGCCGTTTGCTCTCTAAAGCGAAAAACATATTTACTCAAATATCAGTCGAGCCCTCTCATGTTTCAGGCAAAAATATGAAAAAAGGGGGTGTCAGACAGAAAGACCCTGACAGAGAGCTGCACAGGCTGCTATCCATCACTTCCTGCTGCAGATGATTGACTTTTTTACTGGCCCCTTGAAAATGGGACAGAACCTGGAGAAGCCATTCATGTGGAAACAATCAAAGACAAAGCTGTTGAAGAAAGGCATGATTTTATTTAGATAAATAGTTTTATGTAAATCAGAGTTTACTCAATTATGTTCTCTGGGGTGGTTGTGGCTGAGTGGTTAGAGCAGTCGTCCTCCAGTGGGAGAATTGGGGGTTTGATTCCACCAGCAGTCACATGCCCAAGTGTCCCTGGGCAAGACACTGAACCCCTCATTGCCTCCGATGTGTGTCCCATCAGTGTATGAATGTGATTAAGCTCTGATTATTCTTTGTACAGATCTAGTAGATGCTGTATGAATGTGTAAATGAGGCACAGATTGTGTTGTAAAGAGCTTTGAGTATCTGGATAAGATAGAAAAGCGCTATAAAAATGACCATTTATTAGTTGTTCAGCTAGTTTTTTTTTTTTTTTTTTTGTTATGTTTCCTTCAGTCTCTCCTTGGTATTCAGTTTCACACAGCTTTGTTCCATCATTCAGCTCAGCTGCCTCTACTCACTAATCAATCGTTCTATACATTTTTAATGTACGTTGACGATACGTAGTTCATTGGGTATTTGTCCGAGCTGTGCCTTGCACGTGCTGTTTCCCAGTTTGTGCTTTTCAATCATCACTAAACGTCTGCATACATGAGAACTTGACTTTGGTTGAACATAACTAAACATGACAGAATCTGTAAAACAAACACCACTCGACCTACAAAAAAATAAACTTTTGCTCCAACAAGGTGATTATCAAAAAGATGTGAAGAGGGTGAGAGGATCCTTCAACTACTTGTCAAGGTTTTACAAGCAGCACCAGTCTCTTTGACAGCAAGGCACGTTCACCACTAGCACATTCTCAAAGTGATCAGTTTTAATTAAGAGGAATTAACCAGGAATAGAAACAAGAGGATGTCAGCTCTGACAGCCGGACAAAGGCAGTGTGAGGAGGTGAAGCCACAGCAGGCAGGTTGCTGTAGGTGTGTGTGTAGGGGGCTGTGTGTGTGGATTAGCAGTTCCTGCTCCTCACACTTCAGATTTGTGTGCATCTAATTAATATGGATGGAACATTCAACCTTTTGGACTTCGGTGCCTCTCATTTCATGACTATTAATGATTTTAATGAACTGGGCTAATCAGGCCGTTTTTCTCCATTGAGCTCTGGACGGGCTGTTCAACACACGCCGGGGTCAGTAGGACACACACACACATACACACACACACGCACGCACACACGCACACAGTGGGAAACAGCACTGCCTCACACAATAATGCTACATTGTCTGCAGTGCTCTGAACACGCAGACACTGAAACACTGTCAGCACCGTGTGAAAATCTGTTTATCAGGGAGGAACAAGGTGCTTCATCATTAAAGGAGGACGTGTGCACGATGATGCTTTGTGTGGGGTTAAAAAAAATCCACCCAAAAAGAAAAACTCACATTTTAAAGATACAGAAAGACAATGCTTTGGCTAAATTTGTAGTAAATAGTTTTTTTTGTCTTCAGTGTCTGTGTCATAGTTCTGTAGTTGAAAAAATAAAATAAATAAATAAAAAACTGTATTAAACAAGAACCATGTTGCGATCAAACATTTTCCCTCTACAATGAGATTGTTAAACCAAATTCCACAAAACATGGACCTGATAAAGTTGCACCATTGAAAAAATTATTTATTGTTTATTGTATTTTCAGACACATTTTCCTGGTTTTCATGGAAACTAAACACAAACAAGTGGAATTTTTCATAATTTCATCCACACTCACTGATTCATCAATCCATATACAGTATACATATACAGTATTATCTTTTATCTGCTTCTTCCCTTTTTTTGGGTTACGTGGGTCACTGGTGCCCGTATCCAGCGGTCAATGTGTGAGAGGCAGGGGACACCCTGGACAGGTCTCCAGTCCATCACAGGGACACAGAGAGACAAATGGGACAATTTAGAGTTACCAGTCAATGCATCATGTTTTTGATCTGTGGGAGGAAACAGGAGATCCTGGAGAAAACCCACACATGCACGGAGAGAACATGCAAACTCTACCCAGAAAGGCCCCGGACCGGGATTTGAACCGGGATAACCTGCTTCCTAAGTGACAGCAGCTTTACCAACTGCGCAACCGTGCTGACTATTTTTGGAGTTGTAATGATTACACTTTTTTATGAAACTGAAAATATGCATGCAAATTGATGTTTCATTGATGAAGTATTCTTTGTTAGTTGTACCGTTTTGTTACTTTTTTATTATTGTTATTTTTTTTTATCTGTCATAGAATGTACTGGACATTAAAAAAAATGTTTTATGTTTTTTTGTTGTCCAGTGGACCAGACTTAGCTTTTTTAGATTTTTTCTACTTGGATTATATAATAATAATGTCACCATCTGTATGTTTCCATACAATGATGAAATTAGTCTCTGCATTTAGCCCATCCACCACCAGGTGGTGTGGTGGGCAGCTATTGGGGGCACCTGGGGGGGCAGCTTGGGGATGGGGTGTGCTGCCCAGAGACACCACAAGGTATGCAGTGACTGGGGACTGAACCTGGGTCTTTTGGGTCCCAAGCTGTCTGCCCTGCCTCTACACCATCTTGGCCCCTGTGAGATGCATCAGGATATTTATTAACAGTACCAAGCAAAGACATTATGAATACAATTAAAATAAAATCTGAATGTGTTATTCAAACATAAACTAGTACATGCCAAGCACAACTTAAGTTGTGTCAGAATAATACATTTTCAATGTATTTTCTTAGAATTTTGCAAATACATTTAATATATTAAATATCATTATACTTGAGTGTATTTTATTTTCACCTGGGGACAAATGAGACAAACAACCATTCACTCTCTCTCTGACCTAGAGACAATTTAGAGTTATCAATCAGCCTAACATGCATGTTTTTGGTCTGTGAAAAAAAGTTTCTACCAAAAATAAAAACAAAATAACAGTTAGCCTATTTGTACACTGGTAGCATACTGTGTCTTCTTACATGAAGGAATGCATTTCATCAGGGTTCAAACCTGGGTTTTGCTCAGGGAATTTCTCTGAGATAGTTTTTGGTAAATCTTTTCATCTGCTTTGAGATTATAATCCTGTTGAAAACCTCCTGCTCTGTTTTAGCTCCTGGACAGGATACTCCATTTTACCTTTAGCTGCTTCCATGATGCATGATGCCATCAACCTCATGTTATTATTATGATTTCTTGGCATTAATTTCTTGAACTCCATTTTTGGTTTATAAAATATTTTAAGCTAAAAAGCCAAATTTATTAAAACAAACAAAAAAAATTCAGATTTTTACTCCAAACTTGTTTTAGGAATACAGGATTCCTTTTTGTGTATTTTGAGCTGACTCATAAAATATGCTGAGCATTTAAAAAATCCCTTCATCAAGTTTCAGTGATCTAATTTTTTTTTTTCATGCAAACACCTCGGATTTAACATATTTAAACCATCTGGCATCTGGTTTGTGTTTTTGTCTATCATTTATATAAATCCAGACTAAATGAGGGTTAAATCAGAAATGACAAAGGACCAACAGAAAGAAGAAAATGATTTGAAAGACAAGTTTAATGATAAACATGCCATTCAGATAATTATTCTGTTGAGTATAAAGTGGTCTGAAATTCAAAGATTGAAGCTTGTGAGTGTGTCAGCGCTGCAGCGAATGAGGCAGAGCTGAATGAGAGAAGTGCAGCGTGTGTTACAAAGAAATGGCCTCATATTCACAAGAAAAAAGAAAAACAACAGTCGTGCCAAACACTTTGCATTTCCTTATTAAAATCCTCTCACCTTTAGATGCAACTTCCTTTTTAGCTGTTTTTCACTAGCAGGGACCAACATAATGAGTTCACAGGTTTATTCAAAGTTAAGGGATAATGAGAGTCTGGGGCTATCTGAAGGGTGAGTCCAGCAGCATGTTTTTAACCTAAAATAATGGTGGGGTGCTGACTTTCAATATGTCTAACACTGAAACACAAAAATGTGTATGTGTGTGTCATGGTCACACTCAGAGGCGGACAGCCTTACATGGAGAATTCAATGTGGCATCATCCCAACACAACCACTTTTGCTCACCTAAACAGTGACCACAAGCTCAGTGCATATAATATTATATTACAAAGACACATCAACAGCTACACATCCATCTTTAAAAAACCTCACTGAACAACGGGACCAGACTTCATAGTTTTTTTTGCATTGTTCCACCTCAAGAAGGCAACTCTAGTACCCCCACAACACCATTTACTTTTAAATTGTTCGTCATGGTGGTCCTTTGTCATAAATATAAAACACTGTCAGTATCACCATCAAAAACTACAGAATAAATAGTATGATGTCAGCATCACTACATATGTAATTAAAACATGTAAACCTCAAGGTTCCTTAAAATTGTTCTCATAACTCAATGACAGCTCCATCTCCAACAATCAGATCAGTGTGATTCACTTCAGCACTCACCAATTTGAACAGCACTGTTTGATCAGTTCAGCTCTGGGTCACAGTACATCAAGCCAGACCCCATTATTTACCCTTTACAGGTCCTTCTAAAAAAATTAGCATATTGTGATAAATGTCATTTTCCATAATGTAATGATAAAAATGAAACTTTCATATATTTCAGATTCATTGCACACCAACTGAAATATTTCAGG
>JARVLU010001196.1:29052596-29068287 GCA_031762415.1 Simpsonichthys santanae | reverse complement strand
TTGTCTTGTCTAAACAGATCTCACGTGTAAATGAGTCTATGAGGCTCAATTCAATTCAGTTCAGTTCACACGTACTTTATTAATCCCAGAGGGAAATTAAATATCAATGTGATTTATTTGTGTAAATAAATGTTGAATGAGAAAAAACACAGCACATATAATGTGTTTTTTTTTTTCTTCTGGTCTTTCTGGCCATGCAACGAGTATTCAAAGAATTTGAGTGTTCTGTGTTTTTGATGCTTTGTGTTTTAACATAGTGTTTTTTACAATCCATCTGTATTTCGGGCTTGTTCTCAACGTTAAACTGATGAGACTCAACCTTTTTACTTGTGCTCACCATGTTTTAGATTTGAATGGATGTAAATATGTTTTAACTCTTGATCTCCATGGGGGCTCCTTGGCTATGAATTCTGGGTAAATTCAGAGTCGTTTGAAATTGTTTTTACCTAAAGATCAACCCGACAGCCACATCAAACCACTCGACTCCCTCGTCTCTGCAGTGAGGTCTTTGGAGAGACATGAGACACGGTGTTGATCTATTTGAGTTTATGCTCTAACAGCAACAGAGTTGTTTCAGTTTGAATGTAATTATATCCCTGCTCAATCACTTTGAAACATTTAAGTGTTGTTTATTAAAAAGGGGTTACATCAATACATGCCTTTGTGATGATTATGTACCTTTAAACTTGAGCTTTGCAGAATAATGCAGAATTTAACCCTCAGTCTAAAGAACAACAACAACAGAAGTATACACAAGTCTTTATGACATTTATAACTTCGTATATTTGAATTTTTCAGTTTTCTTTGCAGTGCCACTTCTTTCATGCAAATAACAGTAAAAAAACAAACAACAATACGGTAGAACCATTTTTAAACCCAAAGTTTAAAAACACACCAGTGAGCTTAAAGATGCACTGCCATCACGAACACATGCACCAAGCCCCACTCAGTATTAAAACTTAAACAAATAAATCAGCTGGACCGGTGAGGCTTAAAGAAAAGTCCCATCAAAGTTATAAAAACACTTTGTTTTCTGTCTCAGAAAGCTCGACGGAGAATATGTTGTTGTTTACTTTTCATTTCAGCTCTGCAGTGTCGAGGGAGACGATGCTAATCCTTGTATTTCTGATGTCAAGAGTCCATGAAACGGGTGGAGGAGGGGGTGGTCGCTCTGAAGTCAGCGTAAAGGGTCATCAGATAAGGATTAATGAGAAGCCACACTTCTGCACTGTGGGAATAGAAAATGCCTTTTTCCATTATTTACATTTTGTCTTACCTTCTGAGAGAAGAATAATAAGCAGAACGCTGTAGAGGTTACCGCCAGCTATAGAGACTCAACTTTGTCTTTGATTGCTAGTCCTGCCCTGTCATACACTTCAAGTGCAGAAGGTCTAATTAAAATTAGGATTGCTGTTAACACACATCGCGACCTTTGACCCCGTAGATCGTAAAGAGCGACCGTTTGGAACGATGAGTGGCAGTGAGAGAGCCTTTCACCTCAGGGTTGGAGGCCTCTGTCGTGTTAAATCTGTGTGTTTGTGACACGCTGACAAACTCTTCAACACCCTGCAAGGATGCAGAAAGACACGTGACCTGGTCTTCATCAGGACTGGACTCACTCGAGACTAAAAAGTCTTTTTTTTAATGTTCGTGTCTGAGTGATTGCATTTCATAGCACTGCGCTTTTATTTTTCCTTCGGGTTCTGTTTGTTTTCCTGTCCAGTTTGGATCTCTAGTGTTTTGTATAATACCACCTTCCATTTGCCCTCAGTGTTTTTCCAGTCAGCCTGCCACCCTCACCTGTCTCCAGTCACTATTCAGCCCAGGTGTTCCCACTTTCAGTCTCTTATACGGCCTTTTGTCTCCGTCTCACCAGCGGTTCATTATTCTGAAAAGCTCTCAGACGTCTCGGTCCTCCCCAGTTTTCATTGTAAGTTGTTGCTGCCATGTCAACTTTTTGGTTTAATTTTTGTTGAAAACAAATGTTTTATTTTACTTTGAGTTTTCCGAGTCTGCCTGCATTTGGGTCCAACCTAACGGACCATGATACGACTGGGGAAAAAAAAAAAGTATGGGATTATTCTGCTCATGAGAGACTTTTAGCTTCAATTTTTTTCAAACAATTTGATGGATCTAAAAGAGTTTTCACCATTATAATTATTTGAGTAAAACATTTTTATGTTGAATACCTTTAGAAACTACCTTTGGACAATCAGTTTTTTCACACAACAGGATTGAAAGAAGCTTCTCAGAGACTTGAAGACCAGCACCGATTACAGAACCGTCTCCAGAGGAGCAAGAATATGGATTTTAAGAACTCAGACTTGTCAGCACTGATTTAAACTTTTTAAATAAAAATACTCTGATCAGTGTATGCATCTTTTGATAAGTATTACTATTGTATGAATTAATATTTTGTGTAAGTAGATGTAATGTCTTCAGTGTACTTGTTTTTACCTTCTGATTAAAAAAAACAAACCTTTTATTTAATACATTCTTGACACGCCACAAGCATGATGGCAGATGGAAGTTAGCTAAAAAGCATTAATCTGGTACAATGCATTTTTACTCAATATTTTAATGTAACATAAGTTTTCTGTACATTATCCCTGACAAATTCAGAAATAAATATAAAGTTAACCTAAAAATGTTCTAAAAATCCATTTTCTACACAACGGTTTCTATCACATATTTATTGTAAAAACGGCTTAGCTGATGTTAAGAAATGCATATTTAATCATTTCTTAATGTTCACAACTTAAAAAAAGTTTTATCATGTATATTCATGATGAAAACATTCACTTTTATCAAAGCATCTCGTTTACACAAAATATCAGGTCAGTTTTTCTAGTAATACATTACAGTATTGTTGTTTTTAAAGTTCAAAATTTAATTACAATTCCCCTTGAAATTCGATTAATAAATCTTTATTTGATTCAGTACAGACAGTATTTTTTTCCCCAATGAAAATATACTCAAATTTACTCAGACATATCCTACTTTATTTAAAAAACAAATGCAATTTTTTTACAAGGTACAACAGTTTTCAGAAGTTTCTGTTGGATCGTCTGTGATGTACTTGGGTCAAAAAATTGGACGCAGATGTCTGTGAGTGAATCTTGCTGACCCACCAGATGTTGAGCTTTTCAGTACTTTTCATTGTTGTACAGCAGACGTTCACATGACAGAAGTTGTGTTGGTATTCCACAGTAAGTGTCATATCACTATGTCCTGTCCAGAGCGTATTAAAGCAGATCAAAGAGTTGCTTAAAGGATGACGTAAAAGTCTGCATGTGCATCATAGCATGCTGATGCTGAACAGACTCACCTTCAGATGTTGGCTTTCCTTCTAAAGCTACATCACATCTCCTTGTGTCCTTGTGGAGGGGAGGTATTTGTACGTGTGATGGAAAAAAAAAAAAAAACGCAGAATAAGCCTGTTTGATGTGACAGTCTTTATTTTAATTCACTGTGATCACTTACGAAGGACTCACTGGAAGAAGACAAGATGGCGAGACGTTTAATAATTTTATTTTGCTCTCCCGAGTCTTCACAGAACGAAGAGCAACAACTGGAATAGCAATTTTGAGCCACAGGATTAGTCAGCCTGAAAGTGTGTGTTGGAAACTTTAAAATCAAATTGATCTTCAAACTAAAACCCCTTGCTGGACCTGAACACATTAGCTACAAAAACAAATAAAATAAATAAATAAATAAATACATATATAAATAAATAAATAAATAGTGTTTACCCTGCTTTCTTTCTGGTTTGAGTTTAAAATGTCATCTTATCACAGCTATCCTAAAATATTTTAGATTCTTTGATCAAGAACTGGCTTTAAAGATAAGATGTTGAAACAATGCCTTTGCTGCACACCACCTTCTGTGACGTGGCGCAGAGGTAACAATCTGTTTTCATTTCAGACAGATGTGTTCCTGCTGTGTGAGGGCTCTAGATGAAATCGTAAGGCAGAAAAGGCTGAACCTCTTAGAGTCCTGATGCTGGAATACATTTGCAAACCTTCTTAGAAAAAGTTTTAACATCTTATTTTTAGCTTTCGGTAGAGATCATGATGATGACGTAGCATTCCCACCTGTCCCCTGTGATGGAGTGGTACTCTCAGACTGCTGAGCTGGTGCTGTCAGAGGTGTAATATGAGAGCTTGGTTTTTCTGCTCACACCTCGCAAAAAATGGCAAAAACAAAACAAAGCAAAAAAAAAAAAAAAAAAAAATCCATTGAGGATAGTTTTTCACATATACTACATTATGCAGATTTTAGATTTAAATAGAAAATGTGTCTTACTCCATTTGTAAAGTTACACAGTCCAAAATTAACAGCAAAATTTTGATTTATTTAGCTTTTAATAAGAAAAAATGTAGTTTTTTGTTTCAACGTCATATTTTCACGTTATTCATACATTCATAAATGTCACAATCCCCAACTAAATATTTAATTTACAAGCTAAATATTTAGTTTACGAACTACATACTTAACTTGCAAGTTAAATATTTATTTAGTAAACTAAATATTTAGTTACTGTATTTATATTCCAAGCTAAATATTGATTTTCAAAACTAAACATTTAATTTCCCAACTAAATATTTATTGTTCAAGATAAATATTTGATTTCTAAACTAAACGTTTAATTTTTAAACTAAATATTCAATTCCTAAACAAAAATTTTAACTTGTTAACTAAATAATTAGCATGGACCTAAATATATATATTTACAAGCAAAATTTTTGATTTCCAAAATAAATATTTAATTTGCTAACTAAATATTTACCAGCTCAGACCTAAATATTTAACTTATAGCTAAATATTTAACTTGCTAGCTAAATATTTAAATTGCTAGCTAAATATTAAGTTTACAAACTAAATATTTAACTTGCAAGTTAAATATTTAGTTAGTAAACTAAATATTTAGTTAGTATTGAGTTAAATATTTATATTCCAGGCTAAATATTGAGTTTCAAAACTAAACATTTAATTTCCCTATTAAAAATTTATTGATTAAGATTTAATTTCTAAACTAAATGTTTAATTTCTAAAGTAAAAATTGAATTTATTAACTAAATTGTTACCTAAATATATATTTACAATGCCCCCCCCCCCCAAAAAAAAAAAAAACATATACATATATATATATTTCCAAAATAAATATTTAATTTGCTAACTAAATATTTAACAGCTTAGACCTAAATATTTAACTTATAGCTAAATATTTAACTTGCAAGCTAAATATGTAACTTTCAAGTCTTTCCAGTTTATTTCTTGAGCCATATTTTCTTCCCCATTGTTATTTCCAAGAATGTTAAATGCAGCATCTGAGTCCAAACATTCACTTCCTCAAAGCTTTAATCAACAGACTAAATAACTAACTAGACAACTGGGAACACCCTGAACTGGTTGGGCACATCTTATTCTAACCAATGTTTATGTGCTTTCTATACTTAATAACATTTTCATTTATTTATTCATTTTTGTTTCATTAATACATTAGTGCGAAGGTCTAGACACAAATGGAACATTTTTTGTTAAGAAGACAAGATGGCAGTTAACTTAATGTCCCCAAGTAAGATGTGTGTTTCTTTCTTTTTTTTTTTTTTTTTTTTACCATTTCATGCCTTTTTTTTTTTTTTTTTTACTTGATTTTGTAGTTTTAATGTATGTTATTCTGGAAACACAGAAACCTTTGATGAGTTTGATGTGGAGAACTTAACTGGCACACTCAAAACCTTGATCTCAGTCCCAAAGAGCACCTTTGGGATGAACTGGAACTGCAGTTAGTATCCAGATCTTCTCATTCAACATCTGTGCCTCATTAAAGCTCTACAGAATTAAATGAAACAAATTATCACAGAAACACCACCAATTCCTGTGTCAATTCTTAAATAAAATAAAATATGAAAATTTATATAATTGGAAGCTTCTGCAAAAGAGACACCAACTCCATACAACCCCCCCCTGACTTTCAGACACCATATAACTACATAGACCTTAGCTTAAAGATTGTTCCATGACAGTGAGAAGAACTGCTTTTCTTTTCTTAAGTTTTGTTTTGACAGGTTTTAAAGGTGACTTTTGGTGGAGCAGAATAATTAGCTCATGGGTAGATCACAGGTCAGCTGGCAGAAAGGTGGAGGATGAGTCATTTTTAAACCCAGTGTATGAAACTAAACTGTCTTTTTCTAACAAATGCAAAACTAATTGTTGATATAAAACAACAGCTTTACCTTACAACAGAAAGAGGCTTTTGATGGTGGACGTTCAGGTGATCAGTGGTTGTATGTGTCAGCAGTACCTGCAGTCACACAGTCAACAAAGGTTGTGGCAATAAATTTGGTATCTTGTGATTTTTTTTAACCATACTTTTTTACCATATAAGTCACACCTTTTTGCATAAATTTGCATGCCCTGGGACTTATACGGTGAAGTGACTAACTCTATTTATGTTTTTTCCTCCAATATTTATAACCAAAATTTAGGCTGAGATTTGATTATTTCATTCAATCTGTCATGAAAAATGTATACCATTTTCAGCCACTAGAGGGCGCTAATTTGGCAGTAAGTGTCTCATTAATAAATAAAAGTGATTATTACTGAGACACTTGGCTTGCCATACAAAACCACCTTTGTCTTGCTCCAGAACTCCTGGAGCAAACATCAAATCAGATGTATTTCACCGTGCCGCCCAGGCGAAATGCATCCTGTTTGACCATTAAAGTGCATTTATTAAGGAAAAGGTCAACTGAGATCACCTTTACTATAATGTCAAGCAAACAAATAATTATTTTAAACTGTTAATCTTGTTAAATTCTTGCTAAAGACCTCCCGTGCATGCTCCCGCGGCCGCCATTTGGCAGCCAATCGATTTTTGGCACAACACCGGCCCACGTTTCCAGGTGGTCAGCTGTGACGCATAACAAACGTGATGTGTCAGCGGTGACCCATAATAGATGCGACTTATATGGTGAAGTGACAAATTTATGTTTGTTCAACTTTATTAGACATGGACTGATGTGACTTGTACGGCGGTGCGACACGTACGGCGAAAAGTACGGTATTTTTTAAAAACTGCACAAGTGTTAATAACCTAAGTTCTATAACTGAACATTTTTATATTTATGTAGCTTATTTTGACACGTTAGCAACATTTGATGTTGTTTTGTTTGCAATTATTGAACTTTTGTTTCATTGAGTTGCCAGTTCTTTCAGAGATGGGGTTGAATTCGTCCTTCACTGTTAACAGCCCAGCTGCTCCAACAAACTCTGAGTGGTTTGAACTCCTGGGAAACTGATGCCAGACCAACGCGAGCCCTGAGGTACCAAAACCACCTCAAAGTCTCTCATGTGTCTAAAGGCCTCCAGCCTGTGAACGTGTGAGGTGTAAAGTCCACCTTTCACTCCTCCTGCCCGGGTCAACGACCGTTCACATTAGTGGACAAAAATCTCCTGACGACTGGAGCTCCAGATCCTTGCTTGCTCTTAATGATGTGGTGTCAAATATGTTTAACAATAGTTCTGGGTTGTTAACTTATTTTGCTTTATACTTTTGAGTAAACCTTTTGGTGGAAAAAAAAATATTGCTTATCTTACTCAAAAGAACTACACTCCACAGCAAGACAAATATTTCCATCTGTATTTACTTACAAGGTCAGATTTTCTGGATAGGTTTCATAGAAATACATAAAATACACACATATAGTATAGACCAGTCACAAGAATCTGCCCCGAGCTGCCTCCTTATCAGTTCAGCCGAGTTAACAGAACTGGGAGGTGTAGCTGCTCACTCAGCTTCTCATCCAACTCTCTCTTAACCCAAACATATGGTTCATGGGCAGATATAAGACTCTCAGCCGTAGTAGTAAAAACATCCATAACCTTTGACCAAAAATTCCCAAACACCTTTTAACCCTGATTTTTACTGTTTGTCAGCTTAAGGGTTTCACTCATCTTCACAGTGTTCTAAAATATAAAACTATATCTTTAGACCTGACGATATTTCATGACCCACCCTTCTTACCATAAAATTACTGGAACCGTCATATTCATAAGTCATTCCTTTGTTTGTAAATAGTGTGTAAATATCCCATTTTGTAATAAAACCACATACAATACAAGTACTTTGTTTTTGTTGTATGTGTTTCGAGGGTCAAACTGTGCTATAATTCCCATACATGAATCTGAGCTATTTTACGCCTTCCTGACACAACAACATGCTACAACTGTGGTTATCAACTGGTGACCCATGGGCCACTTTAGGTTTGTTGGAGGGGTCATTTGTATCCACTAGGGGTGACATTATAAAGATAAAAACAACTAATAATTTATAATTTTTACAATTAAGACAAATGAAAAGACCAGATTAAGTATCGAAATGAAGCATAAAGTTAAAGTGGGTATATTTTACTCCTTGTACTTGTTCCAGTGTTCACATATTTGCAAATAAATAAATAAATAAATAAACAAACAAACAAACAAATAAATAAATAAATAAATAAAATGACAAGGAAACTTCTAAAACTACCGGCAGTCCTTTTTTTGTTGTTTGTATAACAACCAATAAAATTAATTTCCTTTTGTTAGTTTTGGTCAAAGCTCGAAAGAGCCACTGCAGAGGGACCAAAGAGCCGAATATGGCTCCAGAGCCGCAGGTTGCAGACCCCTGTTGTAGCGGCTCATCACTGTCTGCCATGGCCTTGTGCAATTAGCTTGCAGCGCTGCAGATGCACACACAAAAATAAAGCACACCTTGATTTTCTTGCCACAAAATCAATGCAGGTCTGAGAGGAGGCAACGATGCCTGAGATCATACAAAGTGATGTCTTTCGTGCCTTTACCATCATTTTGCTTCCGTCTGCTCACTGAAAGTGATTCAAGCAGCCTAATAGCATTGAAGTACTGCCAGGAAGATGCTAATTAATTGTTGTAGCAGCTCAATAGACTAAACAGTTTGTTTTATACAGTCTTTGTTGTTTTGTTGGGTTTGTTTAGTGAATCAATAATTTTAATTCATTCATTTGCACTCCTTTTTAAAAAGTACATACACAAAGTTGTCAGCTTTGAATGTTAGAAGTCAGAATACACATTTTATTCTGAATTTTACAGGGAACCAACGAAGAGAAGTTATAATTGCAGGAATTGATTTTTCCTTTCATTTCTCATCAGAACTCTAGTAGCAGATTTTTGGATCAACTGGAGACTTTTTCCGAGAGGTTTTAAGACATGCAGTTAATGAAGAATAAGATAAGACTATTATCCCAAAGGAAATTCAAAAGTTGCCAGCTGCTTCAGATCACACAACGATAACAAAACAATAAAGTACATCAGAGAACGAATACAACAAAAGACAAGTAAGGAAATAATAATGTTAGTAAAAAAAAAAAAAAAAAAAAAAAACGATAGCACAACTTGCACATTGCAATATCTACATTAAAAACATTTCCAGAATTTCTTCCACCTGCGTAAATCGCTAAAATTAGAAACATCTTATCTAAAAATGATGTAGAAGAACTGGTTCATGCATTTGTCACGTCTAGACTGGACTATTGCAATGGTTTGTTATCTGGGTGTCCAAATACATCTTTAAAAAGTCTTCATTTAAAACAAAATGCTCCTGCCAGTGTCGTAACTGGAGTTAGTGGGAGAGATCATACCTCTCCAATTTTAGTTTCTCTCCAGTGGCTCCCTGTCAAGTCCAGAATTGAATCCAAAAATATTACTTCTAACCTACAAAGCTCTCAACAACCTAGCTCCATCTTATATTACATATCTAATTATTCCATATTTTCCCAACAGAGCACTTCATTTTCAGACTGCAGGTTTACTTGTGGTTCCTAGAGTTTCCGAAATCAGAACGAGAGGCAGACCTTTCAGTTATCAGGCTCCTCTCTTGTGGAACCAACTTCCAGTTTCTGCCCAGATGACAGTTTTAAAACTAGGCTCAAGCTTTTCCTTTTTGATAAATCCTATAGTTAGGGCTGGCTTGGACTCCTGACCCATCCCTTAGTTATGCAGCTGTAGGCTTAGACCACTGGAGGGTAAATTAACCTCAATTCATCAAAAGAATAGTTACAAATTTCTGCTCGCCTTCATTCTGGACCTGCCAGTTTGTTTCTCCTTCCTGTTCCTCTCACACCCATCCGGTTGAAGCAGATGGACGCTTGTCCCGAGCTTGGTTCTTCTGGATGCTTCTTCCTGTTAAAAGGGAGGTTTTCCGTTCCATTGGTGCCTTTGTGCTAGCTCAGGGTGGGAGCTGCTGATGAAATGAAGACTCGATGCAATCTGCTGGCTTCGTTCAGTAGATTGAAAACTTTTTTAATGGGCATTTATAATGTATGTGGATGTTGTTGCTCACTGCCCTGAGATAACTTTTGTTGTGACATGGCACTGTATAAATAAACTGAATGGATTTTAAATTAAAAACAGGAATTGGAAAAAAGTACTTGTTGCACTGTTTGTTATAGCATTGAATAGCAGTAGACCACACATGTCCACTCATCCTCCTCCAAATTTGTGAGTTAGAAATGTTCCTCAAAGATCATGTCTTCTGATTTTTGTTGAAAACAAATAAAATAAATTGAAATAAAAAGCCCAAGGTGAAATAAGCATCTTCAGACATCTCTGGACTTCACAGCCAATCTGTTATTTGACTATTAGATGAGAAAGAAGAAAAGTAAAGTTATTATTACTCTTTTGTTTACAGAGAATCAAATATTTGGAATTGTACTACAGACTTCCTGGAATAATTTATTCCAGAGGATTTCTCGCTGTCAACTACAAACATGTTCCTGTCACATCCAACCCCAGTTCATGTTTTTGTCTATAATATTTTGTTCTCAACTGCAGGACTTGCAAAGAAGCTACTTTTCAGTGAAGATGTTTAGATACAAAAAACTAGAAAATAAAAGCACTCTAGCATAAGCTTTAAACTATATTTTCACAGAGGTGAAAATGTGATAAAAAAAAAACAGATCAACAAAGATACACATCAAAACAATATTTCTAACATAATCTGATATGCTGCTGTAGATTTGATTATCTTCATGTTCGGCATGAGTCAAAAGTTTGACCCTTTTTAAATTTCTTCTTGTTCTTTCTTCTGTTTATTCCTTGTCTCAGGTTTATTTATTGGATGGATGGATTCATTCATTCATTCATTCATTCATTCATTCATTCATTCATTCATTCATTCATTCATTCATTCATTCATTCATTCAATCATTCATTCATTCATTCAGTTCATAAAATCAGTTTGATGAGTAATAGGTTGAAGCTGGTCAGAAGTCGCATTTTAGTCACCATCTACCCCCCCCCCCTCCCCCGACCCCATCATGTACCATTCATTTTCAATAGGGAGCAAAGACAGACAGCAGACAAGTCAGATGAACACACACGCACACTGTGTTTTTGTGAAGCCATGCTGTGAAGTTGCATCAAATGAAGTTGGGCATTCGTGACAGACCTTGAGAGAAAAGGTGGTGCGTGGATCTCTAAAGAATAACAATACCTCCTCATCAATGGAGTCTGTCAGACGAGCACATTTCCCCCACCGCGCGCTTACCATCCCAGATGGTGGCTTTGCGACTTTCGCTGATAACAGCCTGGATGGTTTTATCGGTCTTATCATCTGGAACCTGACGTCTGTGTTTCCCAAAAACAAAGCTGAAAGGGGAAGTCATCTGACCTCAGAACAGGTGTTCAATGTGTCTGTTCATTTGAAATCATCCAGAGCCCCCAAAACAACTACAACAACTCTGCAACTTATAAACACACATTACACATGCACTGTAGCTTCAGGATGCAGCTCCGTGGTTCTCATCTCTGTGTGGTCATGATGCTCATATAGTGCTTTGCCAGTGTCTCACCTCTCCTCGGCTCTACGCGACATGGCACAGGATCTCTTCATTGTCAGTATCCACCCCACTCAGCTCGATTTATGGGAACACCTTGTTTGAGGTTCCAAGCGAACCCCTTCAATGGGCCAGTTTTGATGTATGCAGACAGCAGCCATTGACTGGTCATTGCACCTACATCCATGGGTGTCCTGCCCAGCAAAACTGCACACTACTTCTGAACCTCCAGATTTCCAGTGTTGATGGATGGCGCCACAAGAAATGAGTGCATTTACAGAGAGATGTTGGAGAAAATGGTGCAGCATGGCTACACCTGGATTTAAAAGCAGTGCCAAGATAAACAAAAAAAAAAAAAATGGGTTAGATTATAGAGCGATTAAAAACCACAATGTGTGGAGTGGGACAAACACAAAAAGACCAGTTACGATCCTACACACTTTATACTGACAATCCTGCCCACTTTGTATTGATGATCCCACTCACTAACGGGGAATTAGGTCATTCTCCACTGTAGTGGCAAATCCTCTAAACCTGAGAAGAACCGAGAAGAGGAGAGCCGAGTGAAGCCGCACTTACCAATGGAAAAGCAGCCATAGTTCCATGAGAGTTAGGGGTCAAAGGTCACTTACATGCAATAGTGGGTTTCCTTTTCAATGTTTACTCACTGAGATTTTCTCAATTCTTACATTTTTTAAAAACATTGTGCACTGTGGATGTTCTTCTTCAACACTGCATAGAGAACTATATGAAAGATTAACCTGATGGAGTTTGGAAAGAAAATTCATCTTTGAAAACAAAACAAAACAAAAGGCATTTCCTGCAAAAATACAATGTGAATGCTTATTCTTGAATGATTTGCTGAAAGCTGCTGAAGAGGCTGAAACCAGACTGTCAATTTTCAAACGCTGAACTGTCTAACTTCTTTAATATGAACAGTTGAAGGTGTAATCAAAAATAGTTGAATGATTTGCTGAAATGCTAGCAAACAGACAACAAAGATAAATAGGGAACAGCTGGCAAAAAAAGGCAGAAAGTGCAAGCTTGGAGCAAGAAGTAGCGGAAGAGTATAGCAAAAAAGCAGAAAATACTAGCTTAGAGGCAAAAGTAAGAAAACTCTACAAAAACAGCAGAAAAAGCTTTTTTAGATGCAGAAGAATCAAAATGTTAACAAAAAGCTGAAAAAAAATGCTAGATTAGTGCAGAAGTAGCAAAACAAATAGCAAAAGGCTGGTTTTGCTTCATGTAATTCTGAAAATTCAAATGTGATTCCGGCCACTTCCGCTTTGCCTTAATGTAATTCTATTCTTTCAAATGTAATTCTGGTTGGTCAAATGTTGTTGTGTTTTATTGTTTTCGTTGCGTTTTTTTAAATGTAATTCTGTTTTTTCAAATATTGTTCATTTGCATCTCATGGTCATCGAACCACCACTGCTACCAAAAATAAACCTGCATTTAAAAGAAAATACCAAGAGTCTGAATTAAATGATGGCATCATCTCATTTGGTGAATCACATGCACTGAGTGTGCTGTGTGCGAGGAAGGGACCAGCTGGTTTATAATAGTGGTTGTGCAGTCATCATTCTCTGCACTTTTTTAAATTTTTATTTGAAGAAAAATAAGGTTTGGGGAAAAATAATTGCGTTAATAAAGTATTTTCCATTTGCCAAAATTGTGTCCTGGAATTTACTTAACTAATAATTCAATGAAAAAAAAAAAAGAAACAACCCGCCCCCCTGGCTCGGTCATAATCATTAACTGAGACTTAGCAGTTTGATGATGAAATATTAAACTTTGTGCGACTTTTGATCTTCAAAGCTTCCAAATGACTAATGAAAACATCACATTTACAGGTGACTAGGAAGGTTTTCTGGCGTGCGTCATAAATTGCCGCTGTTGAAATAAAATAAATTGCAATTTACGACGCACGTCAGAAAACCTTCCCACTCGCCTAAAAGTGTGATATTTTCATTACTGGTTTGGAAGCATTAGGTTTTAAAGTCACACACAACTCAGCGTGAGACGTGTTCCACACACGTGCCTGAAGGTTCAACACTTGCATAATGACCAAAACACTGGTGAGCTCTATAGTTACACATGGCGTGCATCAGTTCAGACAGACTCTTAGAACACAGAGAAGACTGGCATCTGGCCACAGTCTTTGAGTTCATCAGCAGGGTTTGTGTTTTACTAAACACAGCTGGGGTCTGGTGCTTGGGTGGGTGGCACAAAAAAAGTTGGAAGCCAAACGGGCGCACTAATTTCCCCATGAACGCTGGCAAATGTGATGAGAGTCACATTTTTTAAAAAGTGCTTTTAAGTGCATGCTTGTGTTGTGTGCTTTGTGTGTGAGTGGGTGTGTATTTGTGTGTTGGTTGTGCTAGGGGGCAGAAAGACGGAGGGTGTCAGTGAGATAAGCGCAAACTGAACCTCTGATCTCTCTGCAGCTTCCTACAGAGAGGGAGTGAAAGTGAGGGGACATGCATGTTGAGTCTTTTTCTGTTGTTTGTTTGGCGACATGTGATCTAACAGCTGCAGAAAAGTCTCTTCAGAGGAAGAGCTGCTCGTCTTCTGCATGTTCTTTGTGACACTTCTCTGCAAATAAACCTCAGTTGGTGTACAGAAGGCCGTTTGATGTGCTCCTCTCTGATATGTATCAACGTTCTGTTGTCTTCTTTGGTTCTGTGCACAACTCACACAAAACATTTATTGATTTTTATTATGTAAAAACAAGTGTACAGCTTCAGAGTATTAAAAAATGGGAGAAATGTCAATGTGTGCACAAAGTGGCTATATTAGTTTTAATGCTGGCTAATTGCATTTTCAGCAAAAATTCTTTGTGGGTGCTAAATTACGACCGATATTTGCTCAAGAAGCTGAAATTGAGTTATTGAAGCTAAAAAATAAAATAGAACAGTGGCTAAATGGAAGCAAAACATTGGATAAAAGCTCAATAGCTCCGAATGTTAGTTAAAAGCAAATGTGTCAGAAGGCTATAAAGCTAAAAATATCAAAATAGTAATTAAAATCATGAGGTGGCTCAGTTGGTAGAGCTGTTGCCTCTCAGCAAGAAGGTCACCGGTTCAAATCCGGTGGAGTTTACATTTTCTCTCCGTGCATGCGTGGGTTTTCTCCGGGTACTCCGGTTTCCTCCCACAGACAAAAATCCTGCGTGTTAGGCTGATTGGTAACTCTAAATTGTCCCTAGGTGTGAGTGGGAGAGTGAACGGTTGTTTGTCTCTGTGTCCCTGTGGAGCCACATGGATGGATGGATCATTAGAATCCAAACACAGCTAAAGGCTTTAAAAGCTAAGTAGCAAATCAGAAACGAAAAGCAACAAAAGGCTTGCTAAAATATGTTAAATGAAACTGGAGTTCCCAGAGAAAATACAGTATATAAACTCCACCCAGAAAGATCCCAGGCTGGGATTCGATCCGGTGATCTTTTCGCTGAGAGGCAACAGCTCTATCAATTACGCCACCACAGCAATAAATCATAGAAGTTAAAATAATTGAAAGGCAAGATAGATGCAACAAGTGTGAAAAAAAAAAAAAAAACTTGATTAGAACAAGTATACCAAGGCAGATTAAACAATGTTTTGAGTGAATTTCAGAGATGTTAATGTATTTAAATGGGGAGAATATTAGCATATTATGGTGTTGAATGTATACGTGGGCTGCAGTAGCTCTTTGGTCAACAGTATAGCATGAATATGCTTCCAGCTCATGAAACTGAAAACAGGATTTCAAAACATTAGAATACTGTGAAGAAATCAGCCCAAATTGTGCAGGACATGAATGTTTTAAACTGAGTATGACACACTTATCATCTA
>JARVLU010001196.1:28985674-28996243 GCA_031762415.1 Simpsonichthys santanae | reverse complement strand
GGGGGGGGGGGGGGCGCCGTAAGGCGAGGACTACCTGTATTCCCTCTATTAAAAACAAAGGAAGATGTGATGTGTTACATTCAGGTTAATATCTGAAGTTACTTAATAAATAGTGTCTTCATCCCAGGGTGCATCGCCCCTTCAGCTCTTCGTCAAAATAGAGTAATTGAGGGCTCCCTTAGACTCCTGAGTATTACAGGTACTAATCCAGCACCAAGCAAACATTTTAAACTGCACTCAAACTCTTCAAAACTTTGTTTTCAAGCAGCCTGATGTTTTTGTAATAATAGTGATCTTGATCAAACGCTTTCCAGACGTTCTGAAGATCTTTCAAAAAATTCCTTCTGACTTTTTGCTGCTTTCCCCTCTCATTTTCAGTCCAGTTCTTTGCACCTGACCAGAACAGCCTCTTGCACAGTACGCTTAAAAGCATAAATAAATAAATAAAATAACAGCGACAAAAACTTTTGCACAACCCTGAAGATGAACACAATAAACATTGTGGTGAGTTCATGATTAATAGAAAATGGTCACAAATATGCACAAAAGGTTGCATACTCTAGCACCATGTAATATACATATATACATATACATACATACATATATACTGTATATATATAATTATTTTACAATAAATAATAAGTACTGTATAATAAAATACAGCAAGTTGCTGTTTTATTCTTACTGCAGAACTTGCACTAAAAAAAAACAACAACTTTGTGAATCCAAGTAAAAATTACACTTAAAAAATCTTCTACCTCTCGATCGCTGTAAACAAGCATCTGAAATATTTTACTGACATGTTACCTAGGCAACCAACAGCATGACACACTGTCACGTAAACATTACCACTGAAAGAAAATGTATTCAAGAGCAAACCATCATTTTTTCCTCGCATTTCATCATTTTCTTGCGATTCCTAACTTTAAGCCAAGGAGCGATACACAGCATAAACAGAAAAATCATGGGAAAGAATAAAATTGTGGGTAAATAAAAACAGCTTTAGTGTAGCTTCCAACTAGAATACCACGGTTAAAACTGCTACATGCATGCAAAGTGTCTGCTCCTGCTCCTTTTGAAGACTTTGCAGTTTGTTAAAGGCGTCATAATGACACGCGTTCCTTTTTACCGTATCCAAAGTTTGACAGCAGAATAGCTGTGCTGTTTTGCTCCTGGTCTCACGCTGACAAACAGCAAATACTGTAATCTTTTTTTTTTTTTTTTTTGACTCACCATTTGCATTGATGTTCAACAGGGCCACTCGTACAGGGAGAATTATGTTGTCCAGGCGGAGATGCCAATTTGCTCACTACAGCTTTAAAAGAGAAAAATGCAACACGACCATGAAACATGCTGCCTTTAGTGTTACAGATGTGACTCACATTTCTTCTGTTCAGAGAGAAAGAGAGGAAGAAAAACTGCCCTAAAGTGAAAACTAACAGAGCTTCTGACAAAATGGATTATGGGGGGAAAAAATGTGCAACAGTTGCCATAATGAACATCACTGAATATGCTTTCTATTTAAAACTAAATTAGCCAGATATACCTCATATATCAGGGAACCTGGCTGCAAATAAAAGAAGAAATGCAGTCAAGGCAGCAGTTCTCATTACAAGGAGAGAACACCCTGCATGACATTGAGTTAATGAACCCATAACATGTAAATAAATGCACCATCTGTTGAAACGCTCTGCATGGATTGGTGGGTACAGAACAGGTAGTCGAGCTGGAGGTTGACCAGTGCCTAACTTATGGATCGGTCTATTTTCTGGACCGCTTATGAGCAGTCAATGATGCAGTGCCATGTTGGGTTCTAACCACTAAATGAGCACTGAGGGAGGGAACATTAGGCTTTGTTTGAGTGAAAATCTGTTGTTGGGAGATTTTCTGATCGAGAAGCAATTTTAGAAAAATACATCTGCATGATTACAGCCCCCACATGTGACTGGCTAACATTCTCTCTGGTCAGAAGCACTCGCAGAGTTTTTGGTCTTTTTGGGAACAGGATGTGATCAAAACTGAGTGAACAGAAGTTCAGACTCTTATTCCAGTTTTACTACATGATAACAGTAATTACAGTCACATGCTTCGGCTCTTTTAGACAAACTACTACATCTGTGAGCGTTTTTACAAATTTAGACCTCATAAGTGCTGTGTTCAGTGGAACACAGTAGAGCTAATTTCATTTCAAGTTCATTGTTAAAATGCTGTGATGATTTAAATAGGCAACCCTTAAAGGGGTAGTTCAGACTTCTTGAAGTGGGGATCTGTGGAAAGAATATGTACAATTATTATCTTACCTGTTGTAGAGCCTTAGGTCATAGGAATGGAATTACATCATGACCATACTGACACTAACAGCTATTCTTAGCAGAGCCAAAACCTCAGTGGATCGTTGCTTTGACATCACATAGGGCTTCCAGCAGAGGTAAGATAAGGATATTCCTGAAAGTGTCTCGGGCTGCTCCAGTACAATCTGTAGTTGCCAGTTGTGTTTACAGAAACCTCTAAATAATCTATGTAAATAGCCATGTAATTCAAAATCGATAAAGATGGAAAGGCTGATAATAATTAAACAAAGCATTTTGCATCAACTGCTGTAATTTTTTTGACAACAGAATTGTTAAAATTAGATTTACATCCACTGTTCTCTACGGGCTCTTAATGTGAAAAAAATATATATATTTTTTACATGTTTTACGTCTGTTACATCCTGGGTTTGTGTGTGTGTTTTTTTTTTTTACACTTTCACCTGTTGTGTTTGTGTGTTTAGAATCCAAGGCAAATATATGCAAAGGGGTTGAAAATCTATTCACATTATTAACTAGAGAAATTGTATTACCTGCAAAAATGCAGTGTTGATGCTTATTGTAGAAGAACTTGTGAAAAACAGCTGAAATTAACTAAAAACATGCTGTTAAGTGGCTGAAATGAGAAGGCAGGTACAATATATATTTGCTAAATTAGATTTAAATAAGCAGAAATTAGCAAAAACATGAAGAAATTAGTGAAAAAGATGAAATGAGCAAAAAAAAAAAACCTGCTGAAAAGGCAGAAAGAAGCATAAACTAGAAGGAAGTCGAAAGAGCTGAAATGAGCTCCAATAATGTGGAATTAGCTGAAAAAAAGCTAAATTAGCATAAAAACAGCTGAAAAGCAGAACAATATTAAACTTGCAGAAATAATCCAAAAGGAGCATAACAAGCTGAAATTAGCAGAAAGAAGTTAGGCTGAAAGTAGCAGACATTACCACAAAAACCTCGAACATCTGAAAACAGCTGAAAGTAGCTAAAATGCTAAAAAGGTAGCAGAAAGGTGAAAAAACAAGCTTAAATTAACAGAAGAAAGCAGAATAACATGGTTGTTGACAGAAGCAGAAATGAGTGCAAAAAAAAAGTGGAAATTATCTGAAGAAAAGCTGGAATTAACAAAAATACAACTGAACAGTAGCTAAAAAAAGAAGAATGAAGCTTAATTTACCAAGAAGTGGAGAGAGCATGTTTTTGCTGAATTAGGCCGAACATTTTTGAAATGAGTGCAACAAATGTAAGATTAGCTGAAAAAAGCAAAAATTTAGCACAAAACAGCTAAATAGTGGCTAAAATAGCAAAGAAAAAATATTGAAACATGCCAAAATAAGCTGAAAGGAGCAGAACAAGCTGAAATTAGCAAAAGGAAGTTAGAAGCACAAAAATGTTAACTAACTGAAAGTAGCTGGAAAAAAGTTTAAGTTTGCACAAGGAAGCTGAACAAGAACAAAACGTGAAATGAGCAATACAAGGTTGTAAACACATCTAAAGATTTGAAGGATGTAAAATGAGCTCAATTCATTTTCTATGGGAAACAAACAAACAAACAAACAAAAAAATTGACAGAAAACAAATATTTCAAAAAGCTAAAATTGCACTAATACCAAAATATTTTCTTGAAAGAGCTGAACGTTTTCATTTATGATTTGTTGAAATCGCTAGAAAATGGAGGTAAAACTTATCAGTTCACATCTTGTCACAAAGACCTTCAGATGAGCTCCAGCTAAAAGTGACCAATTGATTAATACACACAATTTGTGCCCTATTAGTTTATTTCCTCGTCAAAAATGCACATTGAGTCAAATGAAGCTAACGTCCACCAAATCCAGTTCTGATGACTCGAGGTAAAAGTTTGAGCTGCCTTCCAACAGTTGAGTCAGCCCTTCAGAGGATCTAAGCCCGTCCTGCTCAGGGAGGGACATGTGAAACACGGGAGCAGGCAGCATAATCACCACACGACATCCACTTTCCAAGACGTTGAGGAGGATTAGGAAACTCCGTGCCAGTTTAACAGTCCCTTCATGGGATTTAAATTTAGCGTCATTTTATAAAATCAAAAAAGTGCTTTTTCATGCTTTCATGGACAGATTTGTCGTTCTGCAGATGAATATTTAATAATGACCCACGGAGGGTTAACTCAAACCTCTAAGGCATACGCAACACTGTATTGCTGGAGTTGCTACAGTGAGAAAATCTCATTTGATCTCTGCCAATCTGAGAGTTTCAGCTCTGGAAGTTGGCTGACTGTGCTGTGGTAGAATCCTGAGCTATAATTACCAATAATTGCATGTTTCTCCTTGTGCGACAGTGTTTACATGTGTTGTGTTTAATTTTAGATGGCACCGTTGAATCTCACTTATCCGTGAGAGCATTAATAATTAGTTTGATTGTCGGTGTTGGGTAAAAGCAGGGAATCAGAGGTGGCTCTCTTTGTGTGAAAGAGAGGCAGAATTTCCCGTTTTCATTGTTGCTGCTGACAGATGAGGGGTTGGAGGACAAACGATGCAGATGAATTACAGTTTCAGAGAACTGTCTGTCTCCTCATCTTTGTGTCTCGCTGTCTTTTTTTTTTTTTTTTTGTAGTTGGCAAGAGGAAATTGTCAGAAGGAAACTGTTTTTCCCTAAAATCTGGACAAACACCTGTCTCCAAAGCCTAAAGGCTGTTGTTTTTAACAAACTCCAATTATTTTCCCTTAATGAGCTCCTGTAGTCGTCGATGTGCTCTCCCAGCATCATTACTGTAGGGACAGCAGTGGTAGAGGTGGGACTGACTGGCAGCGTACGCAGACCTGTTCCCCTTGACTGAGTGCAGGCTGAACTTCCTGACAGCTGGGAGCCGGCCTCCTGGAGCACAACAGGGATGCAGAGAAAAATACACAGAAAGCTCACAGATGCATCAACTTGTGCTGCCCCACAGAGCTGAGACTGGGAATATTGGGACTTCACATATACAGTATATGTCAACTGTATCCAGTATCACCAGTACTGTTCCAAAACAAAGAAAAAAACATGTCACAGCAAAACTTGCCTTTACTCCATTACCTTCACTGTCATTACAATTGATTTACGCTTCAAATTAAAAAGAGAAACTTAATGCAGAAGAATCTAAAGCTCATAATAATATAATTACAGTTTTTAAATAATGTGTGAATGCTTATGAAGCATTCACTATTGTGAACCATTTTTCAGCATATTTCTCATTCCACAATTTTTAAGCTATTTCAACAAATCATATCAAAACGTTCAGCTCTTTCAGGATAGTCCTGCTATGACTTTTGGTATTGGTGCAGCTTTGGCTTTTTGAAATATTTAGTATTTTCTGCCATGTTTGTTCTCAAAGAAAATTAAATGAGCTCATTTAACATCTTTCAAATCTTTAGATACAACCTTTTACTGTTCCTATCACATTTTTGTTCTGGTGCAGCTTATTTCAGCTTCATTGTGCGAATTTAAATATTTTTCCAGTTACTTTCAGCTAATTTCAGCTTCATTGTGCAAATTTAAATATTTTTCCAGTTACTTTCAGCTAATTTCAGCTGCTATTTAAGCTGTTTTGTGCTCCTCTCAGATTCTTTCTGCTAATAACATTTTTGTGCTTCTTCTAACTTCTTTCTGCTAATTTCAACTTGAAATGCTCATTTCAGCATATTTCAGCAAGTTTCAGCTTTTTCTGCTATGTCAGCTACTATTTAGCTGTTTTAGGCTAATTTCATTGTTTTCAGCTAAATCCACGTTTTTGGCACACATTTTAACTTTTTTCAGCCTAATTCAGCAAAAATGTACTCTTTCCACTTAAGCTTCTTTTGCTTTATTAGCTACTATTCAGCTGTTTTTGCAACTTTCTGCTTTTTTTCTGACGATTTCCTCTGTTTTGTGGTAATTTCTGCTTCTTAAAGCCCAATTAGCCACAATTGTGCTCTTTGCACTCTTTGTTTTTTAAGCTTCGTCCTGCCCTTTCAGCTAATTGTCAGCTATTTTTTGTGTGCTAATTTCAGGTTTGATTAGCTAATTTACTTTTTTTGGATAATTTCTGCTTATTTAAACCTAATTCAACCAAAATATGTTTTTCTGCTTTCTTCTGCTAACTTAGGCTTGTTCTTCCCTTTCAGCAACACTTCAGCATGTTGTTTTAGCTAATGTCAGCTGTTTTCAGCAAGTTCTTCAGCAATAAACATTCAAACTGCATTTTTGGAGAAAATATAATTTCTCTAGTTAAGTTTGAAGCTAATGGGAAAGAAAAACCAGAGCCCAATTTAAGTCACATGTTCAATACAATAAGCGTAATGCATTTAAAACATAAACATTGTTAAATATTTTACAGTAAGCAACAGTTATGTAGAATAGCCTCAGAGTATAAAGATAAAGCAGTCTCAAAAGTAGTCACACAAGGGTACAACCAGATTTGCATGCGAATGATAAGATCCACAAGCGTTCCACAAGTTTTGCAAATGTGTACGACAAGATTCACAAACGCATAAACAGTTTTCCAAATGTACATATTTCAGTTTGCACAAGTAGGAATATTATGTGCATACATGTACTGTATATCAAATTCACGTGCACAAATCACCTGCTGTGGACAAATCAGCCCACACGAGTGCACGGGTCAGCTTACTTGTGAATAAGACTTTTGAGAGTTTCTTGTCGGTCCTGATTCATAATAAAATAAGATAAGATTGAACTTTATTGATCCCTCAGGAAATTCTTGATAATGCTGCGTTCATGGCTGGTGAAAAGCTGGGACACATGAGACTTAACCAGATTTACTGAGTTATTGGGAAAAGACTCATTTCTAATTTAGCACAATGGCTCATGACCTCTATGAGTGCCTTCAGGGATGAGGTGATCAAATTATTGTAGAAAGCAAAAACCAAGCACAGTTCATTGTTTTAGCTTGTTCTAATTTTTTCTCTTTCTTTTAGAAGCTTTCATTCAAATGACTAACACAAACGTGAGCACTGCACTACTGTCACTGATTTTCTTTTTGTGCCAAAGCTTTGGCTATCACTTTTGTTAAACGTATTTACCATTTTTTAAAACCTCCATATTTTATGGCCAATTTAAACTCTCTCAAACTGTCTCCAAAGCGACAACAGTAGCACTCATTCATGGTTGCATTACAAAAGAAATGGAGATTTGAGGTCAGTACTGATAGAAAGAGCAGCAGCCGGAGCAGACACACACACGACTGCTATTAACCTACTATAATATTCTTGATCTCTGTCTAATCAAAGTGATGATTTAAGGACAAGGCAAAAAATTCATTTAAGACTTTCTGAGTACACTGATTAAAATCCCTCAACCTTACCTGCTTCTTTCCATAACATGTAATTCTAGTAAAACTTGCATTATTGCATAATAGTGGTCATGCCACATTTCACAGTTGTGGCAGTGTCGTGTGCAGAAAGGCCATGATGAGAGGCTCCAGTGGATGAGCTCTTGTATGGCTGCAAACAAGTGGCTTATTCCTTGTAAGACACCACAATGTGCTATGCAAGAGTACCTTAATAATTTGAAATGGATTTGATGTGCCAGTCAAGAAGAACAGACCAGAGTCAACCTAATTCCCATGGCTGGATTTTTAGGATGCTCTTTAGGTATGAGGTTAATTTTTATTTAGCAAATGTGTAGGAACCATTTATCTTGATCATATCTGAAAATATTAAAACATATTTTAAATCCTTTGGGGTAAATTATTTAGTTATAATCTATTGTAAAACCTATTTTGTTAGTACTGTGTTGTATTTGTTTGATTTTGAAAGCTAAAGACTGTGGGAACCCATACATATGTGTGAATGTACGAGATATGGGGCTGCATGGTGGCTCACTTGGTAGAGCGTTTGCCTCGCAGCGTGAAGGTCGTCGGTTCAAATCCCAGTGCAGTGTCATTCTGGGTGGAGTTTGCATGTTCTCTCAGTGCGGGTTTTCTCTGGGTACTTCGGTTTCCTCCCACAGACCAAAAACATGCATGTTAGACTGATTGGTAACTCTAAATTGTCCCTGGGTGTGAGTGAGAGGGTGAATGGATGTTTGTCTCTATGTGTCCCTGTCCTGGTGTCCCTCACCTCTTGCACAGTGATGGCTGGACATGGCCACGAGTGACCCTCGTGATTCAAAAAGGAAGAAGGGGGTAAAAATATAATGGATGGATGGATGGTATGCAATATGGTGGACCTATGTTGTATTTACCAGAGCAGAACGAGTGACAGGATGCACAAATGTTTGCTTGTATGTTGCTTAGTGAATTGGATTAAACCAAAGAAAGACATCATTTGGCTTGGACAATGGATTTCTATTTCGCCCGTGTTAAAAAACAACCCCATTCGGTCTTTTAAATAATGAGTTTAAAAGAAATTGCTGCATAAAGTGTTTAGTAAAATTAAAATGGACATCATAATAATAAAAAAAATAAAATAATTAAAGATACTTCTAACGGATGGGTGGACAGACGGATGCATGGATGGATGGCTGGCTGAATAGATGGATATTCTCCTAGACTTGATTTAAATTGTACTGCTAATACTGTAATCCATAGTAAACTATAGTGATTTAGTATTTTAAAAACATTTGTGTTTTGATCATAAGAACCTTTACATCCAGTGATTTTAATAATTATTATGAACCACTGCAGGTCTGACAGCATTCAAACTACATCGGGTCCGCAGCCACTACAGACTGCAGCTGGTTATAAAGTATTACTCAGTGTCTCAGTATGAAGTGACCAGGTTAGAGTGGACTCGTCTCAGCAACATCTCATAGAACAACCCGAACAGGGTCACCTTGATGTCCAGGTGCAAAGTTAGTAAAGAATGAAAAATGACAGAAAAGTATTGAAGTGTTTGGGAATCTTAAGTGCTGTTCTCTATGACATTGAACTGTGATTCAGTAGGTCAATATTTTTCAGCAGAGTTGCTCGTTTTCACTCAGAAATAGCTATGAAAGGATTAGAAGCAATACATTTTTTTAGATCCCTCTTGATTATTGAGCATGCATCAGGATAATTCTAGCCCTCAATTTAAAGTAGCTACTTTATTTTTAATTCTCTGAAGCATATATTAAAACTATCAAACTTTTTTTTTTTTTTTGTAAAGGCTGAAAGTTTGTGTTGTCACATAACTTCCCAGGAAGTAAAACAAATTCCATCCCATACTCACAAGCAGACTGTGGAGCTTTTGTCTTCTGTCCCAGACAAGTGTTTACGACTCATCCATTTTTCACTCCCTACTTCATGAAACTGAGATTGCTGCTTTATAGCACTACTCTTACTCCTCAATCCCCACAACTCTCAACTGCAAACACCTTGATGGTATTCCAGATGAAGAAAAAAAAAAAAAAAGAGACAATTGTGACAATGTGGCCATGTCTCCAGCATATATTAGGACGAAAATTGTGTCTCACCCCAGAGCCGCCTCATTTAACTTCTCACTGTGACATAAAAAATAAATGAATTTAAAGGTTTGCTGTCTTGGATCACCTCCCAGATATCACAAAATGAATTATTCATATTCGTGTTGTTACTGTTTGTCAGCAGCATTGGCTTTTTATGGTTACATTAAACAGTATGTCATTGCATCTAATAAAAAAATTATGCCAGCTTTTATCCTCCAGAAACTGAAAAGTACTGTTTTTACTTTGCTGTATTTAGTACTTTCTTAAAATACAGTCATGCTAATAAAAATATGTTTTCTGTTATACGACTGGTTCAGTATGAAAGTTTAAGATCCTAGATTACGCAGTAAATGGTGCGAACAACATTCAGTTGCACTACCTCCCAGAAACTACCAGCCAGTGGCCTTCACCCCGATTGTCGCTAAATGCTTCAAGAAACTGGTAATGACCAACATCAAAACAACCATCAACATCAATGAGGACCCTCATCAGTACGCATATCGCGAGAATCGATCAACAGAAAATGCCATTTCCTCTGTGGTCCACAGAGCTCTCACCTACCTGGAGCAAAAGGTCTTCTATGTCCATTTGCTCTTTGTAGACTTCATGTCTGCCTTCAATACCACAATCCCCCAAACCCTGATGGACAAACTATTCACACTATGACTGGGCCCCTCCATTTGTAACCGACTTCTTAACGAACAGACCACAGTCAGTGAGGATCCACAACTTCTCCTCCTCCACCGTAATCCTCAGCACTGGCTTCCCTCAGGGATGTGTGCTGAGCTCCCTCTTGTTCACTCTGCTCACATATGATTGTGCAGCTACCCATCCAGGCTGTCACATTGTAAAATTTGCAGATGATACAGCT
>JARVLU010001196.1:28968660-28981059 GCA_031762415.1 Simpsonichthys santanae | reverse complement strand
CTACAGTACTTACTACTTGTACTACTACTCCTACTTTGCAGTTTTTCACTGCTTCAGGTGCTTCAGGTTACGGATCCCCCACGATAAACGAGAGACTACTGTAAATTGAAAAGGTTTGATGTTCAAAAAGCTTTCTTATAGCTTGCCTATTAAAAAAAAAAAAATGAAAACAAAAATTTTTTCAAGCAGTTACACGTATTCATGCTACAAAGTTTTGAGTCTAAATCCACCCAACATTCTTCTGCTTTCCAACATCAGAGTGAAGTTTTTAGCCATGCTCATGTTAGAGAGCTTTTGACACCTATGATGAGGAAGCAGCATTGACTAAAATTGTCAGCAGCTCCTAGCAGCCAATAAGATGATGCAATGTGCACATGCTTCTATTTTAAAGGCACTTCTGAGCAGGAGGATTCTATATGAAGGCACATATTTTGACCATCAGCTGATTTTCTTCATTTTTGTTCACAAATACTTTGAGCTTTTATTGATGATTAATCTATATGGGAGGTAGAGTTTCATATATATCTTCTATAAAAGTAAATTGATTTGTGCAGAGGCTAGACGTTCTTCTTCGTTGTAATTTTTAAGAATTTAATTACAACTGAATACTGGGCCCACGGTAGCGCAGGCCTCAGCAGATATCAGTTGCAGGAACGCAGGGTATTGTTCCATAATGAGATTGTGACTGATTTTAGCAGCAGATAAATATAGATTAAATGTGTAATCCTCATTCTTCAAGGCAAAGCAAGATATTTTGTCCGATTAGTTGTTTTTATGGAGAGGGGGGTAAAATCAGGCTTTGGAACTGTGCAGGAAATAATGAAAGGACTCTGATGTTCCTGTAGGACAGGTGTTGATTCAAATTCTTCATTCCTGTCAAACTCAAGTTCCTCACAGCTACTTTCTGAAACATGGCACACAAGAACACACCACAACACACCACACACTCATTCACAAGGTATTTTATTCAGCCTGCATCAAGCCATTATTCAAAATAAAGCATATTCCAATTTCCCAATTACTCCAACTCATAGAAACTCAGATCATCCACCAGCACTGTGGAGCTAATTTACCTGAAAATAATTCAGGAAATGAGAAAACTCACCCACCTTAGTATCCATTTATCTATTTCTAATGTATTTTGAATTAATGGTAATATCAGTAAATGATGAGGTGAAATGAAACCTAGTACTGTTTGCTGAAGTTGCATTAGGTTGTAGACACTTTGAGCACAATGCAGTGTTGAGATAACTTCAGGGAATGATGACAAGGAGTTTAGGCGAGGAGAGTGAATGAGGTAAAAATGAAAGTGGATTTTATCAACACAGACTGAATTGACATGTCTGGTTGGTTCAGTTACTGTATATTTGTGCTGAAGTAGTGGCAGCGTGTCATTGTGGCATCATCTATCTACTGTTTTAATGCTTATATATTGTGGTGCTAAAAATAAAAGCAAAACAATTCAGTGTTACCCATTCCAAACGTTAGTTTTCCAACCAATGAATTGTCTTGTGTAAAAAGTGACTGCTTCAGCATCAGGAGATAAAAGTAGTAATTTTAACATACTCTCAGGTCCTATTTACACAATTTGTGTAGATAGATGGAGTGAAACCACAGCTTTTATGCAGCAGTTTTTTTTTTTTTTTTTTTTTGTGCACAAGGCCAGAACTTTTCTCTTTGAATCTAAACATTTCTGAATCCTGTTCTCAAAGTGGAAAATTTCAGGTATGAAGTTGCACTTGTGGCATTACAAGCAGCTGCAGTCAAATGATCGCACACACACACAGAACAAACAAACAAAAAAACTTTTAGTTGAAATAAATGGCAGAGAGCAGAGTGTTTTTTGTGCCACTCACCTGTTTTCAGCATGTAGGAACAAATCCAGCAATATCCTAGGTCCAAAGGGACATAGGTTCATTCACCAGTTTATGTGTAACTGTGATCGTGGAGACACTGCACGCGTGGCATGGAAACTAAAGTTTTCCCAGGTAAACCAGTTTTTTTTTAATCCGTCCCAATAAAAATTGATGAAGCTCTAATACTTTGTATTTCCATACATTGTTCTCATGTAGACAAGACAGATATATCATCAGTATTCAAATATTGTGGACAGCAATAACATTTGACAATCAAATTCATGTTACATACTTGAAGTTTGGACATTTTTTACATATATTTATTTTAATGACACTTTTCCTCACCTGAATTTATATTTATAATAAATATATGTAAAAAAAAAAAAAAAAAAACTCCAGGGACCCTCCTAATTCTGAAGACATTTATTTTGGATCAGTATCCTTTAATCAAGAGTACTAGATTTTAAGTTAAATTTCTTATTTTAAATAAGATATTTATTTATATTTTTCATTAACAAACTTTTTTTTTGTTTATGAGGGTTAACTAATGCCAAATAGCTAGAGGAAAACTAACAATGCACACAAACAAAAGCTTGGGGCTCAAATGGGTAAAAGTGAATCAGAGATCATTGCCCCCCCTGGCTCCCCCTTGGTGGTGCCCCTGATTTGCACAGAAACATTCTGGCCAGGTACACGTAGTCACTGTAACTGTGGGGTGCATTTATGTGTCTGTTGTCAAACTTTCACAGCTGCTAAATGATCATAATTTCAAACTGATCATTACCCACTTTTTCTAATTTATTGTGCATTAGAACATTTTTCATAACTTCAGTGAGCAAATTGTTGGAGACATCTGTTAATTATTCTTAATAGCCTTTGTATTTTACAGACTTGCTGGAGTGTGTAGAACAATTTCATTATAAGCACTAATTTGTGTAACAAACACTTTATGATATTTTGCTCATTCAGATAGTTTTCTCATTTTAATCCTGTACGTTTAATTGAAAAATAGTGAAAAGAGTATTTTTTTTTCTTCATTGATCTATCCTGCATGTGGAAATAAACACATTATGGTGCAGATGGTAAACAATTGCGTTGAAATTCTGGTTTGTCTGATAAAAACATTCATCAAAGCCTGTCTCTTCTCAAGTTGGTGTCTGTTTTGTGAGCAAATAAAATGGGTGTGCGTGCACATGTCAAAGTCCACACTTGTTAACTTCTTTTATTAGAGAGCTGTGCAGTGCATAGGTTTTTTTGCATTATTGCGGGGTAAGGTGGATTGTCATTGTGGCAGATCGATATTTGATCTTTTTGTTTGTTGCGTGGCGACAAAATAACATGATTCTCCTGAGGGGCAGCTGGCAGCCCCCCGAGGCAGACAGAAAAGCCTTTTAAACTGCACTTGAGCAGGAACAATAACCATGAAATAGCTGGTTGTAGATGAAAGGTTCCAGAATGGATAAGGACAAAAACACATATTGTTTTGCTGCTTTAGATGGAAAATGCAGTAAATGTTACTTTGCTGAGCTGCTCTGTGAAAACTGCCTCCTGATAAATGCACTTTTTTTTTCAATGCATTTTTATTTAATGTTGGTTTTTCTCTCTGATGAAACCGGTTTTGTTAATAAATGATTTATTCTGGGTTAAGCCTTTTATAAAAATGACCGTAAAATCGATTTATAGCAGCCATTAAACTCACTTAATACTCACGTCTTTATCAGTTAATTTGTTTTTTCATAAATAGCCAAAGCTGTGTTTTTCTCCCGCTTTTGGCAGCTCTGTATACAATTACAAATGAGAATCAAAAACATTCATCACAACAACTGAAGAGATGGCATTTACATAAAAATGCTGTTTGTCCTAGAAATGTAAGAGGTGATCTGGGGATAAATAATGTATATGGTTCTCCTTCTGGAGCCTTTAGCATTGACTATGCTGGGAGATTGTTGCTCAGTGTAAATATTTGCCTGCAGTCCTGCTCTCCTGGATTGATTTTGTGACACATCCTCTCCCTAGAAAAACAGAAAAGGTCTTGTGCAGAATTATCAATGATGCTCCTGAACAGCTTTTAACTACACAGTCAGTCTATCACGAAACATGTTGACACAGGAGCATTTATTATTTCTTAAATGCTTCTGCTGAAAATAGGGTCGAACCAGTTGTATTATTTCATCCAAGTCATTGACGTGTATTTCCTAAAAAAATATATGAGAAACAAAAGGTCAGCCCCTTTTTTTAATCCATCTGCTGATATTTTACTTATTTCACTTCTGACCGAGATACTTGTATGTCACCAGAAGACAATTCACAAGTGTTTGATGGGCACAGGAGCTGTCACCTTGATTAATGGAGCAATAACATTTACAGTCCCCTTTCAGTTTATGTTCCCTTAGACGTTTCCTGCTGAACTCTTCCCAAATATACGTTTTGTTTTATGACTTCTCTGCTGGAACAAGGTGATTTGAGCAGAACTGGACAGGAAACACACTTCCCATCTCCTCCGTCTTTTTCATTTACGACTTTCCCAATGAAGGGAGTAAACAATTTGAAAGATGGAGTTAGAAATGGACTGTATTGCATTTATACTATGTCAAGGAACGAGACAGTTTAAAAATGGCATCCCCCCCAATGCATATACCATATTTTCTGGCATATAAATCACAATTTTATGCATAGATTTGTCAGTCCTACGACTTATACGCCAAAGCAACAAATATACTTTTTTCCCCATATTCATAATGCAATTATTGACTGATGCTTTAAAATTTGAAGAACTACAACAGCAATTTCTCCAGTACGTGCTCGCTTCACTCAACTGGTGCAGGCGAAGGAATGTTGGAACTAGTGGCTCTGGCCACAATGGATGGATGGATGGATGGATGGATGGATGGATGGATGGATGGATGGATGGATGGATGGATGGTGCTGCACCGCACAGGCGAAATGAAGCTGTTTTGACCATTACCAAATTAAACGCATAATAATTGCGACTTATACGCCTAAGCGACTAATATATGTGTTTTTCCTCTTGATGATGCTTTTTTCGACTGATGCGACTTATTCGCCGGAAAATACATCTGTTTAAGAAACAATCAAAAAGGTCATGGGTACAAAACAAAATAGATCTTGAATTCATAAACTATTAAAGTTTGTTTTTGAGGATTTCTACCAAAGATTACATGAAAAATTTATGCTTTCTGTGAATTTTTAAAATTTATTTGCCCTTCTTTATTTTCAGTTATTTGAAGTCCTTTTTTTTTTCTTGCTGGTTTTGATCCATGTTTATGGCTAATTTTCTCAGCCACAACTTGTTCATTTCATGACCAGCAGTGTGATATTTGGCTCATGAATTATTTTATTTAAATAAAGTATTTTTTTAATCAATCATTCTTTTGAACATCTATAAATATGCCACTTCATACTAAAATGCAGTAGTGTGGTTTAAATATTCTCTCACAAGTTGTAGAAACTGAGTTTTGTGTTGATGGGAGAGGGACAGTTTCATTTTGTGGCTCTACCTGGCCTGTTTTTGTACAGATGTGCCACGTTCACATTGTTTCTTCTTCTGTGAAACCATAGCACTTCAAAACGTTTTAGCACTCCTATGAACATTTTTATTGCATTTTTATTTTTAAATTTCTATCACATTTACTTTAAGCTTCATATTGTCTGCTACATACATTTTAAAATTCCATTAAATATTTGAGAAGTAAGCTATAAAACAAAACCCTATGCTTGTTTTCTCTCAAATGTAAGAATAATACCAGATGAGACTGCTTACGTCTTCAAAATTCCCTCTGCTTTTTCTCCTCACCAGTGCTTAATATGAGCCAGATCCCACCATAACAGGACCCGGGAACTCTCTTATTTTGACCTGGTGTGTTCCAACACCTGTTTGCTTGAATCCAGCAACTCTCAGTCTTACTATAGTTATGAACAAATATGGACCCTGGACAGGTCGGAAGTCCATCACAGGGACACATGGAGACAAACGAGACAAATAACCATTCACTCTCTCACTCACACCCAGGGACAATTTAGAGTTACCAATCAGCCTAACATGCATGTTTTTTGGTCTGTGGGAGGAAACTGGAGTACCTGGAGAAAACCCACGCATGCACAGAGAGAACATGCAAACTCCACCCAGAAAGGCCCCCCAAATGGGAGTTGAACCAGGGACCTGCTCGCTGAGAGGCAGCAGATTTACCAGTTGCGCCACCGTGCTGCCTCCTGGGATATCACATTTTATTTTGTATGTGCACATATACTGTAATTTTTCTTCCATTTCATCATCTCGTCTCTTCCTCCACATGTGCCTTCAAAATGATATTATTTCTGAAACAGGGAAATTTTGCAGAATTAGTTCCTGTTGATTTTGGTTGGCATGAAAGAAGACATTGACATGTGAGCTTTTGCTGCAGATGAACTGTGTGTGTGTGCATGACTCACATGTTTGATATGAGTAAATGTGTATTGGGCTGTCAGGCTGAAAGCAGGGCAGTGACAGGTCCTGACTGTGAGATTGACGGGGCCCACTGGGATTGGAAAACGAGTGAATTTCTCACTAATTGAACTGTAAGAAAACTGAAGTATTGGAAGAGGCCTGACTGAGATCTAGTTTCATGTGTGTGAGGGGGGGTGTGTACCCCAGTTTTCACATTTTAATCTTCATTAATGGCCCTGCATATTTTCAGGATTGATGACGAAGCATGAATGGGGTTGTGTTTTATTTAAAGAAAGACTGCTTTGATTAAGATTTCCCTTTGTTGCTGTGAATTGGTTTTGACAGGTTGCAGCGGCACCGTGCCTGACAATTGACAGCAAAGGCCTCAGTAAATGCCGTAGTGTGTTAGCTATTTACCTGCAGATTCAAAGCTGACTTTATTTTGCCAAAATGTCAATTTGAAATTTAGAAGAAAAAGCTTTTTTATTTTATGTCTAACACTGAGACATACACTGTGATTTTTACTCTTAGAGGTAAACTCATGCACACACACACACACATCACAGCCCCCTGCTATGACAGGTGGATGAATCTTTTATATGTTTATCCATCTTAACTTTATGGCTGGTGTATTATTAAAGTGTTGTTCTGCAGCTTACATTAACCCTCTCAGACTGGGCAGCGACAGGCTAGGACATCACCACCAGTCTCTCTTGTTATTAATCATCATGTGTTCAATCATCTGTGTGTGTTTACTAGACCTGTCTCCATCTATCTCAATATCATCCCTCATCCTCCATCGCTGCTGCCCTTTGTGCTCCTTGCTTCACCTTCCTCTGTTCCTTTCTTCCCCTGTCACCCCACACCCTCACGCCTCAGCTTGTGAGTACATCTACCCTATCGGAGACCGCCTTTTGCTTTTTCTCAGCTTCAGGAGGTATGCTTTCAATGTGAACTTTCTCTCTGTCCGTCTGTTTTTGGTCTTTGATGCAAGCGGCATAGTCCTTTTCACTGATGGACAGCCTTTACTGAGCTCAGCTGTGCTTTAGCCCTGACAAAAACTTTAGCGGGCCCCACTGGAACAAGACAGCAAGGGGGAAATTGAGAGGGCACTGAAGAGGCTATGAATCTCTACACTGTGTCCCCCTGTGACAGGCAGCTCATTCTTCCTGGCCTGTAGTCAGACGCCAAGATGAATGTGACTGTTAGCTGGGGTGGATACTAACTGGAGCTACTGTTATGAAAAGGGATGTAGATGAAATGACACTAGTAAAGGGTACATATGTGTTTTTTTTAGCATGTGCCTGCAACGCTTGCATACAAGTATCAGCAATATGAGCGTTTCGCCTGCAAAAGGTAAAACGTCAGTGGTAGGCAGGCCATATCAGGTCACCTGTTTCCAGTAAGCTGTGACTCAGAAGCCTCTGTTAACCAGCCCATTATATTTTACTTGGCATTAGGTTCTGGTTACAGCTCTGCCTGTCCCACCTAAGCCCCAAGAGCACAGTATTCCCTCTACAGACAGGGCCTATTGATTACAGTGTCAGAAGCCATATTACACCGTTCCCTTATTGGACTGGCAGAAGTTTTATTCGGTTTGTCCAACTCGTGTAAAGCCAAGAGTTGACATTTAAACTGTGGCTGGTGCGCGACTGCTGGACTGAAGCTGACAGTCTCACTAATAGCTACTTTACAGATGGCATTTCACTCTTGGCTTATTAGCACTGTTAAACACAGCTTGTTCAATAAGGTGAAGGCCAGATACATTGTTTAGATTAGACGTAGTCTCGAGCAAAAGGGTACACACAAAGGCACAGGAGCTTATCTTTTCTTTTTTTATGACCTGCAGGTGAAAACATAACCACACAGAGGATTTGTTAGGGGTTATATAGGCAAGCATCCAATTTACTTGATTCACTGTTTTGTCCCCCCCCCCCCCCCCTACACTTAACGTAAATGTCACACTAGACCTCAGTAATTCATTCAGAGCCCCACAGGACCACTCTAGCTCAAAAGTTCCTCATCCAGTCCCCTTGATTCCAAGAATGACCATATTTATTAGCCACAAACAAGCTATTTTCTCTTCAACTGAATTGCCAAGAGCGTTAGCTTATTAAGATCCTATTGGAAGAGAGATCAGTCTTTATTGTCATGGTATTAACAGAGCTGATGCATGCCATGGCTCAAAGACGTATCAGAATTGGTTTCACGTGCATTTGGATCCTCCAAGGGTAATTGGTTCTTTGCTCACTTCCCCAGGCAGGTGCTACAGTTAGGGACAAAAGGATTTTAATGGAAACTTGATTGATAAATATAAATAATATATAAACACCCGTGGTAAATGGATAGTCACAGAAAACAGTTTATTAAATTGACTTTAAGCTAAAGCAGTTAATTGTTTTTGCTCACTGGAGGCTTGTGTCTTGATGGTTTGATTTGCATTTGCAAATACATGTTATGGGAACAGTTTCTAATAATTCACTGTGCAGGTGGACAGCCTTACTAGAAAGGACTCAGTCTGAGTATTTATCATCTGACACCATAAAAAGTCAGGTGATTATGTAATTGCTTCTTTCCCTTTGCTTGTGCATGTACAGTCAATGTTTTTTTTTATTATTTTTTATTTTTTTTATTTTTTTTCTTTACAAGTCTGGTATGCATACTTATTATATGTTTACACAACTAATTTTGGGTCTGCCATTGGAAAACTATAAATCAGTGCAGTGCATGGCAAAACCACAGTCTACAACTGAATATGATTATCCAATCCAACTTCCAATCCAACTTTATTTATAAAGCACTTTAAAAACACCCACACAAGACCAAAGTGCTGTACAGACAAGTGAAAAAGCACAAAAAGGAATAAAATACAAGAAAATATAATAGACAAACAGCTAATGCAATAAAAATTGTATTGGATTGGAGTCATCACGATTCAAGATGGCCACCACAGTTAAATGCACCAAGTGCATTGAAAAAATTTCCAGGAATTGTAAATCTATTAGTTTTTCTTGTCTCCTCTCTACACAATACTGCAGCTTCACTGAAAAGCTCCTTCTGCGACAGGCTGCTGCATCACCACTGCATAACGCAGCTGTCAGACTACATCCAATGTTGCTCGTGCACAATTTAATTGTTTAATATTACAAGTATTGTCTCTATCATTGTGGAATCACTGTTTAAAAAAGAACAATACCTGCTCAAACCGCAACATATCTGTTTATATTCTGTATATATACTGTGTATAACTTATTTTAACATAATGCCCAAATTTAGTGCAGGTAGAAAGCATTAAAAAAAGGTATGTGCATGTATTTGTGTAACTTATGTTTTGCAGCAACCTGATTTTGCCTTAAGGAAAAAAAAAGGCAAATTATAATAAAAGTTGTGTGAGGGCTTTATTTAATGTTAGAGTGAAATCATATAAATCTAATTTCTCTAACCCTGACACCCTGTTGAAAATGATGCAACATCATCAGATAATCTGTTTCTGTCATTTTAATCAGGACTGGATGTGAACAAAGATTAGAGGCTGAGCTCAGCAGTTTCTGGAGTGACAGAAAATAATGATATATTTAACATTATTAGATCCTTGTATATTGTTTCTTTTTATACTTTACATTTTTGCTATTTTTGGGGTGTAACTGGACCTTGAGTACACACTTTCGTTCCACCTCATGTACCACGTGATGTTAATGACAACAAAGAACCTTGAACCTTTAAATATATATATTTTTCCGTTGTTTGAGTTCTGCATATATAAAGGTTATTGTTGTTCATTCGTCCAGATGACCTGACAACTTTTTTTTAGGATTTATTTACCTGAATGACCGAGTTAACATCAAGACATTATTGTTGTCACTTTTAGCCAGTACACAAAAACTTAAAAACTCAAATAAATTAACATATAAACTGTATAAATTACTTATCTCAGGTGAAAAAAAAAGTTTATAGTTGGTAAGTAACCACCTATCTAAACTCTAAAATCATTTTATACAATAATTTCCATTTTAATTTTTCAGAAAAAGCTCAAAAGTTATGATCATTTTTGGGACCTCCCCTGGAGCCTGTGCTCATTTTACACCTGCTTGTGCCAACACCTCTTAAAAGGTGTGGTGTTTCCAACAATTGTCCAACCTGTGAAAAACAACAAGTGTTACGTGCATAATTAAGACTGTGCAGAATAAGAGACAACTGCAGTTACATGCTCCAGACGATAATAGCTGCTTTTTGTGCTGACATGTGCATCAATAAATAAATAAATAAATAAATAAATGAATAAATAAATAGATGCTTCATTGAGGGTGGAGAAAAAAATCAGGAAGTTCCAGGACAGAGGAAAAAAGGTTTGAGGAAGCAGACATCAAATGGTGGTGAACTAAAGTGGGCTGCTGTCATTCCCCCTGAGAGGACAGGTGTGGGCTACGATTAAGACTGGGTTTCACTGGCAGCCATCTGTAATCAGCGCCTGCATCAACCGCAAGGGACAGCACATTTGCAAGCATCCACAGCTGTACGCTGACATGATGCCACACACTCAGGTACACACTTTCACTCACACACAAACACACACACTGCAGGCAGCATCTTTATGAGGATGCTGCTGGGCAAAACAAGCAAACTACACAGTGATGCTGCAGCTGAATTTTAGGCTGAAGGAATGCTCGAAATGAATTATGAATACAATAATATTTTCTTCCATTTCAGATTTTCCTGTTCCAATTATGCCTCAAACACCTGCTCAACCCTTTGCTACAGGTCTCAGACAGCCTGTCCTTACTGCAGCGGCGGTTCAAACCAAATCATTTCCATTCCTTTCTGAGCTGCGGTGTAATAAGGGAACAGGAAAATGGAGGGAGAGAAGGAGGTAAAGTCCAAATGAAAAACCAGCTTCCATTTAACATCTTCTCTTTCTGGGGCACAGCTGAGCTTTATTGGATTTTTTTCTCTCTCTCTCTCTTACTTTTGTCAAATCAGAGCAAATTTTCTCATAACCTTTGGCACACGTGCAATGTCAAATTTAATCACTTTTCTTGTCAAACTATACATGAAATTAAAATGCTAACATAAGGACAAATAATAATTTAGTGCCTGAGAGGTATTGTATATTAACCAGCGCCTTCATCCTCTGCTCATGTTAGACAAAGTGATGCTGACGTCTCTGCGCTGCATCTTTATGTCACACATGTAAAGATCTCACAGAATCACTTAATACCTTCCCTTACAGGGTATAAAATGGAAAGATAATCCTGAATCTTCTCTTTTTTATAAAGAGAGTGGCAGCCAATTTCAGACTGCACAGTATGGAGGTCAAGAATCAGGAAAATGCTGAAGAGAATGTCAATCTTATGAACATTTGTTAAAAAATAAATGAAAGAAAAAAAACAGACCTATTTTTGATGTAAGGACAAACAAATACAGATAAATCACTCGTGGAATAGTTCAGAGTTTTATAAAGTGGGGTTCTGTGGAACGATTGCAAAGAAAATTATATACAACTGGTTGTGAAAAGTTCTGTAAAAGACTTCAGTTTGGAGAGAAACAGACGAGATCTGATAAAATGATGACATAAGAGCTCATTTGAGTGGGACCAAGACCAAAGCGGATTGCTGTCATCTTAAAAAAAAACATGTTTACTCTTATAAACATCTCAAAATTCAAATATTTAAAAGGTATTTTATTCATCTTTACATTGCTCCCACTTTCATTTAATAAATACTGTACATAAAAAAATATTGTTCATACAAACATACAGCAAGCTACTTCTTCTCCTTTTGGAAACAACTGTAGAATTGTATGTAAATATCAGTCCAAAATGAAATTTATGGCAATGTGAACATTTCTTTTTTTTTTTTTCTTTTTTCTTCTTTTTTTTTTTTCTTTTTTCGATGGCCTCCCTTCTCACCTCACAGCCATCCTCATCACACCATTATAGTTTTTATTTATTTATTTATTTTTTTTATATAAAGATAGAAAGAAAGGAAAGACAGAAAGAAAGACCCCAAAACACACAAGAGAAAAAAAAAAAAATTATATATAAGCACAAAGAAAACACAAGGCAAACCACCCGACCACCGTCCATAAACCACAATATATATA
>JARVLU010001196.1:28877387-28893583 GCA_031762415.1 Simpsonichthys santanae | reverse complement strand
GTATACGGCCGCGGATCCGGGCGGATCCGGTATACGGCTAAATCGGTATACGGCCGAGCCGTTAGAACGGATCTCGGACGTAAACCGAGGACTACCTGTATTTTAATGGTTTGTTAAACATCTACATGCTTCTAAAATATATTTTTAAAATATATATGAATATATAAATATTTTTGGGGGTGGGGGTGGAAGACAAGACAACCCCCAAGCACTGGCTCGCGGACCCCCGAGCATCCAGTACCCTAGTTTGAGAACCACTGATCTTCATGAAGTAGTAAGCTTACAATAAGGAAAATGAAGTATTAAAGTACTGTTACTCTTGCTACTGTTTCATATACAGTAGTTACTCTAGTTTTTTTGTTTTTTTTGTGTGTGTTTTATGTATTTTAAGAAAAAAATCACCACTTCCCACTTTCTTCCTTTCCAAAACAGTACTGAACAGAGCAGATCATGCTGAGAGAACAGGTCTGGAAGAATTGCAACCAATTAAAGGAGAGCAATGCTTTTCTTTGAAGAACTGCGGCACACAAGACAAAGTGGTAGGCTTGTAATCTGGCCCTGTGTCTCTCTGCCCACTAACCCTCATCAATCCTGACCACAGCAAGTGGCAAAGGGGCAAGGGAGAAAAGAGGAAGTGGTGTGGTGGATCAGGGTCACTTCATCTTCACCCCGTACCAACCTATCACTACATTTTGAGCCACTATTGCCTCATCAACAAGGGACTTTAAATGTCAGCAGTGCCCGGCTGACAGTGTCGTCTATACAGTACAGATCTACTCTGAATCAAACCCCTGGGACTTGATACATGTTTCTATCCTGGTTCATCTATTCTGCTGTTACCTCTGAGGGAGCAAGTAACAGCGCCTCTATACTGATGTCCCCCATTTAAGAAAATTTAAATGGTGAATGTTTCGTAATTTTTAAGATGAGTGTTTTTCTGGACTAGAGTTGAACAGGGAATGCAAATAAACCTTAACGCTTTTTTGTTTTTGTTTTTTTCAACTGGGTAGGAGTTATACCGTGTTTAAGAAGATATGTTTTTTTTAGGTTTATTTTATTTTTTCTTCTTCGAGGTAGAGCAGGGTGATGGATCCTGGTGAGAGGAGAAAGCAATTATATCCACTAGCGGGTGGCAGAGCCAGGGGGTGGCCTTGGCCACCACTGATTAATCTTTGGTTACCCCAATTATTTGAGGAAACTATACTTTTAAGCAATAAAATAACTAAGCATATACTGTATATTCATGATGGTGGTCATCTTGAATTGTACATGTTTGAAAGGGACTTTAATGCCTATGCATAAATTATTTACCCAGCTCGCAAGAAGGATGGCCATCTTGGATTTTGACCCGGCAACCCAATTTTGAAAATGTTTCTTATGCCCAGATGTTGCCACATACCAAAATGGAAGTCGGTACCTCACCTAATTTTCAAGTTATCATGCTCACAACATGGTTGAATGAACAGATGAATGGACAAACAGATTGATGGACAAATTGGGAGGTATTTCCATTTCCCCCTCTTCGCTCCATTATGGAGGACAAAAACATGAGGCAGGTGAGCTCATTAATTCTAATGGAAAATTGTGATAATATTTATAGTGACAAAAAGTGCATCTACTTACTTTAAATGCAGCATACTTATATAAAAACACCAATGTAAAACAATAGTTTTTGCATCTGTTGTGAACATCATTTATCATGCTTGTTTTAGACACAAAACGCAGATGCAATGTATATGTCACGTTTGGGGTGCTTGTGAACCCAGTGTGCAGACAGGCAGGCAAGGACTCAGGATTTATTAACAAAACAAGAGCGCTCTCAGGGCAGCAAAAAGAAACAGGGATGGACAGGTGGTACTCACGGAACAGACAAGACATCACCAGTGAACAGTAGACAATGCCAGGACAAGGACTAACACAGAGACACAGACTTAATTAGAGGGAAACACCAATCAGACAAAGTGAAGACACCTGTGAGTGATCACAGATGCCAGGAAACAGAGACTGAAGACGCAGGACATAAACACAACAAAAGATGGGGCTAGACACCAAAGAAACACAAACAGAGACAAACTGAGGATCAGTGATACACAGACATGAACATGACACCCAGGACAAAACCATAATTCCTACAGTATATCCTTCAACATTAAATAGCTAATGTGTTGTTCTGCTTACCCCTGCTGTAAGAAACTTATAGTAAAGCTGACCTGAAGGGCAGGGGAAACAGCAACCATAGAACATGACAATGTTCAGAACTGTAGCCAATAAAGACCCTCGAGTCATGTTGGACGTGTCCCACTGGACACTCATCTCCTCTCCTCACTCAGACATTTGTTACCTCAAGCTTGTGTTCCAGTTATCCTTTAAAAATATGTCCATCTGTTACCATCTGTTTGATTCGCTTCAAGGACAAATCATGTTTTTGTCTTATTTGTTGATGTCTTGGTCTTGTTTTATTGTCACAACAAACTCCTTGCTCCTCTGTAAGAAGGACACCGCTGTTCTTGTTGGTTCTCATTAGTGTTGCGGTTTTACTTGTTTTGCATAATTATTCTCTGTATTTAATACAACATGTGTATGGCGACGTTGTTTCTGTTTCATTGGACTAAACTTTATGCCGTCTCCTAATAAATATGATCTGTAAGAACAAAAACATATGAATATTTTTATTTGAATCTCTTTTTTACCAAATAGATGCATCAAAACAAATCTGTTTGCAAGTCACTGTATTATAGGTTTTGAAAACTAATTTGACTGAGTCTAAAATCAAAATTCCAGTCTACCAGGCATTCGCCAGAGTTTAATTAAATCTCAGCATCAGATTATAGGTTTATGTATTGCTAAAGTTTCTAATATACAGAAATGCCTGTCTGTTTTCTTTATGTCTTGTCTATAAATCTGTGTATAACATTTACGTCTTATACTTGCTGTATGTTTACCTGCAAAGTAATCTTGTTGGCCAATTGACTTACTGTCAGAATGTTAAGTGTTATACTGTGTTGTGCAGTCACTGGTGTCAAGGTTTGACAGTTTTTCTTAACAGTGACAAATAATAGAGAAGACAAATAAGAACATTAGAGATCAGGGACTTGGCATTTTTCTTTTTACCACCTCAAGTGACTGCATAAGAAGCCTTCTTGAAGCACACATGGCGTGTGGACACATGGCATACTGATGGCTGCAGGGAGTTAGGAAGAAAGAAAGCTTTGCAGTCATGCCGTTGTCGGTATTATGGACAGCTCCAGAGAGAGTTTGAAGCCTTGTCCTCTCATAATGCTGAGCAAGAGCCACAGTGCTTGTTTTTTTCTATTTATTTCAGTGAGTCAAAGATTGGGGGTGGGGGGTGGGGGGGGCACACCAGTGTGTGTATTCAAGCCTAAGCCAGCTCTGGCCTGATTGTGTCAAGTTCAGACATCACTTTTTCGGGTACTGAATGAGAAGAAGCACATAAGAAGGAAAAGCACGGAAAAGTTTCATGAGTGTTCCATCAGCTTTAAAAGAGTCTAGACAGCTACGCGTGTACAGTATGTCATCTCAAATTGTTCTCGTTCCCCCCTCTGACGCACTTGTTTTGGCTTAAATCTCTCTGTTGCCTCAGCACACATTTCAGAGCTACTAGCTACAACAGGATCAAGCTCACAGAATAATTATCTGGCAAATCCAAACAAATATTGAGTAAAATCTGTTGCACACTTTAGTAATATTATATTCTTAACAACATTCAATTTGTTATATTACATGACCAAGTTCTTTTAAAAAAATGCAACGTATTTTGTATATATTTTTAGTGTTTACAGAGTTTTACAAAAGTGCGAGCTATAACCTCAGACAATATCTTTTGAGTAGTTAAACCTTTGAAATTATTTATTCTTTAAAGTCTTTTAAACTACAACAACATCTCTGAATCCAAAACATAAGATAAGTTCAACTTTTACATAGCTCTTTAAATTCAGTTGCCAACTGTTCAAAAGTGCAGGTAGGACGCCCTTTAAAAATATAATTTGACCCACAAAGTAGTTCCTCTTAATTAAAACAATACTCGCTTAATAACATGGCTGGTTGTGCTTTGTTCTTGACATTTTTCAAATATTTTGACTGGTTTAAAGAAATTTGAAATGTTTTTGGTGACTCTTTCAGTTTTTACTCATTTGCAGTTATGGGGCAAGGCCGATCAGTAACCATATTTTCCAATATATTATCACATGGAGTTGCTGGAAGTGATTGGAGCTGTCAGCAGCATCACTAGTGTCTCTTAGGGGCAGAAATAGAGCATAAAACATGTATTGACCCCTTCTTGGATGATTATTATTTTAATGCTATTATAAATGTCATATTTATATAATATTTATTATATAAACTGGCTTTTTTGTCAGAAAAGGAAATCTTCAATGACAAATGGAAGTCAAATTTCTACAAAGTAATGTCAAATATATAAAAACATGTGAAATAATAATAATAAAAAAGGTTGCATAAATATTCACCTCCTTTAAAGTGATTGTCCTTATTCAACCCAGAGGAAAGAATGTTCAAAAGTACAAGGCAGGGGAAGAATAAAAAAACAATGAATACGAAACGATGAATACAAAACCATTTCCAAGCACCTAAACATCTCCAGGAGCTCTGTTAAATCCATCATCAAGCAATGGAGGAATTATGTGTAAATAGTTCAGCTTCAATTTCATGTTGTGTTTATTTGTCATATGCAGGTTAACATAGGGTTAACAAAACAAAAAAAAAAATGCTTAGGTTGAGAAGAACCGATTTGACTCACAAAAAATAAAATAAAATAAAAAAAAAAATCAGAGAACAAACAAACAAGAAACAATAATACATGCAATAAGGGTGCAAAAATAAAGTACCAAAAAGTGAAGAAGTAATTATAATATTTACAATGTCCTAAAGAGAGATAGTAAACAACACCACAGTAGAATATAACAGTGCAAGCAGGATTAATTTAAATAAATAAGTATTTCAAGGTAGTAATTTAAGCTACAATGCACATCATACAGTGTATACAAACCAGATTCCATAAAAGTTGGGACTCTAAATAAATTGTGAATAAAAACTGAATGCAATGATGTGGAGATGGCAAATGTCAATATTTTATTCATAATTTGTGTGTGTGTGTGTATATAACACATAACACATACTACACATGTTGTGTGACAGGTTATTGCAAAGGTAGTGACAACTGAGGTTGAATTATGATGGTAGGGTAGATACATATACAGTATACTGTATCATTCATGATACAGCCACATAATGCAGCAGGAATGAACAATAAACATTATAGCTATCACAAGCTCTTTATTGTCATTCGCATCACATGTGGTACATGTGGTGGAACAAAATTGTGAACTCAAGGTCCCAGTTACACCCAAAATATCAAAAATATAAAGGTTAAAAAGAAACAGTATATAAGGATCTAAGATATGCACTAAAATAAATACTAAACGAACACTAAACACGCTAAAGATCTAAGATATATGCTAAACATTAATAATGTAAAACAATAGGGTATATTAAACAGCAGACCAAACATGAGTCTGTAGTGAGTATGGGTATGAATGAATACATACATCTGTCCCACTAATATTTATGCACAGGAGCTGCTACTATTTAAATAGTTTATATATATTACGCACATCTGTATATTTCTGTGTTTGGTACAGTTTTAGACATTTTCGCTTCCACAGGTTAACAGTGACATTTTACTTCATGGTTGCGGCACACAAAGCAGTTTCCAACGGATTATGTATGACTCTACAAATCTTTGTCCTGTACTCCCAAACTCTGGGTCTTGTAAGACAAATGCCTCTGAGCTCAACCCCGACAGAGATGACACACGGGCTCAGTTCGTTCTTCTGGTGGAATACAGAGTTGGAAATGTATTGCTTTCAGTCTGGATAAGCTTCATGCAAACTGTAACATTGACAGTTGAAGTAAAAAGAAAAAGAGGGATTGTCAGCCTCCACTGTTGTACAGTGCCAGTAATATGGCAGCACACGACTCAGATGAACATCACTTTGTAATTACAGTAAATGTGGTTTCCTGTGTGGAGAGGGAAAGAAAAAGGAAATTGGGGATCAGTGCTTAAAAAAAACCCTTATACTCAACAAGGGCATGGCTGCTGCAGACAGCACTTTCTTTGATGCATGCAAAGCAGGAGTTAATGTGAATATCTTATTGGGCTACTGCTGTGCTATTCTTTGAAAAAAATATTGAACATGGATTTAATTTAAGCTCTGAAGCACAGCATGGCTTTCTGTCTCAAGTAGAAAGGCTAAGTTCAGAGAGGCAGGAAGATGAGTGGCTGGGTGCACTCTGAACAACACCAAAGTGTTTCAAAACAATCGTGACTGATTTAATAGAGCAGAATGTTCTGATGAATATTCTCTGTTAACATCACAGACAATGCTTAAGTGCTCCAAGTTTGAACTTTAAAAAAATATTTTACCGTGTATATTTAGGTACTAGTTGAAACAAAGTCTGTTGTATGGTAACAGTTCTCTCTTGTAAATGAGTCACCAAGGCTCCATGTGAACTAACTTGCATAAATAAAGGTTGAATGAAAAGTAGTATATCCAACAAAGTTCAGTCAGGTCATTTGGACGGTGTCTTTTTTTTTTTTTTTTGCTGAGATGTTTCGTCCTTCATCCAAAGGACTTCATCAGCCTGAAGAGCCACAAACAAACTGATTCCCACAAGCAGAACACTCCCATGGTAGGAAAAAAAGTTTGATGGTGATAAGATAGTTTCTGGGGCCTGCCCTCTCCCCCGTCAACTCCTCTGAGGCAACCATTCCAATATGGTTCAAAACACCAAAGTTCATGCTCAATAATCCTGGTACAAAATCCAACAATGTTCAGTCAGGTCATCTGGACGGTTTCTTTTTTTGCTGAGACGTTCCATACTTCATCCAAAGGACTTCATCAGTCTGATGAGTCACAAACAAACTGATTCCCACAAGCAGCACACTCACATTTTTTTTGCTCTGCTGGCTTGTTTCCACTATGAGTGTGCTACTTGTGGGAATCCGTTTGTTTGTGGCTCCTCAGACTGATGAAGTCCTTTGGATGAAGGGCGAAATATCTCAGCAAAAAAAAAAAAGAAACTGTCCAGATGACCTGACTGAACATTTTTGGATTTGTACCTGGGTTATTGAGCATGAATCAAAATATAGTAGTAGTACATGTTCCACAGGGATGAAAAAGTTATTATTTCCTCCACAATGTTTGTATTTTTACAAAATGTAACTTTATACTTCAAGCTAAATATTAAGGAGCCAATTTATGTTTAAGAAAGTACAAACCAGTTTAAGCTCACCTGATTAAACAATTCAAACATGAGACAATGCCATGATTGGAAAATTGGAAATATTGTTTTTTCGTCTTGTAGAAAATAGCAGATATTTTTCCACATTACAGCCATGACCAAGTTTCTTTTTGAGCCATATCTGTGCTAAACGCTCATGTAAAGTCACTGCTTCGGAGCACTGTTCAGAAAGATTTGTTAACTGGAAGCATGTAATACACTAAAGCTGAACATCTGCTCAAAATCCTCTACTAATCCACAATGAAAGAAAAAAAAAAAAAAACATTAATAGTTTTCAAGAAATAATTTCCAGAATGTGTTTTAATGAAGTCAAGGTGACCTATAATTTACTCAAACTGCTGTTTTGTGTGCAGTTTCTTCCCTTGCTACTATAATCATCAGCTGATTCTATACATGTCATACATGCACAATAAAGAACATTGCAAAGATGATCTATGTGCAGGGAGAGCTGATAAACCATGCAGAGAATCAGAATAAATGCTAATCAGGAGCTGACGCACAATACATCCTGTTGAGTGAATTAAAAGTAGAATACATATGGAATGCATGCCAATATTCATGAATGGTGTGCATCGTCCCAGTAGAGGACTGCAAAGAGGAGCCAGAGCTTGGCTGGCAGATGTGCTGTGCAGCCGGAACGCAGGTGCTGGCCCATTTAATGAGCAAAGGGAGGCCATGTGGACTAAACTCCCTCATCTGTTGCCATCACGCCTATGATGAGTCCATTTTAGGGTCAGTTCTGCTCAGTTTTGCGTCCTGCAGGACATAAAACATTTCAATTATGAGTCTAATTACTCACATCTAGCCTGTTGGACAACTGCAAATGGTCTACTTAGGTTTGAGTTCAGGTAGAAATTATAGAAAAGTTTTTAGATTATTTTTCCAGGAAGCTCATTAGCTCTCAAAATGCAAACACGACTGTCAAGTTTGCCTAGATTTAGACGCAGCGATGATGAGAAGATTGGGTTTGGTGTGACCTTGTTGGGTCAGAACTGTTTTGGGAGTTTTGATTTATAGCAACCAAACAGAAGTATGTGGGGACAGCGTTTCAAACTTATACACAGTGGAATACCTGTCCGAGGAATACTCCAGTTCTCACTATTACATTTTGTAACGACATTTGCACCATGGGGCTGAGAATTACAAGACATTTCTCTGGCTACCTGAGATTAATAATTGTGTGCTCAGGAGGTGCACATCTTCATGACACGTGGACAATGCTGCATGGCGCAGAGGACAGACAAGAGTGTAAGTGTAAGTGAGCAGAGCTGCTGGGTCTGTGTGAAGAGGGCATGTAGTTCTGTGCTAGCTCCTCAGAGAGCCCTGGAAGTAATTACAAAATTCAAAGTGGTAATAGAAAATATGCTTAGTCTCGCTCTTTCAGCCCGACTGACCAAAGAAGGAAATTTGCAATCAACCTGCATATTCTAGTGGATTCAGACAAGATCCATTGTTGGCTAATGCAAAGCTAAAATTACATTAATATTTATGTTGATTAACTGAATATACATTAAATCAATGCTGTTGCACGAGTTTGTTTGATGTAACTGTGCAAATGTTAGCGGCTTCGAATGTTATCAGCCATTAAATGGCCGTTATTAGTTGTTATCATCTGCATAGGTAGTGTTCAGACTGTTCCTCCTAGTAGGGTTGAAGATACATTGTTATTATTGATAATAGGCAGCTTCACCCGCATCTAAAACCAGAAGTTTTTTTTTTTCAGCTTTATTTAACCCTTTTCTTAAACCTAACCCCCTGACCCTATTATCAGTGATAAGAACGTACCTTTAAACCTACTAGGAGGGACAGTCTGAATGCAATGTATGGATATTATAACAACTAAAAACGGCCATTTAATGGCTGAAGACATTTGAAGCAGGTGCAAATGTAGGACTTCTGTGGGCTTTCAGAAGCTGATAAACATGAATTTGTCTTTTTTAACACCTTATTGTCTGATATGGCTTGTTTGGATGTGTGCACAGCAAAGGGCTAAACCTGAGCGTGGCACATATAGGAGGAGATCATGCTTGGGGAAAGGACAGATGAAAGGTTCTGGTATCCAGCTATCAGTCACAGAGCTCCACTTTGATGGCTGCACTCTATTTTGTGCACTTGCTCCATCCTGCTAACCTTCTGGCATTTTTCTGGAGGAAATAACCCTAGTCTTTTTGTGTCCCTGGAACATCACCAGCACCTCTGTTATTTACCTTTGAATTAAATGCATTGCACTCAGTACTGTGACCCGTCCGATCTCAAGCATCGCTCTTCATTACCGTCAGCAATTACATATTTGAAATGATTAGGTCTGCAGCAAACGTTCACAGCATTGATTACAAGGAGAGGAACAATGACAAATCCATGACCCCTGCTTTTCATGGCTCATTCATCAACAACAACTCATGTGCCTGTGTATCACAGTCTGTAATTCTTTTTTTTTTCCTTCATTTCAACAAAAACCCTTTTTCATTTGCATTTTTCATTGAAACTGGTATTTCTCTAATAGCTAGAAAATACATACTGAAGCTTGTTAAAAGCAAAAATTGCATTGTATGGCATTCCGAGAAACACTTTTTGTTAAGTCTCTGCTCTAAATAAACCGTGAGCCTTCATCTGTTTGCAGAGACTCTCACCGAGTCCATTTCCAGACTCCCCTCCATGTATCCAGCGATGTTGATTTGGTGCAGGATCCTGTGGACAAAAGGTCCAGCACTCAGTGGCAAATGGTAACTTGTATGAGAAGATAAACTGCGGGTCACTTAGGCCAATGGAATAAACGCAGCTCTGTGGTTTACATCCTTCTCTTCCTTTGACCTCGGAGCAGAAACACAGAATTCACTACAGATGGTCTGCATGCGCCTCACTGCTCATTGCTAACCCAAGTACCGCCACTGTCACCTTGTTAGCTCCACTCACACTCACCAGTCACAGAGCCTGCTGACAAGCCGAGGAACTGGCGTTTCCCCAAAAGCCCTGGACACATCTCAGTGCAGATGGGAATGCTCTTCCACAAAGGTAAATGCACTCATGATAGGCACAATAGGCTGGCTTTAACAGTGCCCCAAAAATTCTGCAAGATATTTCCATTTTGCAACCTAATACCAATTTGGCAATTCAAGTGAGCACTGATGTGAAATCTGGATATCTATACTATAGCATACTTATATTTTTGTCAGCATTGGCAATTAATCTCCATCTCTCGCTTCTCACAGCTTAAAACAACAAATCACCCTCTGTCTGTCAAAAACAGCTGTTAAAACACACAAACGTACAGTTAAACATATGGTCGTGCAAAACATGAAATCAACCCTGTGCCCTGCAGGGTTTTTATCAAGAGATTCACCGTGGTGTAGAAAGAGACAGAAGCATGGAGATATACATAACCAAAAGCTGCTCAGCTCACTAAACACGCCTCTAACTGCACAGAGCCTAAATAAAATAAAGACGAGAGAGGTCTGTGAACAATTCGACTCAAACATTCTAACAGCCATGCATTATTTAGTGTAAAACAGAAAGTGATTAAATAAATATAGATGTGCTCATTTTGATTTGCAACAAGCATAATAATTGATGTTATAGATTTAGTTGCTTTTTTCATTTCTGGATATTTTACTGATTTATAAGTAGGACTTTCTTAAAGAACTCAATGGGATTTTTGTTATTCCGTGTCGAGTGGATGACAAAAACAATTCAAACTTTGGTTGTTTGTCTCATGGGAATATGGCAAATAAAAGAGTTTTATTTACAATATTTTCATTACTCACATCTACACACCAGGTTTTAGCTTGTTGAGTGTAGAGGAGAAACGTGTCAACTCATGAGGCGTTATTTAATTTGAATAATAATCAATGTTTGTGTTTTGTTAATGTCACACTGTCCTAGGCAAACTTTGGTTAGGGTTAGAACATCTAGCACTGTTTAAAAAAAAAAAAGTTCATTGGTGAAGACAATGTCTGTGTGAAAATGCAATGTTTCTATGTTCTGTCATAGAGATACTTGATTGCAACACAGTCCGAACCGTCTAATTCCCTCAAATTTTCAACATTTGAGTTTATTTAAGCAGGAAATAATGCCAAGCAATAAAAAAATGTATATTTTGTGAGCTAAATTAGCAAAGATGTAACTTTACTGCAGTATGTTTATTTCAATTTTTGTGTTTGTGCATTTTTATCATTTTTATTACTCCCATTTTTTTCCTTCAATTTTTAAGTTTATAAATTTTTATTTTTCATTATTTATTATTAAGGGGAGTGGTGGCGCAGAGGTTAGAGACGATGGGCCTGTGATCGAAAAGTCGCAGGTTCAACTCCCCAGACTGACAACATCAAAATGTGGGTGGAAAAGGTGAAAAACTCACATCTGACTCCACCTTCATTTGCCTCATGTGGGCCCTTGAGCAAGGCCCTTAACCCCCATCAGCTGCTCCCAAAAACAGGCCTCTCTTGAAAATTAGTTCTTGTGACTCAATGAGACTACCTGTATAAATAAAGGGTAAATAAAAGAATATTTAATTTTCTCCCTTCTAATTTTTTTTTCCAAGTACTGTATCCCTTTGCATGTAAAAAAAATAATTTCAGTTCAATAATAACAGCAGACACTTACTTTTTGTTGTTTTTAGATTTAAAAAATGGTTTTCATCCCACTTACCTGCTTAAGATTTATTTATTTATTTTTTTTACTTTTGTAGAGAAAGTGGAACAGAAAGAAAAAAGAAGTTTGAACGTTTCCGGGCCACTTTAACACTGAACTTTTTTCATGCTCACTTCAAGAAACTCACAGGATTTCCACTACTTTTTAAGTTTCCTTATCTTTTCTTCTGTTTCTCTATGATGAAAACTTTCCAATTTCTTTTTATATATATATTTTTTGGACTCTCGAACCAGTGAAGCTGGCAGCAGAGTGAATGATACAGGAAGTCCGTCTCTGACACGTGCACTAATAACGTGCAGCTTGTACAATGAGCAGCTCAAGTGTTGGTCATATACTCGAAGCAGAAGTGGTGTGAACACGGTTCATGTTAATTAGGGAGTCCTTGCTGACATTCATGCACACAGAGGACATGTAGTCTATGCATGAGGTGAGAGCCACATGCACGGTGTGTATGTGTGTGTGGTCAGTTGTTTTGCTCGGTGTGTACTTGCCGAGTGCATTTGTTAATGTCAACACAGCACAGTGGGTGAGGCTCATTGTCTTTGAAGGCGTCAGAGAGATAAAAGGCCTGTTCTCACTGATGCTCCCTCTCCTTGTTATCCTGCTCTTCCTTTCTCTCCCACTACAACCCAGTGTCTGCTAGACTGGCTCCCCTTTCCTTCCTTTATCCACACATTATTGTATTGACATCCACAGTCCAGCATTATCTTCCTCAGAGGAAAATAGATTTTGAGTAAAGGAGTCCTTAAGCACTTTTGTCATGGGGATAGATTTGATGAGCCGTTAAAAAGATGGAAAGTCACACTCATGACACATATTCGTGTGAAATAAATGTTTTTGGCTTTCCTTTTGTATAAATGTTCACATCGACATGCTGCCACTTTGATTGTTGATGTGTGCTGCTGATTGTCCATGCTGCTGTTCTCAAGCTGCTGATTTGTTTCATGCTGCTGTATTCATTCATCTGCTCACACAGACTCATGTTCGTGCTGCTGTTGTTTGACGTATTGTTTTGCACTGTTAGTTTTTAGCATATTTCTTAGAGCCTTAGTACTATTTATTTTACTATTTATATTTTGCCATTGTTTGATGTAAGTGGGATCCTATGTGCACAATTTTGTTCCACCTCGTGTACCACATGCGAAGCGAATGACAATAAAGAACCTCAACCGTATCACTGCCTTTGGATTAGATATTTGAAACACCTTATTTGCATGTAAAACTAGGTAAAATAAGACAAAAAGTAAAATAAGTACAGCTTTGTTGTGACGTATGGCTTTGTGTTAATTGTGTTAACCCTTGAATCACAATATATTGCAGGATTGAACGAGCAATGGACTGTACAACAGGATGAACCCGTACAGGCTAAACATTCAGCAGGAAAACATCTGGATTTCTTGCAAATGTGGTCTTGTAGATTTAGCCAAGATGGGTTTGATGGGAGGATTTATCAATGTGCCACAACTGTCAATGACTAATAACAGACTATTACTAAAAGTCAAACCTCACACAAACATAATCCCCTTAAATCTTTACCTGTGATCCAGGAGAAGGGCAAGTGTTCTGTTTATTAATTTATTTAAAAAGGCCTTTACTGAGATTTTTCTGGTTTCTTTTTATTTAGTTGTTTAAATTACCCCTTTGTTCTGGGTCAGAAAGCTCAGTCTGTCCTGCCCACATCAAACAGAAACATGCTCACAACCTCCTTGGTGCAAAAAGCAAAACTAATACTGACTTGGAACTTGTTTATTTTCTATTGTGTGGTGTTTCTGAGCATTAAAACTCATTTTCTCTAACTACATTAAGTGACAGTGAACTGGTCTTGCTTTCAGAAACAGGTTTACCTTGGAGTTTTGGTCACTTCTGCATTGCCTAAACTGTTACAAGGCAGTGGCTAAATGCTGAATTGATGCTTCAGAACAGCAGGTTTCCAATCACTAGATCTCATTACAGGCTCAATATCCATCCTGTTTCTGTTTGAACCTCCAGATGCACACACAAAGAGTGAAAACTGTGCAATAACGCATAATGTTAATCACTATTTCCTCTGTTCTACTCTGTGTAAATGTTTGTTTCTGTCAAGCATGGGCAGACCTACATCCACATGAAGACTCTCTTAGTAAAATTATATTTTTTTACATTAAATCTGCCCATGCTTCTCCCTCTCACAGACGTGCGCAGAGTTGTATTTCCAAAACAAGCTCAAATGAAACAATTGCTCTAGCCTTGCCTATTTTCAGCTCACATTAACACCATAGCTTTTCCACCTCTCTCCTGCTCATTTATCTGGGGATGAGAGGCGCAGTTTAAGAGCTGACATTGCAAACCGCACCTGAAAAGATGTTGCTTGTTATGCCTTCAAGGCGAACATGTGCGCTCATAAGTTCAGTGGGGCTACGTTTCCAATGGATGGATGCATAAAAATGATACTAAAACCTTCAAGTTTTTGAGTTTAGCACAAATGTGTGATGCTAACTTAACTTAACTTGCAATGTTTGCACATTACAGCATCATAGCAGTTTGATTTGTATACAGTCAGAGGAAGAACCTGAGATGCAGATTAACTTTTGCATCTTAAAGTTAAGGTTTAGTTGATGTAGGGTTTGAATTGTTGTTTCAATCCATAAATAAATTGTTGTTTCAATCCATTTTGGCGTGTTTTTATGTTGTTGTTGTTTTTCCCCAAAATTCTAACTTAGCCTCAATTGTGATTATTTCTTGCTTGTTCCATTTTATAACTCATCATTCCTCCTTAAACTGGCAGATTTTTAAGAAACTTGCTGCAAATTATTACTGGGTGTGTACCTCTACAACTGATTCATATTTTAAGACAACTTAATACAAACGATTTGACCTTCAAAAAGCAAAACAGGCTGTTGTTTAAACATTTTTACAATTATTGTATTAAATCTTGGCACGGCTGTAGCTGAAAATCATCCTGAACACTTCAACAAATTACTACATATTGCACAAAATCTTTGCTTCCATGTTTGGCATTAAGCGGAGTTCATTTTGTCATACATTAACTAAACATCTCATATACAACAGCTGTTTTTTTTTTTTTCTTCTTTCGGCTGCTCCCTTCTTCAGAGGTCGCCGGAACAAACTAAGCTGCACAAAGACTTGCCAATATTTTTTACATAGGATGCCCTTCCTGATGCAACCACAGACCACCGAGCTACCACAGCCCTCTGTGTGGAGCACAGAGCTGCTGTCTAGGGCGCCCGGGGGAGCAGATGGTGGAGATTAAGGGCTTTGCGCAAGGGACCTTAAACAACGGCAACCATTTTATTTAAACTTTCAGACAGTTTTTATTGGATAAACAGCTAAACTGTTGAGAATGTTGTAGCTGTTTTGATCAAATCTTGAATAAAAATAAATAAAAAGCAATGCATGAATAAATAAATAAACATTATTTGCCATCTTGTGTGAAATTGCAAGACGTTACAAGACGTTGTGTTGGAAATTACTGCAATCTACTCCCACTGCTATTTTAGCTTAATATTTGTAAAACTGACTGATGTGTAGCCATTTTTTATGTTTGCTAATGCTGATTAGCTACGTAACAACTTTACATTTAATTATTCCAATGTTTATTCCATATACAATGACCTCAGTCATAAACTCCTGGCATGAAAGTTGTTGAATCACATGCATTCTGTCAAGAAATTCCCCTTTCTGTTGGTTCTCAGAATAAAACATCCCACAATAAACAATCATATATCAAATAATGTTAAGAATGTAAAATGCATGTATGTACAGTAGATGCAAATAGTCAATGTTTTTAAAAAGTTTCACATTTAAAGTTCTCGATTTTGTCCATAAAACTCATCACACTTACACATCGTTTTTAAACTATTATGTTAGAGTTTCTTTAATGCAAAAGTAAAATACACTGAAATCTCACTCTAAAACAATACAACCAACACTCACACACACATGCACGTTCTTGTAAACATACTTTTGGGAACTTTGCATTGACTTCCATTCATTTTCTGTAGCCTAACCCTGACCCTTACCCTAAACCTAACCATTACTAGCACATACCTAACCGTAAGCCTAACTAATCCAAAAATCACACCTTAGTCCTAAACCTAACCCCTGCCCCACTCCCCTCAGGAAGGTTGAGAAGCGTTAAGTGTAGAACCACTAGACTGAGAAACAGCTTCTACCCTGAAGCTGTTAGACTCATGAATATCTAACCAGAATAA
>JARVLU010001196.1:28660113-28672637 GCA_031762415.1 Simpsonichthys santanae | reverse complement strand
GTAGCCAGGTCTCTCTTGTAAATGAGTCCTCGAGGCTCAATGAGATTAACCTGCCTAAATAAAGGTTGAATGAATCACGCCTGGGATAAAAGACGAAACGTTTCAACAAACAAGACTCCGTCCAGAGAACATCACTTATTGACCTTGTTGGATTTTTGTTTTCTATCTGGATTATTGAGCATGCATCAGGATATTACACCTGCATGTTTACAAACATACAATTCTATTATTTTTGGTGAACTGAACTGGTCAGTTTATGTTCTGTAGTTATTTAGGATATTTAATGTTAAAATAGAAGTATAGTTAAGAAGATGAGAGGAATAAGCTGATGCAAAAATACCAAGTAAGACGATGGAACTGCAGATCTACAAAGTGTTTTCTTACTCAACTCACTGTGAGTCAACATTGATACTGGCAGGATGTGGAGACATTCAAAAACTGTGAATAAATAAAAATGAGTTTAAGGCCTTTTTTACTATTGCATACGTATTTTACAGTATTTAACTTAACTCTGTAAATCGTTCACGAAAGTCACTTTGGAGCGGTGCAGGGTGTTATTAATGGACCCACATGCAGACACAAGGTTGCAGGTCCCTGTTAGTTGAAGTCTAAGAAACTAAAGTATGACAATAAAACATGAAACAAACTGACAGTCAACATGACAGTAAGCTAAAAAAAAAAAAAAGACGTTTCCACATTAAGTTTAATAGTACAGAATCTCTACAGTAGATAACTGACCAATTCTAAATTTTATAGACAAGATATAAGTAATAATAAGTGATACTGAAGCATCGGAGCATCTGCCTATAAGTCCTATTTACATATAATACAATGATGTCTGCTTTTATTTATTTTTAATCTTTAGTTATTTGTGTCACACTTAAAGGTATTTGCATGTTAAGGCAAAATGCATCTAATAACCAAGATTTTCATCCAAACAAACTTGTTCACGGTTAACAAGAAGCAGAAATGTATATATTGTGTAAAACTATTGTGATGAGTTGGTATATATTAAGCAGGCTGGCCTTTTGTCATTGTGTGGATTTATAATTTTGGATTTAGAACAAAGAATAAAAAAGACACAATAAGCTTCTAAGGATTTTGTGTGGGGAAAATATTTTGCAGCATCTTTCCATATCTTTGTGTGTTTTCCAGCACGCTACAGTCATAACTAATCTGCAAGAACATGGCTGATAAGAAAGTGACAAAGCTAAATTCACGTCGTTGAAGTCATGACATTTTGCATGGTCACATGGAGCAAAGTTCCTCAAAGTTACTGTACTTTGAAGTAGTTGGATAACTTTGAGCTTCAGCCGATAGTTTGATTGCTTTGTCACATGATTCTTTTGGTTGATAAGAAATCTGAAGTCAGACTTGAGTCACAGTTGTCATATTGTAATTTAATTAAGAAAACCTTGGAATGATTATAAATGTCTATTTAGCTTTCTTTTTTTTTTTTTGATGTTGATAAAATAATTTTGATTTTATCTGAAAGCTTACTCAAGGTTATTGTCTCAGTCACTCAGCAAATTGTGATGAAATTGCTTTTTGGTGTAAAACAGTTGCATCATCAAACTGAGCTGAAATTTAAAAAATCTTGCAATTTAGTACGAGGGTCTTTGAGTTATAACAGTTTTAACAGCAAAAGAAAACTGTCCTAAGTCTTTAAGAGGAAATAGTGAAAAGCCCAAAGTGTGTGTGTGTGTGTCTGTGTGTGGTATGTGTATCAGTGTGTGAGGGCATGGGTGTATGTTTGCTTGTGAGAGGCCCAGCGAGTGGGAGAGTCGGGCTCTGCTGGGACTCACAGCTGTTTCATAGTGCTGTTCCTGGAAGAACTGCTGGACTTGTTAGTGTTTACTGGCATCTACTTTGTGTGTCTCTGTGTGTATCTTTGCAACAGTGTGGCTGGATGTGGGTCCACTATCCCCCCTTCACTTCACTTTTACAAAATGGCACAGAGCCATGTTTTTGTCTGTTCCAACAGCTCTTCTGCTGACGGTGTCGTCGTGTTCTCATAAACTTTTTTCTTCTTCTTTCGACTGCTCCCTTCTTCAGAGGTTGCCACAGTGAACTGAGTCACCGAGCTACCACAGCCCTCTGTGTGGAGCAGAGAGCTGCCATCTAGGATCCCCAAGGGAGCAGATGGTTGGGGTTAAGGACCTTGCTTAAGCACCCAGAGAGGGGCAAATGAGGGTGAAGGCAGGTGTGAGTGCTTCACCTATCCCAGCCACGTTTTGCTGTCTGTCCGGGGGGTTGAATCGGCAACCTTCCATTTACAGGCTCGCTTTGGTTTCCTTAACGATACTTAAATGTGTCTTTAGAAAAACTACCGTAAATAAACTAATAAGACAAGAAAGTTCATGCTCAATAATCCAGGTGTCAAATCTGATAATTCTCAATCAGGTCATCTGGACAGTTTCTTTTTAGTAGAAATAAGAGATAAATAAATTTTTAGAGATAAATAAACTAATACTCATCTCTGTACACTGTGCAGTTGCTACAAGACTTCGTAAAGACCACAGATGTGATACAAGTTGTTAAGTTTTCCAAAGTATTAAATTGTCCGTTGTTTGTGATATACATTATTTTGTCACCAGATCCTCACCGTGTTCAACATATCAATTTAGCACCAATTAGTTTTACCGCAGTTAACCATTCATAACTTCAAATACTTTTCTGATTTTTCATTTATTTATTTATTTATTTATTTATATTAACATACAAAGTACTTTGAGTTACTGCGAGTTTTTGTCTTGACTTTTGAGTCCTGTGTTGGACCACATTTATTTAGTTTTTGGTTGGAAACAAAATTTTTAACTATGGCTGGTATTAAAACAAACCTGAAAGTCACTTCTGAATCAAAAACACCAAACTTATGTGTTGATTTTATTTTTTTTAAGAGGACTGCGACATTTTCATTCTTGAAGCATCAAAACTCACAGAAATGTCATAAGGTAGTATGAACCTGTTGGTGCATTACTCACTGATATCCTGGTGTTTGCGTCTTTTAGTTCATTTGTTTGTTATGGTGAGTCTTTAAAAATATATCTGTGTTGCTTTTTGTTAATTCTTTTAAGCATGGCTTTTTATTGTCTGGTGCATAAGGCAAATAACAATATATATTTTGAGTGTGTCTGTGTGTATGTGTCAGTGGTAGTGGCTAAGAGTCATTCCCAGCACATAGCGAACAACACATTGTGCAGCCTCTTTGCCTAAAACATCAGCATTATTTGTTGAAGCCAACCTTGAAAGCAGCAGACTTGAATTAGTAAATGTTCTTTTCATTTTACGTTTATATATTTTGAAGGGATTCACTTTATGTGTGTGACATGCTAGTGGTTTCTACTAATTCCCGCAACTACATACCATATTTTTTGGCCCTGCGACTTATAGGCTGACGCGATGTATTTATGGATTCTTTCCCAAATTTATAAACCAATTTTTGGCTGAGATGTGATCGTTTTCATTCGTTCTGACTGTTTTATTTTTTTGAACAGTACCATTTTCAGACACTAGATGGCAGCAGAGTAGTAGAGTATGGCATGCTGTTGTATCATATAATAGGTAAACATGGCTACATTGAAAATTTCAAAAAAGTTCAAGACAAAAACAACTGGACTTTATTACACTTGACTTTATTGCTTTTGTCTTGAACTTTTTTGAATGTACCATGTCCTGGATGACTGAGAAGCTTCACCAGCTAATAATGACACAATCGGCTTGCCCCCCACCGTTGTTCTGCTCACTGTTTGGATCAAGTCAAAACAGTTACACCTCCCCGGCGAAATGCAGCTAATTTGACTATTAAAGTGTATTTATTAGGTAAAAGTTAAACTGAGACACACCTATAAAATTTCAAAAAAACAAACAAACAAAAAAAAATAACATGTTTAGGTGCTTTTCTTGTTAAATTTCGAAGAAACGAGCAGCGTTCCTTCTTTATTTTTTCTCCCTCCCTCCCAGAGCACCGAGGCAGTGAATACAGCTGATTTGACCGTTAGAGTCCTTTTATTAAGCAAACGTTAGCCCAAGACACACCTTTAATATAATTTTGATCAAACAAATAATTGTTTTTAAGTGTTAATCTTGTTCAAATCTTGTTAAAGTCCTCCAGTGCATGCTCCCGCGACCATCGTTTGGCAGCCCATTGATTTTTGGCACAACACTGGCCCACATTTCCAGGTTCGGGCCACATTTCTGAGTTGTAACAAACGTGACGCATCAGCGGTGATGCATAACACATGCGATGTATACGGTGAAACAACATATTTATGGATTTTTCCACTTTTTTAGACATATTTGGACTGATGCAACTTATAGGGTGGTGCGACAGGTACGGTCGAAAATATGGTACATATTTCAAAGATAAACTAATGCTCCTGTACCATCAAATGACTTCTTCCAAGCCTTTTTCTACCTGCAGTATTTTCAGTGTCACTGACAGTAAATAGTGCTCTGAATATACATGTCTGTAGGAGAAGAGCCGTGTATCTGTCATGTCACCGTAAGTCTCCTCCGTTACTCCTCAGCGCCTCATGGGTCTTGTCAGGATTTGAAAGGCCAGAAGAACAGACTAAACAAGGCGAGGCTGGCCTTTCTCCTCGCTGAGCTCCGAGGTGTCTAGTCAGGTGCAGATGGGCTCTTGTGACGGTAATAATCTCTGTGTAGCAGAGTGCATGTGTGTGTGCGCTCTCATCCAGGTGATGTGGAGGAAAACCTGATACCCACAGCACATGATGTCCGCTCATAGTTGTTGCGTTAAGTGTGAAAAAGGGGGTTTGCCGTTAATGGCATGCTGAATGTTTCCCTTCACTTACCGTCCCTGGGTTTCGTGTTCAAAGGAATTTCCCCTGAAAGCCCTGTGAGTAACACAAAAACCACAGGAGTCGTGTGTAACTGCTTCTGCATTCAAACGGGTAAGTGGTCCAGGATATGTGTGGGTGAAGGGCCAGTGTTCACCACTTGGTAGAAAACAGGGAGGAAAATGTTTCATTGTAAGAACATGTCTCTGTTCATCCACAGACATGACCACACATAACTGGAAAGATTAGACTTTAAATGATTTTTAATTAATTGATTAAAGTTTGGTGGGTGAACTTAATTACTCTTGTTTTTTTAGAAGAATGACAGTGTATCTTGACACATGTAGAAAAACGGCTTAAAATATTAAAAATGTGATGCAGCACGGTGGCACAGTTGGTAGAGCAGCCGCCTCTCACCAAGCAGTTCGCCCTGGTTCAAATCCCGGTCCAGGGGCCTTTCTGGGTGGAGTTTGCATGTTCTCTTCATGCATGTGTGGGTTTTATCTGGGTACTCCGGTTTTCTCCTACAGACCAAAAACATGCATGTTAGGTTGACTGGTAACTCTAAATTGTCCCTAGGTGAGAGTGAGAGTGTGAATGGTTGTTTGTCTCTGTCTCTATGTGTCCCTGTGATGGACTGGAGACCTGTCCAGGGTGTCCCCCTCTACTCGCACAGGGATGGGCACCAGTGACCTCCGCGACCCGAAAAGAAAGAAGCTAAAGATAATTGATGGATGGATAATAAAAATGTCACGTGAAAATTGCAATAGCTTCTTGGCTCTGGTAATCTTTATATTTTTTACTTTGTTTCAGTGTTAATGTTTTTAAATCCAATTTTACTGTTAAAATCTGTCTTGCATCTTCTGCACATGAGATTCTTTATTAATCATCATGTCAGAAATCACCGTCTCTACATTCACATGTCCACGTTTTCAATGAGATGTTTAGCATCTACTGTAGATCTTTGTCCTTTTTATTTGGCCTTTGAGACCTTCATCCATCCATCCATTATCTTTACCCACTTCTTCCTTTCTAGGTTGTGGGGGTCACCCATGCCTATATCCAACCGTCACTGTGTGAGAGGCGGAGGACATCCTGGACAGGTCTCCAGTCCATCACAGGGACACATAGAGACAAAAAGTCATTCACACTCTTACTCACAATTACCAATTAGCCCAACATATATGTCTTGTCTTTAATACACTTTTTAAAAATAAATCTAAATAAGATACTTCATGTTTACCTTGTGATCAAAACTCTAATAACTGATAGTGCTTACTGTTTAGATCAGGGGTCTGCAACCTGTGGCTCTGGAGCCACATGCGGCTCTTTGGTTCCTCTGCAACGGCTCTTTTAAAATTTGACCAAAACGGACAAACCACTGCCAGTTTAACAGTTTCATGTCATTTACTTTGCAAATTTGTGGATTCTAGTACTAATACAAGGAATAAAACATACTTTAACTTTATGCTTTATTTATTTTAAGTAGGATACTTAATTTTTCCACAATTAAAAAAAAACCCACTAGACCTGCATAGTTCATTGTTTAAATTTCCATCCATCCATTATCTTTTACCTGCTTCTTCAGGTTGCAGGGGTCACTAGTGCCCAAATTCAGCTATCAGGGATTTGGTCACTCTCAGTCTTACTAAAAATAAAATGATAAAATTTGACTGCCTTGAACGAATAAAACTTGCATTGGATATGCAAACTGAAATTTGTGCCACCATTGTTTAAATTATTTTTTATAAAAATAAATCTTTCTTTACAATAATCCTGTCTTTTCATTTGTCTTTAAATATAGAAATATCAATGATTGTTTAAAATCATTAGATGTTTTTAGTTTTATGTCACTCCTACTGGCCTGAAAAGTCCCCTGCAACAAAATTAAAGTGGCCCACGGGCCACCAGTAGATGATCATAGTTGTGGTAAGTTTTGTGGCTCTGGACATTTTAATTTAGAGAGTGAAGGGGTAGAAATGGCACTTTGGATCGTAAAGGTTGGAGACCCCTGGTTTAGCTGATAAGCTCCAAATCTATGACACTACCAAATGTGCAAGTGCAAAACCAGAAGAGAAGAATGTTTATTCAGAATATCTTTCTGTGGTAAGTCTTTATTCAGTTTTGCTGTGGGCTATATTTTTTTATTTGCAACAAGTCTTCCTTTACCACATAAACTTTACTTTCAACTGTGCTGCTTGTTTGTTGCAAGGAATAATTCAGCAGGTCTGTCTGAAGGCATGTGTGGATTCCCCCTGCTTTTCCAGTGCACATGTTAACGTGTCCTTGGGCAATACACTGCATCTCACATTGCACTCAATCTTTTCTTCACTTGTAAATGGATGTGGACAAAAACATCTGCTGAAACAATATATTTAAATGGAAATAATGCAGACTTGTGTAGACCTCGGAGAGTGTTTTTTTTTTTTTTTCTACTCTCAGTTCAAGTATGACATTATGTGTGTGCACAATAATGGAGAATGTGGAGCAGAGATTACACTGAGATAAGAGCGGTCATAATGGTTTCAAGAGTCCTGCACAGACCTCAGTGAGGCAAGCAAGAGGAAATTGGTCCAGAGGCCAGATTCAGCTGTGTATATATTCAGCAGGATCTGAAAGTGGCCGTGTACCCATCCTCCCCCTGCCTCCCGCCACCCACTCCCTCACCCTCCCCTCCTTCACTTTGCTGGCCAGCGCCACACCATGCGTCTCAGGGCAGATTTCTCCCACAGTTGGGAGTGCTGGGTTGTGTGGCGGCCTGTTTATACTGGAGCGTGGACTTCCTAGTGGCAGCCTGCACCTATCTAAACATCCCTCCGGCCGCTGCTCTGTGTTCCCGGCCTCGCACACCCTCCACCCCCTCCTCCTCCATCACCCTCTTCATCCCCACCCGGCTCTCTCTGCTCTCTCTCACACCCTTTTTCTGTTTTATCACTTCTTCACCGCTGGGTTTTGTCATTATTCATGCGTACTGTCCATCTTCATTTTTTCCTCCCTCTGTTTTCCTTCTTTAAACGGAGATCTACTCCACATCTCAGAGTTTTTAGTCTGTTGTTTCACAAAGACTAGATTAAATAATACAATTCTTCAAAATTGTCTTGCTTTATTTAAGAAGGAATAAAACCTTTAAAACAGATGATTTGTTTCAAATTTAGCCACATTATTGCTGCAGTTTCATTTAGTTTTAATCTTTTTTTTTTTTTTTTTTTTTTTAGTTTATCTTGATTTGTTTTTGATTTTGTTGGCAGAAAAACACCAATGTAATAATCATAGTCACAAAGTGGGAATTATGTTTAACCAGTCAAGGGCATCAGGCCTGTATAAATCATATCTAATGTCCAAATGCCATCTAAAATAAAAACAAAAACAAATCTATAGTCAAATTTCTATTGTGGCCAAAAATGATAAGAAACAAATATATCTGCTATATTATAGTTATAAATTAGTTTAATTGGGGGGAATTAATTTTTTATATACATAGTTAAATCCCAAAAAGTTGAACTGTAATAAAGAAATAATTGTGAATAAATTGTACAAATAAACTGCTCTGATAATTTCCATCATCATAATTTCTATCAGGAATTGCTAGCATCAAGGATTATTTATTTATTTATTGTATTTTAGGTTAATGCCATTAACTGGCTTGGCATGATAGTTTGCTTACTTTTATTATATTTTTTGTTTTACTTTTATGGGGGGGTATTTTTAACAAAAGTAAATAATTTTCATACTTTTTTTTTTTAATTATTATTATTTTGGCTTCTCTCCCCTCTTCCTGTTTAGTAGCGAATGATTTAAAAATAAATCAGATTATATTTAATGTTTTGAATTGTCTACCTCTTATTATTTATGTTTTCTACCCCAGGATACATATTTGTAATTGTAATTACCTCTGATTAAAACTGCAAGAAGTTATTTATTTATTTTTACTGACTTTGATTTGAGCATAGTATGAGAAACAAAAAAAGCTGATTTTTTTAATATTATGTCCCTTTTTTCTTACATTTTATTTGTTTTATTGTCATAGTTAGACATTTCATTGGACAAAATTTTAAAACACTTTGATCAGCTTCATTTTTTTGTACCTGTATGTGTTAAAGAAAAATGACATTGATTTAAAACACATTTCGAGATGTCAAGACCTAATTCTAAATCCTTGCTTATTCCAGCTGCTGACACTGAATGTTTTGAAACTACATTCATTTTTACGTTGTACCAGAATCCATCCATTGTAACAGATCCGTCATGACAACGTTCATTTTCTTGGCCGTACACTTTTCAACAACCAACCATGCAGTACTAATTTTATTCTGTTTACATGCATGCATGCAAGGCATACATCACACCTTCAGTTTATTTATGATGATCAACTCCTGTAAAAAGGAGCAGCAGCAGGATGTCTGGAGAAACACAATAGCAGTTCCCAGGAGAGCTCTGGTTTAGTACACTGCTGAAACATCTACCATATTTTTCAGACTATAAGGCGCACTCAAATCCTCTAATTTTCTCAAAAAATGAGAGTGAGCTTTATAATCCGGTGCGTCTTATGTATTAATTCTGCTTGTGCTTACTGACCTTGAATCAGTTTTATGTGGTACAACTGAACAATATTGAGAGTTATTGTGAATGAGTTGAATAAAGTTTGACTTATATGACTGTTTTGTTTTGCTTAATTCGCCTTATAATCTGACAAATATGGTATGCATTATCATTTTTGTCCAGGGAACAGTACAGGCTCTGCAACACTTACCATGAGGCAAGAGTGTTACAGCGTGTTTAGGTCTGCACACAACTGGTTTCATTCCCACCCTCTCACTCGTTGTACTGGCCAGTCCTTATCTTTCTTACACTGCTACAAAAGAGGAATCTCAAGGGATGCCCTCAACTCATTTTGGATTGTGGTGGTGATTGAATGATTTGTTCCAGCGTAGCTAGTCCAAGACAAAGTACGTTAGACACACAATGACCGTGAGCTCTCCAAGGAGGTTTGTAAATGTTCGTAATCACCCCGGTTGAAGAATGCAAGTGTGTAAAGTGTGGGTGAAGTCAGGAGTGTGAAGTATTGAGGTCCTGCGAGAGTCGGGCCGGAGAAAATTCAGTGAAAGCATGCCCTTGCTGACAGATGAATTGCTCTAATTAGAAATCCTTAACATCCTGCCACATGGCTGCCTTATCCCCAGCGTACTTCCTGCTCTGGACCAGGCCGACGACAGCCAGCCGCGCTCCGTCCGTCACTCCGAGTGAGGGAACAAGCTCGCAAATGACTGTGAGTGTGTCTTTCAGCACAAGCCTTGTGCCCGATGCCCGTTTTCTTGGACAAGGGAGCAAATGTCCATGAATGCACGTTAGTGTGTTCCCAGCCCTTTGTGTCTGGTGTCATGCTCAGCTAATGGCTCCCTGTCTGTATCATTTCCTCTGTTGTTGTGATTCTAAATCAAACTGTTTCTCTATCCTTCTGGCTTCCTCCACAATGTCCAACCTCTTGCTCTCATCTTCCCAGGTGTTTGGATGAGGGGGCACCAGACGAAAGAGCACAGAAACAAACAAAGGGATTACATATGACATACTGGAGGCTTCTGGCCTAACTTGTCCATAAGGAGGGTTTATAATTTGGCAGTAGCACTTGTGCCAGCTCAGGTGACACACAACAGAAGACAATCTGTTGGGCACATTACGTAAAACATAATGAAGATCCATGACACCTCATAAACATTATGCAAAGCTTAATGGCTCTGCTGGATGGTCTGCTCTGTCTCTGGCCTATTATGAGATGAGTGGCTCTGAAGTACCATAAGTCTAATGGGTCTGTAATGTTTCACAAGTGTTGTTACAATTAAAACACCACCATCAGGTGTTTTAAAAGGATCTCGAGCTGCTGCAGTCTGTTTATAAGACTTCACTGTGCACTTGGGGAAACATTCAGAGGCGTGCTACGTTACCCATAAACTCAAATCCAGTAATCAAATGTGATTGATCATTAGAATTAAGACGCAGCTCTGCAGTCATCAGAATCTCTGGTTTCTTTAATGTGTAGTATGTTTTGTCTATTACTTGGCATCTGCTTGGAACTTTCAAAGACAGCTGCATGTGCATTTGTGTATTTTTTTAACAATAAAAAAGTGCTGTAAATAACCGCAAGTATATTACAACAGATTAGAATGTATTTTATTTTGAAGTTTCTGCAGTGATGTCATTGACTTCCTGTTTGATATGCAAGCCTTTATTTTGTATCTGCATTTCCGGTTTAGGGAGTGGTGTAGTTTTGTTTGCTCAAGCATGGCAGTAAGTTTTGCCAAGTCATGGTAAACTTTTTTCGCTTTAGCAGCCCACTCCAAAGAAGCAAAAGGTATGTTGGTTTGAGTATTTAATACATAAGTTTTTTAATGTCTATTATGCATATTAGCATGTTAATAGAAACGATGTAAAATAATCAGTTGCACATGTTCTTTATGTGTTCCAGCTTTTACATTGGTGATGTGCAGTGGTTATTATTAACTAATGGTATTTTTTTACCTACCATTTCATTACATGTAATTTTAGTGTATATTTTTGTCTGTTTAAGAATACTTCATAATAAAGATAACAATAAAAGAAGTAAGTACAATACTGGAAAAATACCTCATACCTGACAATTGGCTATATGAAACATCTGGAGTATTCATAAACATCTGTCTCTTTTGTCTTTTAAGCATGTAATACACACTGGGCCTTGCTGACACTTCAGCCAACAATCAGATGTGTCTCAGTAGAAGAAATCCATCTCAGCTGTTGATCATAGTCAATAAAAGTAATTAGAAGGTTTAATTTGAGGTTCACGTTAATAAAAAGTCCAAAATCAGAATTACAGTGTTAAAGTCGTATCCTAGCAGACTACAAATAGTTTGCTAACAGCATTTGGGAATTTCCAGAATGTCTAGTGACACTTGCAGGGTTTCTCCACTTCCTCATTTGAGTCTCAGAAGCTGGCGGATATGTCGCTTGAATTTTGAACATATTCAAAAGATTTTTCGGAAAAAAATTTCTCAAAATATTCTGTCTTCATGAGGCCTCAAACCCATTTAAACTTTGCTGAGCGTGTTTCCAAACCTGCCTCAAGAGCACGAGAGCTTTTATTCAAAACTTGCAAAAGAGCTCTGCTAACAAACAACATATATTGTACTTAACTAAAGTCCACAGTAATTTAAAATGTAAAATATTTTAAAAACTGATACAAATATGCCTGTCTTCATTTCAAAAGTTTACTCCTGTAAAAAGAAAACAAACTCATAAATGTGGGAACATATGCCTGGTGCAGAGTCTGTACAAAGCATGTTGCTCAGGGAGGATACAAAATATACGGTAGTATAGAATACATCTAACAAAACATCTACATCTAAAAAAATACATAATAATTAAAAAAGTATAGAATACATCTAACAAAGTTAAGTCAGGTCCTCTGGATGGATAAAAAAGAAATAATACTTTTTTAAATGTTTCGTCTTTTATCCAAAAGTCTTTTAGTCTGAAGAGCTTCACTAAACTCAGTCTTATAAATAGCACCTTCTCATAGTGGATCATCTAGTTTGTTGGTGACGTCCAGAACTAGCTGTTCACATGATAAAGAAGGACCATCAGCCTAACATTTAACTCTGCAGGTCATCCCATGGGGCCAAGATGGTGTAGAGGCAGGGCAGCCAGCTCAGGACCGGAAGGTCCCGGGTTCAATCCCCGGTCACTGCATAC
>JARVLU010001196.1:28630732-28650449 GCA_031762415.1 Simpsonichthys santanae | reverse complement strand
GTAGAAGCTGTTCCTCAGTCTAGTGGTTCTACACTTAATGCTCCTCAACCTCCTTCCTGAGGGGAGCGGGGCAAAAATTGTGTGTGCTGGGTGAGTGTAGTCCTTCATGATGCAGGTGGCTCTCTTCCTACATCTGGAGGTGTAGATGTCTATGATGGTGGGGAGGCTGACTCCAAAATACAAAATATCTTTATCTTTTCAAAATAAATATCAGTTTTGGAGAAAAGTTGACCATAAAGAATAGGTACAAATGCCCCAAAAAAAGAAACATTATTTTCTTGTCAAACATGATATTTTGGTATTTTTACAGCAAGAATAAATTTGTTTGATTGTTATATGAAGACATAATGAAAGTACAAGGAAAGGAAAATATAGCGGGAAAGAACAAATTTCCTTTGAGAAGTTTCAAATATTCTTTAGAAACCTGAGATAATATTCACTCGGTTTTTATTTTCATGAAATACTTCAAGTACCATCACCAAACTCTTGCATGCCCCAGACACAGACGATCCATTAAAATGTCTAAACTTTGATGTGGTGACATTACCGTTTATGCCAATAATTACATTTGTCTAAAGCAAACATTGTTGGGTAAATCCTGAATAGCTGCTTCCAAAACGGCCAGCCTCGGCTAACAGGAAGCCATTAGACTCTCTCCAATAACCATTTGCATCCAGTCACCCAGCTATGACTTTATTTCCATCCACATAAGTGCATTTTCTGTGAGGTTAAAATATGAATCCCCTCCTTTTTCTCCTCAATGGGTCTGGCTGTCTGGCTGACTTGAGAGGGCACAATCTATGACTGATTTAATTTGGTCTTTACGAACATCTCTAACAACATTACCCCCGAAGCATACACTGACTGTCCCCATCTGACTCCATTAACTCTCAAATCAGGTTTAAAGACCATATTGATGCTGTCCGTTATTAAGGGTGATTATCAAAACAACAGACAATGGGCCAAAGTGTCTGCTAACTAGTTTATCTGTAATTTCACGTAACCGTAACAGATGGTCGGGCTGTCAATTACATCCACACAACAGCTACGCGCCGATTGGACGAGCAGCATACGACTTTATTTTTGACGTTAAAAGAACAAAGGTTAGTCACGGGTGATCAGGGAAAAATAAACCAGCACCCAAATTAAAATTTATTATCAGTACGGAAATGATAAAACTGTGACCTGAGCTGAGCTTTTCTTCATGTTTTTTGTAATTTAAAAAAACAAAGTGAGCCAAAAAGAAGAAGGAAAAAACAAAAAAACAAACCTAATGGCGCTGCTCAGTCCACTTCACCACCTTTATTCCTATCAATTAACAAGAATGGCTTTTGAAGCTGTAATTAAGTGCCTCTGCTCCACTCGGCCCTCTTCATTATTCATGAATCATTATTGATCATATCTAAAAGCTGGTACTGAGGGGATCACTGTAATATCCTGAGTCAAAAAAAAAAAAAAAAAAGAAGAAAGAAAAGAAAATGAATAACTGAGCTTGAGGAGATAAAATTAAGATCATGGCCAGTGACCAAGAAGATATTTCTGTTAGATAAAACTTCAATTTTATGTCAAATGTGATAAAAGAATTTAAAAAAAAATTGACAATCTTAAAGCTTATTGATCTGATTGAAAAGTAATGTATAGAGATGAACAACATTTTACTGGGATTTCACTTAATTTTTTTATTTTTTGGTTTATTTTCCTACAATTTTTTCAGTTTTTATACAAAGTTCTGACAGTGTTTCCAAACCAAAGTTACTGAATGGCTTGTTTATGCATCTTAACACTCCAAATTTGTTTACGCAACATTTTTTAAAGAGTCTTTCATTTTTCCAAAGCAGCTAGAAATATTCTATATTTTCTTCAATTAAAAAAAGACTTTCAATCAAAGCTGTTTCAGAACATAAAATAAATAAAATCTTATGGAAAAATCAACAAAAAGGAATTTAGGAAATTGACTATTTTTAAAACTGTTTATACCTAAAGATTTTGATTAAAAAGCATCAATATATTTTTAATTTGATTTCAATAAAAACATTACACCCCCCACCCCTTGTTTTCTAAAACCTTGATAATGCATTGGTGTATTTTTGTATTTAGTATAGTATAAAACTATTTTGTGCAATTTTTTTAAATATAAAAAAAACATTTTTCACTTTCTCCAGGCAACGCTGCTCATTCAGCATTCAATATCTTTTTTCTCCTAATGAATACTGAGAATTTGCAACTTTATGTTAAACATATATTCAAATTTGCTGAATATTTACAAGTGTTAAGCAGAAATGTGCAAATCGTAAACCCTATACTGGCTGATGTTTAAATAAATTAACAAACGAGTGCTTGGAGAGTCCTTGAAAATGATTGGCTTTGTAACTGGATGATAAATTTGGAGGAAACATTGAGTCATCTTCAAATCGACAAAAGCAGAATCTCTTCACGGGACTCTACTGAACAGTGATGCTTCAGCAAAAAAAAAAAAAGATTTAAAGTTTAATCACACACAGCAGCTTTTATCCCTGCTTCCCGCTGTACGAGTGCTGATGTCTTCACTAGTTCATTACAGACACTTGTGGTGCTGCAGCAGCCCTCTCTTGCGTAATTACCCACGTACGGTAGTTTTCCTCAGCAGCTTCCTACACACACTCGTGCAAATTATTTCCAACGTCAGCTTCCTTTCAAGAGCAACCCTGCAATTACAGAGATCTGAACACCCTGCTGCTTAGCATCCACATGCTTTTCATTTATGTTGTAAAATACGCAACACATTATAGATTTTACTTCATAGGGAATCAATCAGAAAACTTTACAGCGAAAGTTCAGAGGAGAAAACATTTTGCGTCAGGCTTAGTTCTGCACTTGATGAGCATCAAGAACAGACTTTGTGGGATTGACCATCTCAAATTAGCATAATTTATTTTCCTCGTGACTGTAAATGTCAGCTGTGTACAAATGTTTTGTTAGAGCAGCTTTATTTGCTGCTTTTTATTCATATTTGTAAGCAATAACAAACCTATGTGCATCATTTTTGTAATTTTCTCCAACACAGTCCAAAAGCCGCAGTGGCTGCTGATACGATCTATTTGCAGGCTTTGTAAATGACCTGCTCCCAGCCTTTTGTGTGCCTTCATTCATTATCACCACAAAGCAGTTGATGTCTTCCCCCCACTCCACCCCCACGCTTTTGCCTTTTCTGCGCGAAGCACGACGGGCACTACTAGGCTGTCCATTACAAGCCGGCGACACGTGCAGCCGGGGAGACGGCCAAACGGAGAGGAATGTCAGGAGGACGGAGTTTAATTAACGAGCTCCGATAGTGTGGAATCTGTCGCCTGTCAGGAAGACGAGACGTAGCTCTGGCAACGCATTTGAACTCGTTCTCCATCAACAGAAGTGTTGATTTTTCTAACTTTTCTCCTGGTGGGGCGACATTAATCAGGTGACATGTCTAGTCAAGTCATATTAGGAGGATCTAAAATTCTATATGTTGATGAATACACTGGAATTTGCTAACCAGGTTATATAAAATACTACAAATCAGGGGTGACATGAAGATGGACAACTGAAGTAACCTGCAGTTTAAATTATGGCATGAATAGACCTTCCCCTCTCTCTCTGTGCCTCCTTAAGACACACACACACACACACACGACACACACACACACACACACTAATTACCCTCTCAATCCATACAAATTGAATGAAGCCAGAACCGTGGTCTAAGAATATAGACCATAATTAATAAATTGCAGCCACTCTACTCTATCATTCTCCACTTTGGGCCATGTAGACATCCCATTCACCACAGAGTAATTACCCAAGCTCACAAAAAAAAAAAAAAAATAATAATAAAAAAAAAAAAAAAGCAGCACCTCAAAGGTGGCTTTGTGAGCACATCTGATGCCACTTCTTACAGAGCAAACAGATGCCCATATGAAACCGTAGGTCATACCACAGGTTTTTTAGCCAGTGTGTTTACAAGTAACAAATCAAAAGCATGCATTATTTCTGAGCTCTGAAAATATGCCCAGGGGAGGTATCGGGTTGCTCTGCCACCCCTCAAGCTTTTCGCCTGCAGCTGCTGCACGAGTAAAGTGGACGTCTTCCTACAGGCGGCATGTAACACCGGCACTGAGCCTAAAACCATTCAGGTTATTGCTAAAAATGTGTTTGTAAAAATCTACTTTTTGCGATCATCTTTGCAATAAAATAAAATGAGATCATTTACAGCATAAGTGGTGAATACGGTTCTCGTCTTACTGCAACGTGCAAAGATTCCTTTGAAAATAAAAGAGTTTGTGGTCGCTGCACGTGTCCCCGCGGGCGAGAAAAGAGTCTGCTGGAGACCGTCTAATGACTGCTGGGTCATATATCAAATACACAGCAGCTGGAGGCAAATGGGGATACAGTCTGGGTGCTGGGGGTGGGCAAACCGAAGCCCAGGCTTGTACGGAGGGTCTACGCTGAGTGTTTGGGTGCTGAGGGGTGTGAACTGGTAATAGATGCTGAGCACAGGTCAGACTGCTTGGTCTTCAAGAGGTAATATTCAGAAAACAACTGACAGTCATACCATCAATAAAAACTAAAAACTGCTTTTGTAAGTAAATATTTGAGCCAATAAGAAAATTGGAACTGGTAAAAGGATTTAGGAGTTTGACAGACACTTTTGGTGGTTTGGAACTTCATTCTTGATTGAATCAAAACAGCTAGAGTAATGAGTCACTTGTAGACAGGAACAAACAATTACCTCAATAAAAAAACTGAAGAGTTTAGATTATAATTAACATTTGGAGTGTCTATTGAAATTAATTGAGTGTATACACTGAAGAGAAGGTTAAGAAAGGCTAACTGGGCTTTTCTTTGTCTCATAAAACAAAAATTTATTTGGAAAACAAAATCAATGTTTGTTTTCCCTCCAAATATTTAACAACCAATTTAAATAAAAGACCCAGCTTAATGTTTGATATTTTTGTATGACAAAATATGTATGAGTATGACAAAATTACACTGAGACCTAAAATAGTCTCCATTTATTTTAGTTCTATCTTGTCAATAGACCTTAAATAAATTTTGATTACTTTTTAATATGTGTCATGGTCAGTGGTCTTTTGGACAAATTAACCCTGTTTCACTTCCAGAACTAGACAGGTCCACAACTATTAAAGTAATCCTGCCACCTGCTGGTCTCTGTGAGGCATTACATCTCACTTCACTGCTTTGAAGAAGGCAAGGACCACTATCCTGCATGTTTTACTTGTTTCTTTGCTCCAGCACACACAATTTCATGGTTGAATCACTTTTTCATGTCTGTTAACCACCAATTAATCCAAATAAGGTGTAATTTAGAAGAAACCTCTAAAATGCGCAGGATGGTGACCCTCTAGAACCCGGATCAGACACTGTGGACTGACCTGAGGAGCGTGGCCCAGCAGAGCCCACAACGAATCGGCAGACAGTGTCCCAATTCTGGAAAACTCCAGCATGTCGGTTTCCTGGCGGTCGAGCGCGATGTACTGGCAGCCCTGATAGTCCCCTTTCAGCTGCTCGCCACAGTGCAGCTGCACCGTATCCCACGTTCCCACCTTCCGAAGAACCTCCCGCACCGATTCCATCTGCCTGTATGACAGATGACCTGCAGGACAGAAACAACACAAAAGCCTGCCTGTGTGTTTGTTTATCTGTAGCATTAGCATTAAAGTCAACTTGATACAAGATGGCCGCCACAGCCAACTGACCTTTAAAGAACATAAAAATGGCTATAAGTCAGTCAGTTGCAAAGCTATTGAGATAAACTTTGATATTTTTGACTGTAATTCATAACAGTCTTTGAGTGACATCAAGAATTCGATAAAAAGTCCTACCTGAAATCCAGGAGGGAGTGAAGGCATCAGTTATCCAGGCCATGTAGCCCTCCTTAAAAGACCTGAGGAAGTCATCTATCTGGCTGTGAGAGACCAGCTCCCTCCTCTTCATCAGCTCCTCATCCAGCCTGCAGTCAGGTGAGAGGAAGACGACCTTTGGGAAGAACAGATTGCTGCGCACAGACACTCTACTCCTCTTCAGATGACTGCATAACTGAACTGTTTTGGTCTGGAGAAGACAAACACCAGAGAGGCAACATATTACTGTATTGTATACAAGTGTACTTTTTAATGTACATATTTTTGACATCTGTTGCAAAACAGAGATCTAACAGAGTGCCTAACTTGCAGATTCTTTTTTGTTCTGAATGTAAAGTCACAGAAAAAATGCTTACAAAGTGCAAAATTACAATCCAATATATTTCATTTTACAACTGAATTTCCTTATTTTCAACTTGAGACATTTTTTCCAGTTCAACTACAACTCGGTGATTACAATTTCTCAACTTTTGTCTGCAATCTGATCGCCTGACTAATAATTACCCAGCGATTCTTATAAGAGAAGCATGAATAAAAATTGCATTTCCTGCAAAAATGCAGTGTGAATGAGTATTGCTGAACTAGCTGAAAAATAGCTCAAATTACCTAAAACATGCTGAAATGTAGCATAAACTGAAGAACAAGAAAGCAGGACGAACACATAGTTGCTGAATTAAGTTTAAATAAGCAGAAATGAGCATAAAATTTAGGAAATTGGCTAAAAAAAGAAGAAGCTGAAATTAGCAAAAAAAAAATGCTGAAAAGTAGTTGAAAAGGCAAAAAGAAAAAAGTGGAAGGAGCTGAAATGGACTTAAAAAATGAATAAAATAAAATAAAATAAAAAAAAAGCTAAATTAGCTGAAAAAGCTAAATTTAGCACAAAAATTGCAAAAAAAAGTAGCTGACAGCAGCAGAAAAAGCTGAAACTAGCTGAAGGGCACACAATAAGCTGCAATTTGCAGAAAAAAGTTATGGTAATTAGGCTGAAAGCAGCAGAAATTACCAAGAAAAACTTGAATTTATCTAAAACAGATGAAATTAGCTAAAAAAAATATAGCTGAAAAGGTAGAACAAGCTTAAATTATAAGAAGAAAGCAGAAAGAATGTTTGGTGAAAAAAAGCAGAAATGGGCACAAAAAAGTGGAAATTATGTGAAAAAGCTTAAATTTGCAAACAAAAACAGCTGAAAAGTATTTTTAAAAGACAGAAAGACGCTTAAATCATCAGAAGGACGTGGAGAGAGCACATTTTTGCTGAATTACGCTGAAAAATGTTAAAATGAGTGAAAAAAAAGTGGAATTAGCTGAAAAAGATTTATAAAGCTAAAACTTGCAGAAATAAGCTGGAAGGAGCATAACAAGCTGCAATTAGCAGAAAGTAGCTGAAAAAAAAGTTTAAATTTGAACATGGAAGCTAAAAAAAGCTGAACCAGAACAAAATGTGAAAGGAGCAGTAAAAGGTTGTGAACATCTTAAGATCTGTAGGATGTAAAATGAGCTCAATTCATTTTCTATGAGAAAACAAGTGGCAGAAAAGGCTACTGGTAAATATTTAAAAAAGCTAAAGTTGCACTAATACCAAAAGTCATAGCAGGATTGTCCTGAAAAAGCTGAATATTTTGTTATATGCTTTGTTGAAATAGCTTGAAAACTGTGGGACGAGAATCACAACAAAAAGCATAAGGAAGAAAAATGGATCACAATAGTATGAATGCTTCATAAACATTCACACTATTATTATTCATCGTGTGCACAGGCTTGCAGGCAAAAAAGGTGACAACTTTTACTTCCAGATACAAGTAGGGGTACTTTCAGAGTAAAAAAAAAAAAAAAGTTTGCAGCAGCCAACCTAAAAGACAAAGGTCAAATTTTATACAAGTTCTGATGTAACATCAACCTGCTCCAAAAGGTTGTGCTATATCTGTTATGTGCAGGCGAGTAGAATTAAGGGCATGGATTCAGTTCAAGAAGTATTTCTCTAGAGCAGATTGTGTTTATTATTACAGTTTTCTATCAAGCTTTCCATCAAACTGGAGCATCTATAGAAATGGAAATGAACGACCCCTAACAGACTCAGTCACATAAGGTCACAGCTGTGTTTAGGCACCTGTCTGCTTTCACCCCCACCCCCTCAGTCTGTGAACATAATTAGAAGCGTAAGCACTTGTGAGATTCAGGAAACCCTGCTGTTGTGTTTGAAATTTCCATATAAATTATTACAGTGACTCAGAGTCTCTTAACCCCACAACAGTTTGTATGAAAACTGTGAATTGGATAATTGACGGGACCTTGGGCTTAAGTGTACTAGACAGTTTAACATTTCCAGGTACCCCCCCCCCTCCTCCCCCCTCTTCGTCTGCTATATTTGGCCTAAATGAGTCTGTTTACCATGATAGCTGTAATGGGATCTTCCATCTGCTCAATGCAGGTACCAGTAAAGTTCTGGTCCTCTTCTGTCACTCGTACATGCCAGTTTTTATTCTGAGCAGACACTGTTCCTCTCCAGGGTTTTACATCTATGCAGAAGATCCCTTGGCCTTAAAACATAAATAAACATAAAATTAGTGTCATACCATATACTGTATTTTCTGCCGTACACGTCACACCAGCCTATAAGTTGCATCAGTCCAAATATGTCTAATAAAGTGGAAAAATTCACAAATATGTCGCTTTGTCATTTACGTCGCATCTATTATGCGTCACCGCTGACAACCCGGAAATGTGGGCCGGTGTTGTGCCAAAAATTGATTGGCTGCCAAATGGTGGTCGCGGGAGCGTGCATGGGAGGACCCTAACGAGAATTTAATAATATTGATACTTAAAAATAATTATTTGTTTCCTCAAAATGATAGCAAAGGTGCGTCTCAGTCTAACTTTTCTGTAATAAAATGAGCTTTGATGGTCAAATCAGTAGCATTTCAAAAGCTGATTTGCAGGAGTGCACAGAAGGATGACTCGCTGTGCATTTCTTCAAAATTTAACAACATAATCACCTAAAAACAATATTTTTTGTTCAAAATCATAGCAAAGGTGTGTCTCAGTTGAACTTTTACTTAATAAATTCACCTGGGCGGTGCGGCGAAATGCAGCTGATTTGATGTTTGCTCCAGGAGTTCCAAAGCAAGACGAAGGTGGCTTGGTATGGCAAGCCAAGTGTCTCATTAATAGCTACTTTTACCTATTAATCACACACTTGGTTTGCCACATGAGTCAACGGCCCTCTAGTGGCTGAAAATGGTAGTGCTCAATATTTTCCCTGTCAGAATGAATGAAATCGTCAGATCTCAGTCAAAAATTGGGTTATAAACACGGGGAAGAAAACAAATAAATCGCTTCGCTGTACAAGTCGCAGGTGTGCTAATTTATACAAACAACTGTGACTTATACAGCAAAAAGTACGGTACCTCAGAACAAAGGCACTGTTTGAAAGTGACATTTGTTTGAGCTTAAAAGTAGAAGGAATATAGTTGTACAATTGTGATTTAAAGTGTGAGAGATTTGTGCACCAAAATGTTCAGACGTTTCTCTGTGAAATATGTCAGTAATTTATTAATCTATTCACGGTGTTTATAAGAGCTGATGTGCATTGTTGCTTTGATTTAGTTTGTGCATGTATTTCCATTTAATCACTGAGATCTGATTAATTTCTCTTGTTCTGTGTGGAGTTCTGTGAGTTGTCTCAACATTAGTGCGTGCACACGTTTGTGTTCTCGAGTTGGCACCAGCTTAGTCATTAGGCTTGGCTGCCCCTGCACAGACCCTGCACTGTCTTTAGTCTCTCTGGAGCTTGAAGAGACTCTGTAAATCAGCCAAGATATTTAGATTATTGTTCAAGCCTGCTGGCTGGCACACATTCATATGTGTCAGTGTGTGTCTGTGTGAGATATATTCACAGTCTTGAAGCACATCAACACAGAGAATCTACATGGGTGGGCACACATTTCTGCCAGCTCCAGTGGTGGAGCTGATAAAATAGGCCCTCGGAGCTGCAGAGGAAGGGAAAGTGAAGGGCAACCATGCTTAAACTAACAGACGTGCATGTACACTCACGCGCTGTAGGCTATCTGCTGTCAGAGCAGATCAAATTTCAACATCTCACCTCTAGATAAGAATGTTTTTAAAAGTTTTAATTGATTCCAGGGAGCCCGTTTTCTGCAGCCTCACGTCTATTTTTTTTTTTTTTTTTTTTTTTTTTTTTTTTATGCATTGCATATGGCATATATCCAACAAAAAGAATCTATTCATCTAATTTATTCATTTGGAATAGATTCACTCCAATAAATTAAAAGGGGGTTTCCATTGTAACTCCTGATGGTGGCAGAGGATGAACCACCGCTCATTTCCATTTCAAGCAAGTTGCATTGCCCTGCAGCTGTATCTGCACTGATTGAACACGTTCCTCACGCAATCGAATGGATGTGAATCAAAATCAGTCTTTGATAAACATCACTCAAGACCTGAGCTAGTGAGGGGCCAAAGAGACCACAAACCAACGCTGAGGACCAGGTGTGAGAAGAGAAAAGAGGTTTGTGAGGTGAGTTGAACATAAAATATCACATCGGGAAAAAGTAAAAATAAAGTATAAGTAAAGCAAATGAGAGTGTATAATTAAAACCTTTGATGTAAATTATTTTACACATGGAGGCATTTGGAGACAAGAAATTCCTTTATGCTTTCAACACACCTGTATTTCTGGATAAGGGTCCTTTGGGGGAGGGGGGGCATTAAGAACCAATACAAAAAGACAAACATCAATGCAAACTACTTAATGCTTTTGTTTTGTCAAAGAGCTCGGAGGAGGCAAATTGGTCAAGTAACAAAATGCTGGTGAGGGTTCTCCATCATCCAGGTTCATTCAACCTTGATTTATACAGGTTAATCCCATTGAGCCTCTGGGACTCATTCATAAGAGAGACCTGATTTTTTTTTTTTTTTTTTTTTCAAACAAAGAGTGATGAGGAAAACAAAGACAACAATAGACAATCACAAAGGTAATAGTCATGGCAAATGACTATTTGACTATTTTAAATTTTCATGAACTTTTATTTTATTTATTAATTTATTTTAGATTGTTGCTGCTTTTCTCTCTTTAACTCTTGGTGATATTTTCAATTAACTTGCTGGTGCACCATAAGATTTTAGCTTGGTGATTTATTTATTTATTTATTTATTTATTTATTTATTTATTTATTTATTTATTTATTTATTTTTTGCCTCTAGAAGCAGACTGGTGCAATGGAACAGCATTGACTAAAAACTGACTCAATGTAAAAGTGTTCAGCAAAGTGTCAAGTAGAACACATAAAGACAATCTCTCAATTCTGTGCATGTTGCACTGAAGTCATAATGCACTGAAGTCATAATGCATGCTGTCAGTGTCTGTTTGGTTCATGGTTTGTGGTGTAACTGTGGTGGGAAAGCCTTCCTAAGACAATTATACCCTTTCTACAATTGAATCAATCAACTGTGCCCTAATTAGCTGAAATTAAATAGGAGTCTGTGCTCTCTTGGTTCTTAACTGCTAACTGGTAATTAAAGAAGATGCACCAAGAAACCACATGCCAGATTCAAAATCATGGTCGACTTAAAAATAATAAGAGTATGAACCATTATTTTTAAACAGTGATATATTTCAGTAGATTCTATGCAGTTAAAATACTACTGCAGCGACCGGGTCAACGGGTTAGTCTGCGTGATCTGTGTGCAGAGATGCATACGCTTCTTTTCATGTTTTTCCTGAGTGACTCGCACCAACAGGGCATCAATAGCATCAATGTTTGTATCCAAAGTTAGACACTCGGAGTTAACAAGCATTCAGTCTGCAACAAGTCAACTCCAATCCCCCCCCCCCCCCTCCCCACAGAGGTAATCAAAAGCAGCTGACCTGAAACATCATGGACCTCCAGGTTACAGAACTGTGCTTCAACTGTTCACATCACCCTCACCCCTTTGTATATGCAGTAAGCAAGTGCTTGGATGTTACATGTGACCTCAACATGTGTCTGTACACACATGCATACAGCAGAAGAAAATAATCTCACCTCTGTTTAACAGCAAGAGATATGAACTTTGGAGGATGCCCAAGGTGACTTGAGGTGTCATCTTCATAAGATGTGCAATCATTTTTCAAGGATTCAAGGTTCTTTATTGTCATTCACATCACATGTGGTACATGAGGTGAAACGAAATTGTGTACACAGGGTCCCAGTTACATCCAACAATAACAAAAATATAAAGTATAAAAAGAAACCACAAATAAGGATCTAAGGTATTAACAAAGATTTACACTAAGCAAACACCCAAGACCTAAGATATATGCTAGTCACTAATAATAGTGCAAAATACACTGAACAACAACAGCATGATTCTTCGGATTGGCTATAATTTACTTAATGCGACTGTACACTGGCTCGGAGCCCCAGAACTAACATAAACTGGGATTATTCAAAGCTGCAGCAAAAATACTAAAACAAGATTCAAGATGCAATGTTCTTTACGTGTCATTCCACCACATGTGGTACATGTGGTGGAACGAAATTGTGTACACAGGGTCTCAGTTATAGCCAACAAAAGTATTAAAATATAAAAGAAAAACAGTAACAAGATCTAAGATATGAACTAAGTAAAACGTTAATAAATATACACTGAGCACTAGTAGCATAATAACAATACGCTGAACAGCAGCGCAAACATGAGTCTGTGAGCAGGAATGAGCACAGCAACATGAAACAGATCAGCAGCAACATGAAACAGATCAGCAGCAACAAGATGTGATTTTTCACAGTGATTATTCTGGTTAGAGATTCATGAATCTTAACAGCCTCGGGGTAGAAGCTGTTCCTCAGTCTAGTGATTCTACAATTAATGCTCCTTAACCTCCTTCCTGAGTGAAGTGGGGCAAAAAGTGTGTGTGTGCTGAGTGAGTGGGGTCCTTCATGATGCAGGTGGCCCTCGTCCTGCTTCTGGAGGTGTAGATGGCAAGGCACCAGAAACAAGGTGCCAAACGTGAAAAAGAAATACATGCACAGCAGTATGGGCCTATTGGCAGAGCAGTTCTGATGACAGTGAGGTTATCTTGGCCACATGGTCCAGTTAGCAGCATGATACTGTTAGTGGTGTCGTTCGGTGAGCGGCACGGCCTTGTTGGCAGCAGTTCTTGTTAGCAAGTCCCATCAGCAGCATGTTGATAACCAGGATCACGGCAGCTGCCCTCCCAGACTGCCCTCAAGAACCGGGTCTGCCAGACGGAGAACATCCAAGTTTCCCCCGAGGAACCAAGCAAGTACGCAGAGTTTGATCCAAGCAGGCAGACGGAGGATCTTGTTAGCAGCGTTAGCAGGTCTCGTCAGCAACTAGATGATAATAAAGACCAGAGCAGCTGTTGACTTTTAAGGTTCAGTATCCTGCACTTTGATTGGACATCAAATTTGTGTTAGATAAAGTATGGTCTTTAGATGTAGGGGAAGTTTTTAGGTATTTTCTTCATTTCCTAATTCTGCATCTACCCCTTCAGTAAAAGTGCAATAATTTCATTAGTTCTTCAATCGTCTCCTTCATATTCTTGAAGATTGATTGTGTTGCTAAATGTTTGTGTACTTATTTTGTATTAGGTCAAACTTAGAATGACCTTTAAAATGGTATCTAGTTTTAAAACTGGAGTGAGGTAGATAAAGTAAAGTTTAAAAAATACCCCAAGCTTCCTGATCTAAAGAGCCTGAAAATCTATGCTGGTGTGGATTTCAGTCATCCAGGACCTGATACCCCACCCCTCATTCCAAAAATAATTTTAACAAATAAAAGGCAAAACAATTGGATTTCTTTTCTGTAATTTTGCTTTCTCAATAAAAATAAAAAAATAATAACATTTTAAAAATCTGGAGCGTTCAAGTTCAAGTCAAGTTTATTGTCATTCACATTACACGTGGTGCATGAGGTCAAACAAAATGATGTACACAGAGTCCCAGTTACATCCAACAATAGCAAAAATATATAAAGGGTAAAAATAAAAATAAAAAATAAAAAAAAACAGTAAATAAGGATCACATTCTTCTTCATTTTTGCCTTTGCTAAGGTGGTTTAGCTCTGGTCGCCATCTTGACTGGGACTGACTGAAATTCAGTTATAGATCTTAAAAAAACGTTAAATTTTTAGATTTTTCTACCTGGATCATTGAGCATGCATCAGGATATCAGTTGCAGATGTTTATCTAATGGTTGTTTTCTGACAGTTTCATTCAAATCTATCCACTGGTTTTATAAAATAGTATGATGATGAGCATACAGACAAACCAGTTTACACTGAAACACAAAAACAGAAAGCAAAACCACAATAATCAAGTTTATTGTTGTTGACAGATTTCATTCATTAGCAAAGTGCTGATGTGATCAGCTGACAGAGTCCTTCATATAGCCATGTTTTTGTTTGTTTGTTTATTTTACCAGCACATGAAATAATGGTTAAGTAGGTATGTGTGTGTGAGGTGTGGGGGTGGAGGTGGTGGTCTGTCCCATCCAGCCAAAGCTGGGTTACATGCTCCTCCAGCACTGGTCTGGCCCCTCTGTGGCTACAGGTGCTTCACATTATGCCTCATACAACAACAACAACAACAACAAAAAAGAAAGATTACTGCTACAATTTGTTAGACTGGGAGGGGGAGATGTGGTGGGGGCGAACTGGAGGGATGCTGTGTATGGATACACAACCTGCATACGTGACTGCTGCGTCTGCTGAACACTTCAGCATTCCACGCCTGTGCCAGGAAGAACCATATTGTTTTGCGACTGAACCCAAGTGTCATTTTCTGAGGAATGATTTAGTAGAGTTGCGAGCTTTTGTGTTTGTCACGCGCCAGCTGGCATGCTCCTCGACTGATGGTGTGTATGCCATACACACCGGGAGGAAGGCTGCAGGGTCACGGGGACACAAGGTCACTGGGAGTGCACGATGGAGAGAGGAAACAGGCCTAATCTCAGAAAGGCTGGCAGCTTCCTGCACTAAGTGGAGGGTACACAGAGGACACTGTCTTAGCTCTGGATACACAACAAGTAATTCCACTACATAATTCAATCAGGGTTAGTTCACTAACTTACACCCCTTATGACAGTGAAAGGGAGGGCTGGGTTATATATGTGCATCTTTTTGATTATATAAACTTAATTTTATGTCCAGACACAATTTTTCCAGAGCCATTAATCCCAATCAAATCATTTTCTAATGCTAAATGTCTGTTTTTTCTGTCTTTATTCTTCGACTAGCAGCTGCAAGTTATATTAATAACGCTGTGCCACTGACAATGCTCCCTAAATACACAATTTCAACTGACAGGGAAGATCACAAAATGTGTTCATGAGCTACACCAGGAGCACAATTTATATTTAACATGGAACTGTGGAGGTAGGCAACACTGTTGCATTCTGGGTACGCAGCTGTTTGCTGTCACAACGCCAGTTTTGCTAAGTTTTGCTAAGTGTTGCGTTAACAGACATTCAGTAGGATGAGTTTGTTCAGCTGCCTCTACAAGACCTTTGAAGTTTTGGTAATTGGCATGAGTCTATTTTGCAAATGAGCCAATTGTGTCTCAGTTTGACTAACTTGAATGAATGAAGGAAATTGAGTCAACATTGAAATTGCAACAACCTGAAAACATTTTACAATGCTGAACAAATTGTTTAAAATACATTTAAGAATGACTAAGGAAATTAGAATAAACTGTTGTTGACTCACCATGGTTGTAAATTATTAAAATCAGGGGGAAACATAGGTGGGCCTGTGATCGGAAGATCGCTGGTTCAACTCCCGGTACCAACAACCAGTACCAACAACATCAAAATGTGAGTGGGACTGGTGAAGCATCTCTCCACCCTCATTTGCCCCAGTCTGGGGCCCTTCAGCATGGCCCTTGGGAACCCACCCATCCACCCCACACGCGTGTGCTTTAGAGCCCTAGGGTGCATTCACACCAGCCCTGTTCTCCTGAACTCTAGCCCGTTTGCCTTGGAAGTCCAGTTTATTTGTGGAGGTGTGAACACGCCATTGAACTCTGTCACGTAACAAACAGGTAAACTCTGGCCCGCCTAAAAACCTAGGTCTCAGTCTGGTAGAAGAAAACTTGAGCGCGGTTTGAGTACAGTGTGAATGCAAGCAGACCGGGCACCGCTCCACAAGCAGGAAGTGGACAACAGCGCAGGGCAAACAAACACGCATTGCTCTTACCTCATATGGAGCCGTCAGGTTGCCTTGTGTGAAAAACAGCATTCTCCATGGTCTTCTGCCTCATCTTCTGCTCATGCTGAGTCCATTGTTGAAAAATGACAAAATAGAACTCCTAAAACTGGTAAAAACTCGACGCCACGCCATTTTTGTTTTTATTCCCAGAAGAAGAAAAAGAAGGTGTCTTCTTTAGAGGTTTTTGTGTTGTTTCTTTCAGTAGTTCTTGGTGCAGGGCCACCACAGCCGAGTGGAGGAACCAGTTGGTTCGAACAGGTTGGCTCAACTGCACAGTGCAGTGTGAATGCAAACCACACCAGCTCAAATGGAAACAAAATGTTATGAATATTGGTCCCCAACCGACCCGAGTGTACCGGACTATCTGATGTGAAAACAACTCTAGATAGCAGCTCTCTGCTCCACACAGAGGGGCTATGGTAGCTTGGTGGTTGTGTCAGGAATGGGCATCCAACGTAAAAATAATTGTCAAGTCGTCATGCAACTCAGTTCACTGTGGCAACCTCGATGAAGGGGTCAGACATAAATGGGATTTATGTGTGTGCATATATATGGGTATGTATACAAAGATAGGTGTGTGCACATTGGGTACATACTTATTCTACAGATGTATTTATTTTGGGTGCATTCAGTCAAAGCAGATGCATTTACTGATATAAATTGATTTTGCAAGGGGCTCTATAAGTGCAAATGTGTGTGCATGTATGTGTGTATATGTGTAGGTATATATATGTATGTATGTATGTACAGATACACAGATTCATATTAGTGTTATTGTTGATATGCCCTATACAATGTTTTTGACATGTCTGGAATGTATCAATAAATAACATAAATAAAAAGGGAGCAGCCAAAAGAAGAAGAAGGGGTAATCATAAGTAAGTCTGTTTAAAGGCAGTTTTTTTAGTTAGTCACATGCAAACTTAAAATCCATAATAGTTGTTTTCAGTTCTTTTTGCAAGATGACAGTAAGCTACTGAAGTTTGTAGCTCCAAATATACTTAGAAGGAACTGAATGAGAAAAAGTTGACAAAGCTGCCAGGATGGATGGATGGATGGATGGATGGATGGATGGATGGATGGATGGATGGATGGATGGATGGATGGATGGATGGATGGTATCTATCAATGTCATAATAGTGTAATCTGGAGAAAAAAAAGGAAATATTTATTTTAAAGTTTTTTTCATGTGTTTCAGACCATGACAAGCAAGGAATAAAATATTGATGTTGTGACAGCCCTAACTCTAACAAAAACAAAAATGTACTGATAAAATAATAACACTAACACTTGCTTACTTCCAGCAGGGGCTCGTGTCCAGTTTGTGTGTGGCTGAGAACATGCAGCATGTTCGGTTCGAGGTGAAGGGGTCATGGTTTGGTTGAAGAGCTGAAGGTCGGGGTTAGTCAGGTTCCAGTGAGATAGGAGTTGAGACTGTATAATAATGTGAAGACATTACAAATGTAGGTGAAATGTCTTTCAAATGATCTACAGAGAAGCAAAAGATTCCTGGCTGGATGGAGAAATGGCTGGACTGTTCAGGCTGAAGCTGGCCAATCAACCATAAGCAACTTAATATATATTTTAGATCTGAATGTAGTTTTAAATAATGTCCCAGAGCAGATTAATGGTTGTGTTTGTAAGGAGTCATTTGGAGAAATGCAGTGTTTTGTATCTAACACTTCCAATCCTGCTTCTCTCCATTTGCTCCCTGTCAAATTCAGAACTAAATTCAAAATCTTACTTCTAACCTACAAAGTCCTCAACAATCTAGGTCCATCTTATATTCAAGATCTTGTTCCATATTTTCCTAACATAGCACTTTGCTCTCAGACTGCAGGCTTATTTGTGGTTCCTAGAGTTTCCAAGAGCAGAATGGGAGGAAGATCTTTCAGTTATCAGGCTCCTCTCTTGTGGAACCAACTTCCAGTTTCTGTCCATGAGGCTGACACATTGTCCAGTTTTAAGACTGGGCTTAAAACTTTCCTTTTTGATAAATCCTATAGTTAGGGTCGGCTTGTTATGCTGCCACAGGCTTAGACTACCGGAGGACAAATTGTCCTCATCTCCTTCAATGAGTTGCTAAAGTTGAATAGTTTTCATTTGATATTATTTCAATCTTAACATGTGATTCTCGACCTGCTATTGTGTATCTGTTCCTCCTTCCTGTTCCTCGCAAACCCAGCCGGTCATAGCAGATGGCCGCTTGTCCTGAGCCTGGTTCTGCCAAAGGTTTTTCCTTTCCACTGTTACCTTTGTGCTTGCTCAAGATGAGAGTTCTGCGATGAAGTTAAACTCAAAGCAGTCTGCTCCGATAAATATTGTGATGTTAACTTACTTCATATCTATATGAATGTTTCTGTTCAGTGTCCTGAGATGACTTCTGTTGTGACTTGGTGCTACATAAATAAACTGAATTGAATAGAATCAAATTAACATGGGCATCATGTGTTTGTGTTTCTCATTAAATCTCCACTTTTGGAAGCATGTGCTCCTCTCACCATGTTGCTAAAATGAATATGACCAAACCTCCACTTCACAAAATACATAACAAAAATAAGAGTTTTGTTTTGGGCCATTTTTGCAACTAAAACATTTAGTATTTAACTCAGACAAAAATGTATGAAATTGCCTCATTGTGTTCAAATTTATTCACACGTTCAGTTTTGACAACTTACATATTTTAATTGAAACAGAAATGTTTGGTGGTTGATGGAAACTCTCTTCAGATCGCTCAAACCACTGATCACATTGGGCATGCTCGTATCAGAAAAGCTTTTTCAGACTCAGCATGGCCATGTTTCGATCTGTTTATCAGATCCTACAGTTTAGCTTGTGACGAGGATTTATCTGCTAATGTTAAATTTGTGTGTTCTGCAGTTAAAACCAAAGCAAAACTGACAATGTATTTGTGGATCCTTTCACTGCCGCTTGTGGAGGTCCTCGTGCTCAACAACACATCCTTACTTGTCCTTTTACTGGCCTTTACAGCTGGTTTTGAGTTTTGGTGGTAAAAAAATGCAGTTCAGGTTCTGTGCAGATGATTACCGGGCTGACATAAAAGCTTGTTGAACAAGGAAACAGGTACCAAATTACCATTATGTGCTCTGAGTGGATTACCATGGCACTCGTTTCATATAAAACAGAACTAATCTAACACGAGAGCCTTGCAGCCTTAATTTGGATTCAACTCCATGTCTGACTTCATCGAATATTCTGTCAGCGGCTTAGGCCAAAAAAAGATCAGATGTCCTACAGCAAACAAAAAGGGAGAAAATAAACTCTTTGCAAATGAGTAACACCTTTCACATGTTGCTTGGTGTCAGTTGATCGAAGCTGCAGCTCTTTGTAGCAGAGCAACACTTTGGTTTGTGAAATTAAAGCAACACAACTTATTGACTCATTTGCTCATGGAAGGTGGTGTACTGTTGCACACATGCAGTGATGTCAGTAGGGTGCTGCTCTAATCGGACCACTTTATTTGGTAACAAGTAATCTAACGCGTTGCTATTTCAAATCCACTAGGTAGTCCCCGGTTTACGGCCGAGATCCGTTCTAACGGCTCGGCCGTATACCGATTTAGCCGTATACCAGATCCGC
>JARVLU010001196.1:28549901-28564039 GCA_031762415.1 Simpsonichthys santanae | reverse complement strand
ATAATGGATGGATGGATGGATGGATGGATGGATGGATGGATGGATGGATGGATGGATGGATGGATGGATGGAAATAAACAAATAAATAGGTTTTGTTATGGTGTTTGAGCCTTTGCACCGGGGCTTGACTTAGCTCCCAAGTAAATAATAGGAAGCCAACTCCATGTAGACCCCCCACCTGCAGGTAGGTCCATCAAGGTCAGGTGCTGTGTATTTGGGGAGACAGACTGGAGAGGGTCCCTGCCCATACCAATTCCTGGTGGCACTGACCAGCTCTAGGGGCATGGAACATCACCCTTACTGGCAGGGACAGAATGAGACTTGTGTGTGAAGTTGAGCGGTACCAGCTAGATATAGCACAGCTTGAGCTCTGGAATCCAACTCCTAGAGAGAGACTGGACTGGAGTTGCCCAAGGAGAGGGGTGTCAGTTGGGTGTGGGGATACTCACAAGCCCCTGGCTGAATGCCTCGGTGTTGAAGTTTTCCCCGGTGAATGAGATGGTTGACTCGCTGCAGTTTTGAGTTACTGGAGGAAAGGTTGTTTGTGCTTATGCACCAAACATCAATTCAGATTACGCAGCCTTTCTGGAGTCTCTAGATGGTGTCCTGCAAGGAGTGCCATCTGGAGATTTCCTCATTCTACTGGGTGACTTCAATGTCCATATGGGCAATGATGGGATCATCTGGAAGGGAATGACTGGGAGGAACAGCCTCCCTGATCTCAACTCAAATAATGTTCGTTTACTGGACTTCTGTGCTAAGCATGTGCTGTCCATAACAAACACCATGTTTGAGCATAGAGTGGGTCATAAGTGTATTTGGTTAAGCTACCTTAGGCCAAAGGTCAATGATCAATTTTGTGATTGTGTCAACAGACCTGGGGTTTTGGACACTCGGGTGAGGAGAGAGGCAGAGCTGTCAATTGATCACCACCTGGTAGTGAGTTGGATCTGGTGACAGGGGAGGCTACCAGACAGACCAGGTAAACCCAGACGCATGGTGAAGGTGAACTAGGAACACCTGGTGTAGCCCTTGGTCCATGCAGCTTTCAACTCACATCTCTGGGATAGGGTTTTTTGAAAGGCACCTGATGACTAATTAACCAATGAAGAGGCTGGAAAGTGCAAAACGTGTTGAAAAAAGAAGTAGAAACAAAGGTCGCTATTTCCTGTTGCTTTGACCACAACTGGACTCTACCAGTTTATTAGATCTCACTGAAAAACATTGACATTTGGACTCCTGGGCACCTTGTTCCCCACCCAGCTTTATTATTTAGTCAGTTTTATTTGTTTTGGTTGCTAGTGATTTTATTCCGTTTTAATCTTGTAGTAAAATGCATTTTGTCTTGTCTTTTTCTTTGGTAATCATGTCTGGTTCTCCACCCATTACTGAAGCGCCTCCATGTTACTTGTTGCACATGCATAAGCTATCATATAAATCTTAACCGCGTTGTTAGTTGTACATTACTTGAGCAGTTACACATCATTTAGTTTGTTTTTACGAGTGCATAAAGCAGCAGCAGCAGTTGTAACATTGTTGCTGCAGTCTGCAGCACTTCCTGCAGGAATGTTATATTTATGCTGAAATAATTGTATAATGTAAAGTCTAAAGGTTTATTTAAAAAAAATGCAATTTGCATGAATCTTTACAATTTATTTGTGGCTAAATTTGTTTTAAAATGGCAGCAAGTTTTGGCCTTGGCATTTCCCAGACTATCCATCAGTTTGTCACATCTATCAAAACTACAGTAATTTGCACTTTTTCCTAACTGAGGTTTGATGTTAATTGTTCTTATCCTTTTCACAGAACTCTGTTGCTAAAAGTCTGAACAATGTATTTTCACTTTGTCCAGCTTCTTGTAAACATGGACTCTAATCATTTCATCTGCAGACTATGGATTGAATTTGTTCTCCAAACTTCACATGCAGATTTTTGCTCTCTAATCCAATGGTGTTGAGGACCACAGATCGAAAACAAGTGAAGCTGATTCTTTTACCATCACTCTGTTTGACACACAGTCTATTCCAGACAAACACCCGACAGACTGAGGCCTATTTAGGTTTGTTTTCATCACAACAGCAGCTGACAATCTCATAAAGCGTACAGGGTCTCTTCCTTTTTAGATTAGGAGAGTTCATGGTGCCGGTGGTGTGTCATTGATATGATGCGATACACCCCAAGGGCCTGGTGAAGTCGAGGAAGGTATTGTCTCTCACTTCCATGTTCCCCCGATGAACTAATGATGACCTCAGGAGTGGGCAGACTTGTGGAGGAGATTATCAAGGATGTGTGTTTCAATTCATGGTCCAAAATAGCTTCTTCCAACAGCGGAAGCACGTAATTGAGCTGCTGGTCAAGTCTTTAGCAGGTGACGGTTTTTAAAATAAGAATTCAGACAAATTAGCTACATCACAATCATGGTGTTGTTTACACCATCAATCCAAGGCTTTTAGAGTTTAATGGGATGAAGCTGCATTCCAAATGAAGGGTTAGTCAAACTTGGACTTTAGATGAGGATGTAGTTTTTATAGGATGCATTTTGGAAGGAAACTGAATGAGTTTATTGAGGGTAAAATATTTTCTTGTAAAACATACTGGTCTTATGTCTGTTTTTACCATTATACATGGAGTCACTTACTTTGAGTTTATGATTGTTGAAGCATTAAAATCATTGCAACTCCAGTTAAAAGTCTTTCAGATGTCAAAAATAAGTCATATAACATAAAAACAAATATAAAAGCCCAAAAAGCAAATGCATGTTTCTTGACATTTTCCTGTTTGGAACGTCGTAACAGCTGTTACAATCCAGTGACGAGATATCCAATCGCAATGAATAAATATAACTGCAGACAAACAAACTGTTGAGACGTGAATAACTAGAAATCGCATTTCCTGCGAAAATGCAGTGTGAATGTTTATATGAAGAACTTGCTGAAAAAGAGTTGAAACGTACTTGAAATGAAGAACAAGCCTAAATTAAAAGAATAAAGCTGAAAGAACACATACTTGCTGAATTTGCTTTAAATGATCAGAAATGAACACAAACAATAGTAATTTAGCTTAAAAAAAAGTGAAATTAGCAAAATAGCTGCTAAAATGGCAGAAAGAAGTTTAAATTACCAGAACCAAGTGGAGAGAGTCCATTTTTTCTGAATTTGGCTGAAAAAGTTTAAATGGGTGCAAAAAAAATGCGGAATTAGCTGAAAAAGCTCAAACTTGAATAAAACAGCTAAATAGCTGAAATAGTTCAAATTTGCTAAAATAAGTTGAAAGGAGCATAACAAGCTGAAATTAGCAAAAAGAAGTTAGAAGAAGCATAAACATGTTGTAGTTAGCAGAAAGAATCTGAAAGGAGCACAAAACAGCCGAAAAAATCAGCTGAAAGTAGCTGCATTTTTTAAAAATGATTTGCTCAAGGAAACTGGAAGAAGCTGAACCAGAACAAAATGTGAAAAGAGCAGTCAAAGGTTGTAAACAGATCTAAAGATCTGAAGGATGTAAAATGAGCTCAATTCATTTTCTATTAAGAAAATGGCAGAAAAGGCTAAATATTTCAAAAAGCTAAAGTTGCACCAGTACTAAAAGTCATAACAGGATTGTCCTGAAAGAGCTGAACGTTTTTATATATGATTTGTTGAAATAGGTTAAAAACTGCGGGATGGGGATCGCGCCAAAAAACGTACAGAAGAAAAATGGCTCTCGGTGGTGTGAATGCTTCATAAGTATTACAATAATGCATGCAGACCATATCTTAGATAATTAAAGACTTACCACAGACTCAAAAAGTCCCTATTTGAATCCAGCTTGAGGGCTGCATTGCATGCTCTGTCCTCTTCACCCCATTTTATTTCTGTCTGCATCCTCACTGCTGACTAATAAAAATAAAAATGCTTCATAAAAAACTTTGTTTTTATAAATGCATGTCCTATAGATGTATTGCCTGATTTGTTTAGTTTTGTGAGTCTCTGGGTAAAGCTGTTGTCTTCCCCAGACACACTTTATCTCACTAATCAATCAGCCTCCAGAGGCCGGCGCTGGACTTTACATTTCAGCCTGTCAAAACACAATTTAACGTACTGCAATTTAGAGTACAGCAAACCTGAAGGGCTGAACTTTTTATGAACTGAAACAGCCTTTAAATTTCTGATTGTGAGCATTTATTCAATTAAAGCTGCAAAAGCTGAGCTCTGAGTGCGGCCCTGAGAGTCCATCCTGTGCTTCTTCCAAAGATCGGCGCTCGGTCAGGGGCCTGAGCTGGAGATAACGCAGACTGAGCTGCTAAATCCCTTAACAGTCGCACTTTGAATCACACGCCTTTTCCACTGTTTAGTGCAAGGATCGCAGGCTTTACATTTGTATCACTGAATCTTGACGAATGCGAAGGGTTTTAAAAATGTTTGAGACATCTGTGATCAGACATGTTGCAGGGTCATCGTGTCTCCGAGGCCCAAACCTCCTCGTTTCCATGTAAGTTTTCAGTTAATTTGTGCCTGCCAGCAGAGGCACAGAGCAGAGCTGAACAGTGGACTGGACAGTCTAAAATCAATCTGAACACCTTTGAACAAATAGTCCACGCTTTTCACAACCACTCGGCCTTCTCTTCCCTTTCATTGTCATCACTCATCCCTCTTTACTTGCTTTCTTTCCAAAGGACAGGGCCACACATATCTGCAGCTGATTGCTGTGACCGCCCCCACCATACAAGACACACACACGCCCCTCAAGCTTCAGATTCCCTTTACCACCAAAAATTGAATGGTAGGCTCAACATTTATGCACAGACCTCTCTTAACTCATTGTAATGAGCACTTTTTCTGACAGCTTTAGTGCACAGGCGTGCAAGGCATGTCATTTGAATGAGTCGACTTGTTGTGTGCATTTGGTCGCTATTCTAGTTTGCCCATCTGGTGGTGATGGACAATTATCATGCCATGATTGATGCCAAATAAGAAGTACTTCATTTCTTTTTAAGGCACAGAGGGAACTCAAAACAACGTGTGGTTTGTGGACACTCACACAAAACCATGTGCTCATCTTTTCTTAATTCCAGCGAGATTTAATGCTGTGGTTTCAACAAGTACTCATTGAAATTTACAGGATGAATGAAAACTTCACCCACTGGTAACATAAATGTTTAAGCCAATATTCATATAATTATTTTGGAATCCGTCTACGCTTATCGCTTTAGGATTAAACTTTTTTTTTTTTTTGTCTTTTTGCAGAAATTAAAACAAGGAAACCGTTTCATATGGATTCAGTAGACATTATCACAAGCACAGTTCAAATATTAAAAATGGTCATTTACACGTATACATATCTACTTTACATGTGCCAAATTTTCTGATAATAGTTCTTGGAGAATCGCCTTATAAATAATAAAATGCTGCTTTATTTTAAACTCTTTAATTTTTTTTTTTTTTTTTTTTTTTTTTCAAATACTGGACTAATAGTGGATTTTTAAAAAGCACCAAAGTCCCCAAAATAAAAAATAAATAAAATAAAATGTGAAAGAATTTTGGAAAACCTGAAAAAGAAAAGTTGCTCAAGACCACTTTAGAGGATTATAAGACATTTTAGAAATGATTAAAAATAGGGATGATTCATTACTTTTTCAAGACCGTGCTCGTGATGGATTAAAGAAGTTTGAGAACATTTGGGAAGTTATATCATGAGCTGAAGCAGTGTCCATGTTTGATTTTTAATTATGTTCATTATGTATAATCCTTTTTCTTAATATTAAACATTATGCTCTTAGCTCAAAGTTCATGCTTTAATCCAGGTTAAAAAAAATCCAACAAAGTTAAGTCAGGTCCTCTGGATGGTTTCAAACATTTCGTTTTTCATCCAAAGGACTTCATCAGTACGAGGAGCCACAACAAACTCAATCCCATAATCAACCAATCAATCAACTTTATTTTCATAGCACATTTTAAAAACCACAAGGTTAGCCAAAATGCTGTACAATAAGACAAAAAGACAAATGAAGACAATAAAAACCTACAAAGCATACACAAAGAAACATAAAAACATACACATACCAGTTTCACAGCAGGCGTGTATTGAGGTGCCATTAAATAAAAGATCATGTGTTAAAAGCCAAAAAATAAACGTGTGTTTTAATAAGAGATTTAAAATCAGGAAGAGAGGAGGCCTGTCTGACACTCAAGGTTAAATTGTTCCACAACCTGGGAGCAACAACAGCAAACACTCTGTCACCTCTGAGCTTCAGTTTAGTTTTAGGGACTGTCAACAGCAACCGATCAGCTGATCTTAGGGATCGGCGAGGGCAGTAAGTCTGAAGCAGCTCAGACAGATATGGTGGGGCGAGGATGTTCAAGCATTTAAAAACAAACAGCAAAAGCTTAAAATTAATTCAGTATTGCACAGGGAGCCAGTGAAGGGACGCCAGGATGGGAGCAATATGCTCGCATCTATGAGCCTGAGCATTTCTCCAAGTCAGGTCTTACTAGGATTGTTTTCACTTTTGCTATTTAGCGAAGTTGATAAAAACTTTTCTGAACAACACTGCTGATCTGTTTTTCAAATTTTAAATCAGACTCAAACTTCACCCCCAGATTGGTGACACAGTCCCTGAGCCAAGATCTACACTGGGAGAGGGTCAGCAACTCAGTCCAAACATCATAACTTCACTCTTGTTCTCATTTAGACTAAGGAAGTTAAGAGAAAACCATGCTTTAATATCATTAAGGCAGTGTGTAAGCAGCACACTCACACAGTGGGACAACCAGTTTGATGGTGATAATGTTGGATTATGTTATAAATATTTTATTTCTATTTTTTATATTTTATAAACTTTTACTATTCTTGAGTTGGAGAAATACACAAGAATTCCATTGAGCTTCTACCAGAACATATATGTGCAAATGGCACTAAATTCTATTCTATTCTATTCTATTCTATTCTAAGAACCATTCTTTCAGTGATTGTACCACGTGTCCGGTTGTCATGAAGCTGCCAACATAAACTTTTCTTTGCTCTGCAAGGATTAAGGAATTACGGGTCATATAATTTTATAAAGTGAAGTAAAGAAATGGGAGCAAATGTCATCTTTGTGACAAGCTGCTTGTCCTAAAAGTCCTAAAGTTTCCAAGTTTAAATTGGTAAATTGCTAATTTGGTTTATCCCTTTAAGAGCGTTTCTACCCATGAATGATAGGTTACATTTAGGTGGTTTAACAAACTATAAACTAGTCCTTTAAAATGTTTCAAATACTGGACTAATATATTTTTAAGCACCAAAGTCCCCAAAATAATAAATAAATAAATAAATAAAATGTGAAGGACTTGAAGAAGTGCTTCAGATGAAGGACGAAATGTCTCAGTAACAAAAGAAACCGTCCAGATGACCTGACTGAACATTGTTGGATTTTTACCTGGATTACTGAGCGTGAACTTTGGAAACAACTGCTACATTTGCACAGTTTTGCATTTGTGCTTTAAAAATATGAAACTTTTTTAAAACAACTAGTGTCCAACTTTTGACAACAAACCAGTGCTCCTGTTTTTCAGCATTGACTTGAGTCTCCACTGTTTGACCAGGCTCTTGTACGAAAACCTGAACCCTTGATCAACACAGCGATGCTGCTTAGTGGCTCAGCATGAGATGCATGATTGACCTAAGATGATTTCTTGTCTTGTTAGAGGAGACATCTCTGCAGACTAATACATGATGGCCGTGGAAATTGATTTTCAGATCCTTATAGAAAATCAGGGATCACTGATTAGTATAAAAATGATTTGAATCAGATGTGGCGTTGCAGAGATCACATCCCTATTCAACAGAGCAAAAACATTCTCCTTTCTCATCAAAATAAGGGAATATGTTTTATGGTATAGTGCTCCATCCTGCAATAAGCACTGAAGACAAGACCCATGTAGCTTCACTGTTATGGGCTGAGGAGGTGCAAAACTGATGGTTTTTATTTTATTTATTTATTTATTTATTTTCAGAAGCAGTTGTCTTCATTACTACAAAAGAATATTAACATATGTAAATTCCAATTAGTGCAATGTATCAAAGCTTTTTGGTACATGGCCAAAAAATTGTCATATTGAAAGTAGTCACCTATCAAAATTTTTAATCCTTGAACACACAATGAACTTTCCAAGCACAGCAGGGAAAAAGGCAATAAATTCAGCAAATCAAAGTGACAGAATGCTTTTTGTCATTAGGGTAAATTATTGTGAGGGGGTTTTAATTTGGGAATTATGATGTAAAACTTTTGTTTTCACCGTAACTATTGTACTTTTGCCTTTCAACTAAAATAAAGTGCATTACAGTATTACCAATTAATTTATTAGTGCTGTACAGTAGTCCCTTGTTTATCGTGGGAGATCCACACCCTTTCTTGAACAAAGTCTAATTTAAAAGTTTGTGGTGCATTTTGTTATGAAACTGGAAAACAAAAATAAAAAATAAAAAAAAAAAGAAAAAGGAAAAGAAAAAAAGGATGCCTGGTTAAATAAAAAATAAAAATATAAACAGGTACTTATTATTGCACAATTAAAAATTAATTTCATCTTCCATTTAGTGTTTAAAAAAATGTCAAGCATGTCTTATCTGCACTAAACGATGCAGGGTGGCCAAGATTATAAACTGCAGTTGAGGACCGCTCAGAATCGCTCAGAGGGCTACAAATGGCCCGTGGGCCTCACTTTGGACACCCTGAACTAGAGCAATAACTCCAAAACAACAAATGTGTGGACAAGAAAAGTCAAAATAAAAAGACGAGTTAAATTGGTTTATCAGCATTATCGTTCCACATAGGACAAGTGTCAGCAATTTCAATAGGTATTGATTGATATCTACAGTAAATTGAAATAATCAGAAACTAAATAGGACAGAAAGTAAAGTGGCTGTGTTTTGCAGCTTTTAGATTCAGCTATCTAAACATTTTTAAATGAATGTTTTTCCTTGTGTGTTTGTGTCTGTGCAGCAGATGGCTGTCCGATTCATGGTCTCTGCTCTCCAGTCTTTCCTTATTAGCCTCACGCAAAGCAAGCATTCCCCTCTTTCCCTCCACCTCCTCATCCCTCCATCTCTAGTGCAACGAAGGGGAAGAGTGAAGCGTTGGTTTTGTTGTGTTCCAGGCTGTGCCCCCTTCAAGCCCTCGTCCTTTCCTCTGCTTCTCCTCTCCGTTGACTAAATCACTTTTCCGGGTTGATACTGCTGAAAACCATATGGAGTGTGACATCACCATGGCAGGAAGCAGCACGAAGGCAATGATACAGCAGTGGAGAGATTGGTCTGTCAGGTCTTTGCAAAGTGAAGTCATCAGAAAAGCACTCTGGGAGGCCCATCGGGAGGGTGAAAGCAGAGAAGACTGATTTTTTTCCTCTTTTTTTTTTTCAGATTTATTCCCACCTGGATAATCAGAGAAGCAAATGAGGGATACACCTTGAAGGGAATTTTGATGTAATCTGTTAACATGTCAGGTCATGGACTGTTGGCCCGTTGGCCTTCGTGTTTTTTGTGTGCAGGTGCAGCTTTGGTGCTTTCATCCAGAAATGCTATAAAAAAATTAAATAAATAAAAATCCCTTCACTGTGAGGTTTAAGATGTTAAAAAAAATTGAAGAAAAAAAAAAACGTGTACAGATCATCTTCCCTCCAGTCCCTGGCACTCTGCTCAGCAGGTTTTCCGTCTGTCACCCCCCCCCCCCCCCCCTTCTTTTGTTCTCTAGGTGAACTTTTGAGCTTTGTTGTGAGATCCTGGTCTCCATACCTGACCCATCCAGTTCCTAATCAGCACATAAAGACCCAGTTAGCCACTCACATGGTCACCTACTCTCACCTTCACACTAACATACCCTTTCTTCAGTGCCAGGAATAAAAAAGGGCATTAGAAAAGAGGTGTTGAAGCAACCATGGTTTCAGAGCTGAGTTCTGCACCCCCTGGCTGCTCCCCATCTCCATCTCCTCCCTGGCTCCTCCAGGGACACAGGGCTTGGCCAGGCACCAGGAACCAGGGAGTCAGGACCAGGCTAAGGAGAAAAGAGGGAACAAAAGAGGGGAGGTAGAATATAACAAAAGAAAAACAAAGCAGACCCAAAGCCAAGTTTTTTTTTTTTTTTTTTTTTTTTTTTTTCCAACACAAACTACAGCATACATATGATCTGGAGTTTTATTTTTGTTTTTAATGACAGAAGAATTCATATTTGCGAAAAACATTTGGACAGTTGTTTGACTTTTCGATTCCATTTCGCTTCAGTTTGTCTATATAGCACCAAATCACAACAGAAGTCGTCTCAGGGCACTGCACATAGTACTGTATGAAGTCAGTTAACATTACAGGTATTTATCTATAAAAAATAAATAAATAAAAATGATCTACGGAGCTAACAGACACTTTTGAGTTTTCATTTCTTTGCAGTCTCCCATCCTAAGCAAGCAGAGAGGCAACAGTGGAAAGGAAAAACTCCTCATGAGGAAAAATAAACCAGGCTCAGGACAAGCGGCCATCTTCTTCAACTGGCGGGGTTTGAGAGGACAGGAAGGAGAAAGCAAACACACATTGACAGGTCCAGGATGGAGGCCATCAAGTTTTCTTTAGGAGGAAAGACAAAAATCACATGTTAGAATAATTACAAATACAAACTATTCATTTATATGTACAGTATTTGTGACTGTTCATTTGATGAAATAAGGTCAATTTGTTCTCCAGTAGTCTAAGGTTATAGCAGAATAGGATAAGGAATAAGTCAGCAAACCAAGCCAACTAACTATTAGGATTTATCAAAAAGGAAAGTCTTGAATCTGTCAGCCTCATGGACAGAAACTGGAAGTTGGTTCCACAAGACAGGAGCCTGAGAACTGAAAGGTCTTCCTCCCATTCTGCTTTTAGAAACTCTAGGACTCTGTCAGGTTTGGGTTTTTGGATTCTTAATAAGCCAGACACAGGAGTACAAAAATAACAGTTTTTATTAATTTGGTTGCTGCTGGAGGAATCAGGATCAGCTGCATGAACAGGTTCTCACCGGCTGAAAGGAGACAGTCACCTGACAGAATGGCAGCAATGACATCACTGGTCCTGGTGCAGAGCAGCTGCAGAGAAAAGCTTCAATAATGTGGTTCAAGGGGCAAATCCAATAACGGGGTCCAGTTGTCATCGCAGGGGTCATGGACAGGAAGGCAGAGGTCCAGATCCACAAATTTAATCCGTGAAGCGTGGTCTTAGTAGGGGAGGCAGGGTACTTTACCGTGGTCAGAGAGTCAGACAAATCCAAGAGGATCAGGCGAGGGGTCAAGGCAATGCAACAAGGCATGAGACAAGCAACTGATGGCTTCAAAATCAGGGACCATAGAAGGTTTAATAATTTGGCACTGGTGGAGAGGGAGAATGCAACTTATAAAGGGTCTAGAGCAGGTGATGAGCTGAACAGGTGAGTGGAATCAGGGCTGACTGCTGTGAGAAACAAAGGAGGCGTGGCTTGGAAGGAGTAGGCTTCAGCTGGAGATGGGTGATAGGCATTACAAAGCAGGGGAAGAGAAACCATGGCAAGAGGGAGTGAGTGTGAGACAGGGGCTGATGGGGGGGGGGGGGGTGTCAGCGACAGAATCGCAATTAAACCTGCAGTTTGAGAGCGAAGTGCTCTGTTAGTAAAATATGGAACAATAAGATCACTAATATAAGATGGAGCTAGGTTGTTGAGGGTTTTGTAGGTTAGAAGTTTGTGAGATGTTTCTTATTTTAGTGATATTATGCAAGTGGAAGAAGGGGATTCTAGTAACGATTTTAATGTGGGGGTTAAAAGACATGTCCTGATCAAAAATAACACCAATATTTTTAACGTTAGAACGGGAGGACAGATTAATGCCATCCAAGGAGGGTGAATGACTGAAAAAAATCATTCCTAAGATGCTCAGGTCCAAAAACTAAAACCTCAATCTTGTCTGTGTTCAAAAGCTGAAAATTTAGGGTCATCCAGGTTTTTATGTCTTTAAGACATGTTTGTAGTAGCTGATTGGATTCATTGGGTTTTATGGACAAATATAATTGTGTGTCATCAGCATAACAATGACATTTTATCCCATGCTGTTTAATAATGTTTAAATCTACCACTTTAATTTGGTATTTTTCAAAAACAACATAAGCTCTGAATTGTTTTTATCTATTAAAATAAAGGGATTTAACTGTATTAATAACAAAAGTATATCTTGGTCAGATGCATACACTTTTGGTATAAAAACATTAGTTTACAACACTAAACATCCTGTGGCTGTGAAGTAAAATTCCTGCCTGTTGACGGTTTATTCAGTACAGTATTTAAATTTTCTGGTGAATTTTGATCAAAAATCACCTACTTTGTTATTTATCTTACACATACACGTCTTTAATCCACTAGACATTTATGTGTTGATGTTTTTACCACCATGTAGTTAAATGCAGACTATTTCAGAGATAGTTTCTTTCTTTTGAACACATCGCAGCTGCTGCTTCATTTAGATTTTATTCCGAGAAGCGTTTTATAAAACATGTACAGGTAAATCTTTCAGTGGTTACAAAATGATTGATTGGTGTTTTAAATCTATGAGGAACGTTTAAAGTTGCTGGCAAGTGTTAAGAAGATAGGTAGCAAATGAAATTAACAAAAAAAACAAACAAACAAAAAAAAAGGTGTTTGGTTAGCATGTGCCAGAAAACTATTTCAGATATTCCATTCTTTAAAGTTTTGATGATGGAGTGAAGACTGGTGTCTGACAAGTCCATGCAAAATCTCACAGGTGTTCCACTGGTTTGACCTCAGGTGACAAGGAAGATCACAAGAAATCACAATAATTATTATTTTTACAATCTGATCATATTATTATGCTAACTCATCACTCAGTGACTGTAAGCCCTATTGTTGGGGGCAAATTTAATTGATAGGAAAAGGAAATATGAAATATAAGCTTGGGAAAACATAAGAACTTTGCATGAATTTGTAATGATTTTTATCCTTAGCACACATGGACCCAACATTGCCAATAAAGGTCAAAGTTTTAAAGGGATAGTATGTATATTTAAAGCCTGAAGTATCAGAGAAGCTATAAGCTATGGGCTAGCCAAATAAAAGTGCCCATTTTATATCAGTTTTGCATGGTTTTAAAACAACTCTTTCTGAAAAACAACATTCTGGTGAGAAAAACATGCCAAGTTAGGCAGTATTAAACCTACTTTTATATGACGTTGTTGTGCTGAGCATAAAATTAAAATAAACCAAAACATTAGCTGATTATCCAGATGGAAATTAATATTAATATGAAAATGTTTAGTATTTGCTATGTGGCACTCTTTCACGTTGGTATATTGCTTATGAGTGAGCTGTTTTGTAAGTTAGAAAAAAAGGAAAAACACTTGTTTGGCTATATTCTAGCCTAGCCTGGACAAAGACTCCACAGACCCTGCTCCATGACATCATGGCTGAGAAGGTACAAACTATTGATAAATATACGGCAGAACATCACTTCAAAAATAGCCCAACTATCCCTTTAGGGGTTTGTCTCCTGTCAACATAGATTAAATAAAAACATCAAACCTTATGTGCACATGAGAACTTGACGTCCTTAGACTTGGCCATTTGCAATAACTGCATTTATTCTCTACACACTGTAAATGCATGACAAATGGTCACATGTCACTTGTAATGTGTTGCTATTTTCCCTGAGATCATGTCCAGTGATATCTCACCATCCACCAAGGATTAAAAAGAAAATGACTACTTGTGGAGAGATGACACTTTGGGTGTGTGCTTGGCTGATCTGTTTAATTTTAGATGTCAACAGCGCTGGTAATAATTCAACATTAGTAAATGGAACGTTTTCTTGTAAGAGTGAGAATAGTTTACTTGGTCACAGTGGTGCCTGCAGAAGACACATCTTACATGTGAGAAGAGCTGGGTGCTAAGTGCTTTATATAAACCTGTTGCTTTCTGTTAACTTAATTCATATATGAATGTTTCTGTTCAGCGTCCTGAGATGACTTCTGTGGTGACTTGGCACTATATAAATAAAGTGAACTGAATTGAATTGCTTCATTAAACATTATAGGACAGGGCTATTCAATTGGTGGTCTATGGGCCATTTCTGGTCCACAAATGACTTCAATCCGGCCCACTTCCTAATTTATTTTTTTGGGGG
>JARVLU010001196.1:28476176-28496432 GCA_031762415.1 Simpsonichthys santanae | reverse complement strand
TTTTTTTTTTTTTTTTTTTTTTTTAATTTACAATAAATTTGAGTTAAAAAAAAAAAAAAACTTCGTCTTTTTTTTAAGTGCTTAAAAGTACAGCTTTTGTAAACCTCACAATTTTGAACATGTATTTTTCCTTCTAAGACATACTTAAGAACAGAAAATGTTGCTATCTTATTTTTTTTTGTAATTAAACAATGAACAACTGTGTTGTAACTTTATGGAATAAATTGAAGTGATCACTGGTTATTGCATGCAACATGCTGCGCCACCTCCTCTCCGGAGCAGCAGGGGGCGCTCTCACTAAAACCCTTCATTAGACTCCGTTAACAATCGCTTTATTTCCCACGTCTTCGGTTCTGTATCCTGTTCTCGAGGAAATGTGTTATTCTGTAGTTAAGTGTAACATGTATTTTTTGTAAATAGTATTAGGGGCTGTGAAGTGTCACTGGACGGATCTGTGTCGATCATTCGTATTTGCAAACAACTTGGCTTTTAGCCGTGAGCACTTACTCGTGAAAACATGGCTCCGACTATTCAGACACAACAAGCTCAACGGGAGGACGGCCACAGGTAACCGTGTCTTAGCGCTCCGTTCTTGTTTGTACTTATACAGTTTATTAAAAACGCAGCTATAATTATTTAGCAAATCTTATTTTAAGTCATCTGTTGCGTGCTTATCAAGAATAGCCCGTTAGCAAACTCGCTAACTCAAAACGCACAATTTTAGCTTAGGCTAATCAATGCTAATACCACTTTGTTTATTCAATCTAGGTTAGTGATTAGATCTTCAAGAGAGATCTGTAAAGCGATTTAAAATGTAAATAATCTAAGCTCACTTTTAAAACCAGTTTCTGTAAATATTTGTAATCGTGCATGATAGAGAGCATATCATCAAAGTGTTTACATTTCGTTGATATGCTGTCAATTTTTATACACAATTATTCTAAGTTAAATTTGTTGTGTTTATTTTATTCGTTAAAAACGTTTAGTTATCAATGTTTTAATGAAGTTTTATAATTTCCTGTAGATAGTACGGATTTTATTACTGTGTTTAAATTAGAATACATGTACGTAAATACAATATTAATTGTATAACTTGTTCACTTGTTTTTTTTATTTTTTTTTTACAATTTTTTATTTTATTCTGCTACTCAACACTAAATGGCATAAACTACAAATAGTTAATTTTATTGGTTTAAACACAGCATCTTGATCGTGTTTTTAATGTATTGGTGTTCAGATGAAAAAGACAAGAACTGTAAACTGAATTATTAGTGTTTTTATATGTGCTGAAGCAGAGATTCATAAAGTTGGGGGCAGATTTCTAATATCAGAAATTGAAATTAAACATACTTTTTTCAACTTAATTGTAACAAGATATAAAACCAGTAGTCACAGATAGATATAAAATACAGTGTATTTGTATTCTCAGTACAGTATATATCTGGATTTGTGTGTGTTTTATAGTCCTAAGTTGCAGGTATTTGCCTATATTTTTAGTCTGGAAAGATGGACACGTAGAGAACCAGAATATAAACTAAAGACATAGCATTCTTTGGAAAAACACATATTGCCTGTCACCTTTCCATCCATCCTCTTTACCTGCTTCTTCTGTTCTGGCTCAGTGATGCTCATGTCCAGATATCACTGTGCGAGAGGCAGGGGACACCCTGGACAAGTCACAAGTCTGTCACAAAGACATATAGAGACAAGACAACCATTCACTCTCTCACTCACACCTAGAGACAATTTAGTTACCAGTCAGGCTAACATGCATGTTTTTGTTCTGTGGGAGGAAACTGGTGTACCCAGAGGAAAACCACACATGCACAGAGAACATGCAAACTCCACTTGGAAAGGACCCAGCCTGGGATTTGTACCAGCCACCTTCTCACTGAGAGGCAACAGCTGTACCAACTGAGCGACCGTGCCAAAGTTTTTAAATTAAGATCATCCTTATGTTGAAAAATAAAGCAGTAGCGATATGAGTTGAGGATGACTCTCAGCTGTTGAGGAAGGTGATGATGGATATTAGCAAAATGTGTTGTAGCTTCTAATTACATCCCCTGACTGTTAGTGATATTTAACACCTTTCTTACCATTAAATCATAATATGACAAGCTTAAGAAGTTGACAAATGGGCCATTAAGAGCTTTTATTTCTTGAAACATTTGTTACTTTTTGGTAGTATTTTTTTGAGAAGGTAATCCATCTAAAAAAATAATTCTTCTCTTCTAGTCGAACGTCTTCTCACAGAACTGTGCCAGAGAGGTAAGTGTATTTATATGTACAGTATTTGCAATCACGTCCTGTGATTTGAGTCTTGTTGTGCATGTGTGAAAATCGCTGCTAATTTCACCCGTTTCCCTAATTTTCTGCTTTTTCTGACAGATCGGGAATTGTTTGTCGAGTGAAGTACTGCAACAGCTTGCCCGACATCCCCTTTGATCCCAAATTCATCACATATCCATTTGACCAGCACAGGTCATTTTACTCCTCTGTTTCTCTTTTATTTCCCTATGATCTAAACCCAAAGATGCATAACATTTGTTGTTCTGTTCTGGCAGGTTTGTACAATATAAAGCCACTTCCCTGGAGAAGCAACACAAACATGAACTCCTGACTGAACCAGATCTTGGAGTGACCATTGACCTCATCAACCCAGACACCTACCGCATAGATCCCAATGGTAAGTTTCTAGTTAAAGGCTCACCCCACATGCTGTTTTTCTAATTTAGCTTTTGATATAGAAATAGAAACATTTGAGTCGCCATCACTTGCGTGAACTCAACCGATACGTAAAAAATTTCAGTCTTTTTGGACCCTGCTGATGAGAAACTGTTGGAGGAGGACATCCAGGCTCCGTCCAGCTCCAAAAGGTAAGGCCAGCAAAAATATGGCTTTATGGTTTTTATATTTATTCATACTTTTTTATTTTTTTATTTTAAGAAACATTGTTTTTTAAATTATTAAGATCCCAACAACATGCCAAAGTGGTGCCGTGGATGAGAAAAACAGAATACATTTCCACAGAGTTCAACAGATATGGTGTCTCTAATGAAAAAGTGGAGGTCAAGTAAGTTTGACTTTCTAACATTAAAAACACTATTGCACATGTGTACATGTATATATTTTGTGTGTGTGTCTATATTGAATGTAATCCTGATTTGGTTTCTATCTAGGATTGGAGTGTCTGTCAAACAGCAGTTTACAGAAGAAGAGATCTACAAGGATAGGGACAGTCAGATTTCTGCCATCGAGAAGACGTTTGAAGACGCACAGAAATCAGTAAGTGAACATATTTTCACACTGCTCGTAATGTAGTTTAACGTTTAATGTGTTTAAAACGCACACGCAAATATAAGTGGAAACAGTTTGACCCTGTTCAAAGGGACTTTCTGGGAATTCCAGGAAATCTTGCATAGGTTTTGCATTAAGTTGTCTCAAGCTGTGGTCTTTTTTTGTGTGTGTGTGTGTTTGTGTGTGTTTGAAGGGCCGTTTGAAATAGCTTGTTGGCACAAAATAATAAAATAAAAAGTAATCTGTTGTTGGTTTGGAACTGCTTTGTAATCATAAGTTTGCTGTTTTATCATTGACAGATCTCACAGCACTACAGTAAACCCAGAGTTACTCCTGTGGAGATCCTGCCTGTGTTCCCTGACTTTAAGGTGGGCCTAAAGAAGGATTTGACATGTACCATAATATTCTGAACATGTGTGCGCACAATTCAGAAAGCTGTTATAAATGATAAAGAATTATAATCTTAATGTGACTGTCATTTAAAGATGCTATTAGGCAAAACCCTCATTTGCAGATTTGAATAATGATTCTTCATGCATTCTATTCTGTTCCCTCAGATGTGGATCAACCCGTGCGCTCAGGTCATCTTCGACTCTGATCCTGCACCTAAAGATATGTCTGCTCTTGCAGGAGTGGAGATGATGTCTCAAGCCATGATCAGGTCTCCACTAAAGAAGAGCTCCGCATTCAAAATCTAAAAAGAGTAATGTACTTCCACAAACATTCATTCATTGTCTGTCTACCACAGAGGAATGATGGACGAGGAGGGAAATCAGTTTGTGGCCTACTTCCTGCCCAATGAAGAAACCCTTCGTAAGCGAAAGAGAGACTTTGAGGAGGGGGTGGATTATATGGCAGAGGATCTGTGAGTGAAAATGTTGTGAACAGAAAAACGCATGACGATTTTTTACACTTCAACAAAAGAACAGCATAAATCTTGATGCTAAACAAAATAAGAAGTCATTTATTCCATTTTTGTGTTTCAGGTATGATTATAAGATTGCAAGAGAGTACAACTGGAATGTCAAAAACAAAGCCAGCAAGGGCTATGAGGAGAACTACTTCTTTATCTTCCGAGATGGAGACGGTGTTTACTACAATGAGCTGGAGACAAGGTCAGGACCATTTATACTTATTTATTTATTTTATTTATTTATTTTGATATAGCAGTCAAAAATGTCACTTTACGAGAAACACAAAATCTGCTTTGATCAGTAAAACATACCGTAATTTCCAGACTATTGAGCGCACCCGAGTATAAGCAGCGCCCACTAAAAAGTAAAATAAACAAGGGTACATATTTAGGCCACGCTTGTACAAAAGCTGCACAGTATCAGATCAGGTCCCTTGGTGGAGCGCTCGTTGTATTTTATATTTATTTTATGTCGACGTGGGGGGGTGGGGGGGGGATGAGACAGTCACGTCTGTGTTGCCCGCCCACTAGCTTAGTGCTTTGTTACGGCCTGTAATTTTTTTTTTTTTTTTTTGGGGGGTGGGGTGTCGTCAGTTACATTTTTGCTAGCACATTTGTATTGGGCCTGCGCTACCATTAATGATGTAGCTTATTTTGAGTGGCTGCAAATACTTTGTTGTGCACAACAGAGAGGGGAGGAGAGAGGTGGGGGGCTTTGTTTTCCCCATCTCCCCACTGTGACCTGTTTGGTAATTTCATTGGCCGATTTTTTTTATTTTTTTTGTGAGTGCCCGGGTGTGACGAGGCTAAATGTTTTGGCTGCAGGTGGCTCGTTAGCCCATCAAAAAAAAAAAAAAAAACATACATTTTAGCCGCAGCTTTGTATAAACCGCGGTGTTCAAAGCGTGTGGGGGGAAAAAAAATAAATAGTGGCTTATAGTCTGGAAATTACGGTAATTGTTTATGGGTAAGTGGGGACGGTTTTATATCTTTTATTCTGACCTTTAGGGTGCGCTTGAGCAAGAGGAGAGCCAAGGCAGGTGCACAGTCCACTACAAACGCTGTGCTGGTGTGTAAGCACAGAGATATGAATGAGAAGGAGCTGGAGGCCCAGGTGAGTGCAAGGATTTAGTTTTTATAAGTTTGTGGTGGAAATGAACTCAACTTGTGGACCGTTTACTGGTCGATATTGTGTTTGTGAAAGCATAAGTTATAATTACACAATGATTATTTTCTTATACAGTACTGTATATCAAAGACACAGTTAATAAGAACATCTTAAAGATTTATAAAATAGTAATAATGTAATACTTATTTTAAAAAAAGTCATTTTTTTTTACCCCATATTCCAGTTGCTTAACAAATAGCAATACACAACAGAAGTCTTGGATTGGGGGGGCTGCAAATCTTCAAAAAAAAAAAAAAGTCCTGTTTGGTCATTACGTACCTGTTTGGGATTTCACTATGTATGTTAGATATAATTACAAAACTTAGCTTAATGTGTTCAAAAGTCTTAGTCTGTAGTTTTGTTCTGATCGCTGATGATTCTGTTTGTTGTGGTTTTCAGGAGGCACGTAAGGCTCAGCTGGAGAACCACGAGCCAGAAGACGAGGAGGAAGACATGGACATGGAGAAAGACATGCAGGATTCTGGTTAGTCTTCTTTTATCATTGCAGCGTGTGACACTTTTTTATTCAACCGTTTGCAGTAATAGCTGGGTTTCCATTTCCAGTTTGCATTTAGAAGATGTGAATAAAGGTGTCTTGATTTGTGAAAGATGGAAATAAAAACAAAACATCTTTCACTTTGTGTTTTTTGCTTGAGGTAGTTTTTGTTTCAAAGTAGATTTAATTTGCATTAGAAAATGGAAACAAGTTTTTACAGATCTGACCTGGCAAAGCTTAAATGACTTAATGACGTGAATCACAAGCTGATTCAGATCACAGCGAACGTACAGGATTGAACGGCGTCGTCCCAGAACTCAACGATCAGCGTAATACCTGAATAAGAACAGTCGCCTTTTCTTCCTGTAAACGTCAGCCATGGTGTTTTAGTCCTGGCTTGTCTCCAGGCAGGTCAACTATTTATTTAAAAAACTTAAAGCCATGAGCAACGACGTCTATGATTTTGTGTTCTTTGAAAAGTTGTTGATTTACAAGTGAAATTTTAACAACTCGCATATTTATCGATTGAAACTGCTGCTGCTTCTCCAGGTGACGAGAAAGAAAAGGGCAGCGGCAGCGAGGCAGAGAACTCCGGCAGCGAGTCTGAGAGGGAAGACGAAGACCAGGAACAAAGTGGCGAGGAGGACGAAGAAGACGAGAACCGAGCGAAGCGGCGCCGCAAGGCAAGCGGCAGCGGTAGCGAAAGCGGCGAGGAGAGGACCCGAGAAATGCGGGACGAGGAAGAGATCTTCGGCAGCGACGACGACGACGAGCCCAAGAATTCGGCCAGGAGCAGCGGGGAGGAGGGCAGCGGCAGCGAAGACGAAGCGGAGAACAGGAGGGGCAGCAGGAGTCGCAGCGCCTCTCCGGCACGCAGCGACCGCAGCAGCGACCACTCAGAGACTCGGGCTCAAAGTGGAAGTGAGCGGGGGTCTGAGTCCAGCGACGCCAGCGACAGCGAATGAGACGTGCGTCCAGCTCAGCGCCTGCGTGTTCAGCTGCAAACATGGCCGTTGTACACTGTCCTCCAGCTGTAGTTTAGTCTGGAGCTGTATCTTCTGAGTGACTGCACACACGCTCACATGGACTCGTCTTTTCAATGCAGCTTTATTTGTAGATTTCAACCACACAGAAGTAGCTGTTTTTACACCACCCCTCTGTGTTGTCTTTATCAGTGCAAGATCATGTGAAGCTGTTCTTTTTTCTTTTTGTTTTTCAAACATAAATAAACTACAGGTCTTGTTTTGATTAAAGAATATTTTTTTCTAACATACATTTACAGTAGGAAAGAGCAGCTGCTCAGGAAATGATCACACTTATAAAATGTTTTTTTTTTTGGTTTAATTTTAGATTAGCTGTAAAAAGTTCAACTACCGGTATTCACTTCTTTAATGAATGACGGCTCAGAATAACATTATTAAGTCGTAAAAATTGACGATGTAGGAGACGGTTTCAGCGAAAAAATGTCAGCTGGTTCTTCAGCCAGTCTTCTGTCAAGTCGTCAACATTTCTTGTTTCGAAGACCTTTTTGAGATAAAGAGACAATGCCACAAATTAAAATACAAATGATGATCAAGATACAATTTCCTAAAGTTGCATATACAGTATTTCAAGTTTTGATTGGATGATGCCATCTCATAACTTCACATTGTGATCACTATGAGTAACTTGCTGCAAAGGGGAAAAAAACTCAATCATAAATTTTTTAACTCCTATTGGAAAAATGTTTTAAATTTCCACTTAAAGGATTTTTTTTCAAAGTGTGTCAAAGATCGAAGGAATCATTTCACCATTTTTTTTTTAGTCAAAAGAATGAAATTGCATTTAATTGAGATCATGCTTCAAAATCCAGATGAACTGGAGGTCCCAGTTTTCCAGTATCTACCTTTGTGAGCTCTGCGGTCTGGACCAGCCGATTCTTGCTGCCTGCATACATCATCTGCTGCTCTGGTTTACATCCTGGTGGAAAGAGACGGACACGTTCTCTGGATTTAACACACCTGAAACACTCTTGAATACCATCATTGCCAATAAGAACAGATTGTGATCAGATACGCCACGCTGACTGACTAACAGCAAACTTGTTGAATTTAAAGCACTTTATTCAAAGCTGAAATAAACATCTAACAAGGTGAAGTCAGGTCGTCTGGACAGATTCTTGTTGAAGTGTTTCATCTTATGCAAAGACTGTCAGTCTGAAGAGCTGCAGGAAAGTCAGTCTTTTAAGTAAACCCATGAAACATTTCAGCAAGAAGAATCTATCCACCTGGATCATTGGGCATGAATCAGGAAACCTAGAAACAGGTTTGCAGAACAAAGATGAAGAACTAGAGGAATTAACATCAGATAGTTGAGTGAAACAGGCATTCTTCAGTTGTTTGAAGAACTGATGCTACAGTTCTTCAAACAACTGAAGAATGCCTATCGAGCACTGGACTGATGGGCAAATGACTGATGAAGTCCTTTGGATGAAGGACAAAAGGTTTCAACAAAACCAACAAAAAAAAAAAGGAAACCGTCCTGATGACCTGACTCAACTTCGTTGGCTTTTTCTACCTGGATTATTGAGCATGAACTTTGATGTTTTGAACCACTTTGGCTATGGCTGCCTCAGAGGAGTCGACGGGAGAGAGGGCGGACTCCAGAAACTATTTTATCTCCATCAAACTGGTTGGCACACACTATGTGAGTGTGCTATTGTAGGACTGAGTTTGTTGTGGCTCCTCGGACTGATGAAGGATGAAATGCTTCAACAACAACAAAAAAAGGAAACCATCCCGAGGACCTGACTTAACTTTTTTTTTTTTTTTTTACCAGGATTATTGAGCATGAACTTTGATGCCTATCACTGCTTCCTTGGTGCAGTATTTGTCTTGACATATTACCAAAGTTGCCACTGTAACCAGAGTCAAACCAAACTGTGATATACCAAACAATGCCGCTCACAATTTAGGCGTGCCAAGCTGAGCTTTGTGTTTGGTGAACGTTTTGGGTCTCAAAGGCTGTAACTACTTACCCATAGGACTGGAGAAGATGAAACAGAGAGGGTAAGACACGCGTCCATCATCATGGATGTATTTGTAGCTGTAGACAATGAATGTACGCTGCTGTCAAGGAAGTTCATCTTTAAGTCAGAGTCAAATCATGTTTTCAGTGTTAAACATTTGAATTTTACTTTAAAGGTCATAACAACAGTTGTGTTCAGACCTCTGAGACTATTTGTGAGGTTTAGGTTTCTTTGGTTTCGCTGTTACTTCAATTTAGTTTCTGCTGTTTTATTTGTTCTGTAATGAACTACTCTTTCCGTCTATGCCTGGGCAGGCCGCTGCTCCCGAGCCTCTCTGGGAAGCAGGCAAAGCAAACAAGTTCAATTGTGCCATTATTTGGACATCGATAGGATATCTGGGCTGGCGCTCTGGAAGCTCATTCCTCAAGTCATCCATTGAAATATCCTGCAGAGCAAATTAGTGCGTTACTTTCAAAGCAGCTAAAATCACTCAAACCCACGTTAAAGATGAACTTGCCTCATATTCCTCCTCAAGGATAACAAGTTGTTTCTCCATGTCTATTTTCACTGGGGGGGGGGGGGGGGGGGGGAAAAATATTTTTTGGCAATTTTCAATTTGAATTTAATTTCAAGTGCTACCAAAATGATAATCATTATACTTACTGAGTATGGCAGCATTGTTGGTTTCTTTCCGAAATCTAAACTTTCTCAGTTTCTCTTTTAGACTTTCATCCACTTCACACACAACCAGGGAGCTTGACTGTCAACATATAAAGTACAAAATCATAGTTTGTCACTAAAAGTAACGCATGTGTCTGTTTTAAAACTAAGCAAACTGGCCTACGGCGTATAACGTAAAATGAATTTAAACCACACAAACTAAACCATCCCGACATGTTAAAAGCAGGAAATGTTTTGCACCAATGTGCAAGAATCTGATTTCCTGTTTGAAACTGCAGAAGTTGGTTGGCGTGTCCCAACGTACGTTTAAGCAAACCCAACAAGCTCATTTACAGAAACGATAAATAAAATGTTGCAGATCTTGGTAGCAATAGAGAACGCTTTAGGATCACAACATCAGCTTCACTCACCATTCTGACAGGACTCTTCTCTACCTTCAGCTTGTTCGGGTGACACTGCCTTGTTGCATCAGCTACTGTCAGGAGATCCTCCTTTAGATGTTAGGTGGAGGGCTGACACATGTGACAGGGTGTCGCAGAGCTGTTTCCTCTTTTCTCTGAAAACAACATTGTAGTTTATGTTAAAAAATGTTAGTGTACCAATTATTGAATGCATTAAAACACATACACTAAACGGATACAAATGCATCAAAGTCCATGCTCAATGATCCAGGTTAAAAAAAAAAAAAATCCAACAAAGTTAAGACAGGTCAGCTGGACGGTTTCTTTGTGTTGAGACGTTTCATCCTTCATCCAAAGGATTTTGTCAGTCTGAGGAGCCACAACAAACTCAGTCCCACAAGAAGCACATTCACTAGTGGGTCAACCAGTTTGATAGTGATAAGATGGTTTCTGGGGCCCGTCCTCTCCTCCGTCAACTCCTCTGAGGCAGTCATAGCCAAAGTGGTTCAAAACATCAAAGTTCATGCTCAGTAATCCAGGTAAAAAAAAAAACAACAACAAAGTTCAGTCAGGTCCAACTGGGTGGTCCACCATGTGATTGTGCTGCTTGTGGGACTGAGTTTGCTGTGACTCCTCGAACTGATGAAGTCCTTTGGATGAAAGACGAAACGTCTCATTGCAAAGAAGCCGTCCAGATGACCTCCGTTGACTTTGTTGGATATAAATACACCTTTAATAAACTTTTTCTGTCACTCTCACTGTGTTTCTTTGGATTAATTTAACTACAGATTGCCCATAAAGAAATAATGAGAAGAAACTTCCAGCTGTGCAAAAATGCCTTTAAATCTTTGACAATTATGACACCATAACATTTGTAATCTTGGTAGTAAAAATACACACATACCGTCAAAAGAAAAAGCGATCAGTCATGCTCACTTCCCATCAAGCTGCAAACTGATAACATCACATCTCCAATATGACTGCAAATAAAAAGGTGACAGACGAGTTTGCAGCTGGAAAGTGACAGACCTCTCATACATTGGGTTTGCTTTGCTACTTGCTATTTTTTCCACAAAAGCTGATCTTCTGTCTCATGTGATAGACGAGTGACAACACACTATAATAACATGTGCTTTACCTTTGTCTCTTTACAGACTATACATGATGTTGTAAAGAAACTTCTCAACGAGAAGTTGTAGTGATATATTGAAACATGCACAAACATCAAATGATAAAATGAATGGATAAATTAATTCAACATATTTCTCTGTCTGTGAGTCCAATTGGAGTAAAAATAAAGCATTGGTTTAAAAAACAAAATCAACAAAGTCCGTTGAGCTTCCTTTGAAAGCATATTGAAACATAGCAAAAGTCTGCTGCCTTTGGACACAATTAGAAAGAGATGAGGGTTGTGTTAAATGAAATGTTTTAGAAGATCAGATCAGCTTTTACTCTGATGTGTTAGAATAGAACTATTGCCTCAAATTTACTGTCAACTAAATGGGGCAAGCTGTTGTAACATATAACCAAACCATGTTCCCTATACAATACAGTACTGTATTAAAGTACTGTATTTGCAGGCACTGCATTCCCTCTAGTCAAAATGGATTTTTGTCATGGTCAAAACTAGCATTAAATGCATCTATAAAAACATTCATACAAGTGAAAATATTAAGGCTTACTTGCTAGGTGACTGGGGAAAGAGTCTGGGCCTCCCTGCTTAAGCAGTTGCTCCAGTGACCCAACTGATGGATAGATGGATGAATGGATGGATGGATGGATGGATGGATGGATGGATGGATGGATGGATGGATGGATGGATGGATGGATGGATGGATGGCTCACATGCCTTTAGTTATATCAGAAAAAACAGAATATTAAAAAAAAGTTTAAATGACCATTCTAACATAGACTGTTGCTTAAAACTGGAAATGTACTTCATTTATCCATAATTAATATTTCAGATTTCTTGATGATGCAACTGATCTCCTTTATATGTATTCTGATAGTATCAAATATTGAAGTGTTTTCTTGTTAGTTGGAATGAACGTCAGAAATTTTACCAGGAAATACATGTACCTGCATTCAGTTATCTTTAATGTAGTCAACATTACCAGTTATAAATTGATCTGTTTTATGTGAGAATGACTTCTGATCAGGTTCTTAATATTATCTTAACTAGAAATATTTGAAATATACTGTATTATTGTTGATGGATATTAGCATTTCTGATGTCCAAAATTTTTTTTAACTTCTAATAATGTGAAAAAGGAATTACGTATGACACTTGTAGTTATTTTTATTATTATTATTCCTATTCTTAAAAATTATGTCAGAAATAATCAATATACAGTACTGTATTTTCATTTAATTATTATATGATACATTTGCTTGCCAGACAACATTGAATGGAACGTCAGTAGAAACTTTACGTACGCGCTGACGTATGTCGTTGTGCCTACGTCTTACGTCAACTCAAAATCGAAGTGGATTTCTCCAGGCGTACACTCCTTATTTTTTGTATTCCACTTAGCATTTTTGTATATACATTCTTTAGAATTTTTTTTTTTATCTTTGAAACAACAGAAGGATATTACTGCACTGGGATATTCTTAAGGATTCCTATGTGTGGAACGAAAATCTACGCTTTTTTTCAGCTAAGCCAACGTAACTGCAGCTGTTAGCTCTTTGCTATCCCTACTCATACTGTCGAGCTAGCTATGCATTAGCATTTTAGCCTAGCTCCCTGAGCCGATACAACTGAGGAAAGGTAAACAAATCTTCCTATTCCGTGCGTTACATCGTCATTTACGAATCTTCATCTTGTGTTTGATCTGTAACTTGCTCTTGATTGTAATTACATTTTGAATGCTCAGCTTTGTCTCGCTAAAACTGGAGCACCAGAACGGAGAAAGAGTAGCGACCGCGTCAACGCAAAACAATACAAATCCTGAATCCCTCTTCAGACTAGGCCGACCGGGGGCTAACTCCAGCTTACAGACACCTAATGCTTAGCTACCGGCTGAAATGTTTGCCTCGTCCAACAACACCTTATTGTCAAACCTTTATAATTTACTCAGCTCTCTGTTTTCTGTCAGCGTTTAGCTTTGCTACAAACCGTAATGGGAGTTGCCAGCTCTGACTTCTATTCAACATTACAGTACTGTATTTTAAAATGCAGATTCATTTTGCTTACCAACTCAAATGCGTGTCTTCTTGAGCAGCTGATAAATAACATTTTTATTTGTCAAAAACACACAGTCTGAATCTTCTTTATTAGATGGCAGGCACATTTTGCTGTTTGCTTTCGTCACAAACGCAGGAGTGAGATTCTTCGTTTTATTTATGCATATTTCTTGTTTTGAACCCACTGAATTCCACACACGTGAAAATTTTGTTGTAAATGTGCAGTGGTTCTTTGAAACTAGTTGATGCATTCATATCATTGTCATTATGAAATCTGTTTGAGCTATCATTTCCATCTGAGATATTCTTTATGCACACTCACTATACTCCCTGTTTGTTTTTCACTCATAGATCTATGTTCCATCCATTACTTGGTAAATTGGTAACACTTTAACACACGTATGGGATAATATCATGAATACCATTTATTTTTATAAATATTAGCTGAGATTTAAAGACCAAGGCAGAGGCATGTAGTGATTCATTTTATTTTTGTTTGTTTGTTGATTTATTAGGGCAAAGATGATGTGATAACGATCATGCCAGAGTGAAAAAGAGCCTTTCCCGTTTTGTGCCATTACCTTCAGCAGTTGACGTATTTGGAGCCTCAAGACGTCATCTCAAAAATCCATACTGAATTCCTGTCACCGCTGCACTTGAATCATGTGAGGGCCCCTCGGTCAAGTCTGAGGGGATCCCAGGACTGTTGGAAAAAATAACCCCGCTGTGCGGGGCAAGACTTTTCCTGTCTGTCTGAAAGAGAACCCTAACCCTCCCTATCCCGCACATTCCTGTTCTCCTTAACAAGGAGACACGCCATGATGTTCCGAGACCAGGTAGGTATCCTCACAGATTGGTTCAAAGGCTGGAATGAGTGTGAACAGACGGTGGCACTCTTGTCCCTCCTGAAGAGGGTGTCCCGCACGCAGGCCCGCTTTCTCCACATATACCTTGAACACTGGCTGGCAGACTGCACAGAGATCCACATCCTTGAAGCTGAGGCCAACAATGCAGGTAAGGCTCACTAATAAATTAGTTTTTTTTAATGGCTATAGATCATGTTATGTGTTTATATAAAAAAAACTACATGTAAAACTTGTATTTGGTAGTGAAATATTAATCTCTGGCTATGTGACGTTTTTCATTGATCATTAGCAACTGTCAGCCAGTGGCATCAAGAGCCTAAAGAGAAAGTGGTGTCCTTGCTGTTATCCCATTTGCCTCTACTGCAACCACGTAATTCTGAGGCCAAATGTGAGTACATGAAGCTGCTGCAGAAGGTGTTGAGTCACACAATTGAGAGCAGCCTCTTTGTGGAAGAAAGCAGACAGTTGCTCTCCTATGCACTCATCCATCCTGCCACAACTCTGGATGACCGGACCTCACTGGCCATGTGGCTAAACCACTTAGAAGAGCACCTTTCAAGTGGCTATGCATCACGGGCACCGTCTAGCCCGTACCATCCATGCCAGGGCTCAGATGAATGGCCGAGCACTGCTGAGGCTCTTGATCCTGGCAATGTTTGGCTCGATAAGTCTCCATCTAGCACATCTTCTGCTGGCCAGAACGGACACATGGCTTTCCCAGGCGGGATGCCCTCACCTATTAACAGCAATAATGCAGGTTTGGACAGATAACCTGGAGGAGTAGCTCATCAATTACAGTTCTTATACCTTTCTCAACTAAAGATTGTTATTCTTGTTACTCATTCATGAATTCTTCTGGTGCCAGGTTTGGTTGGGCAGATGCAGCCTAGCCCGCTGAAGAAGCCCATGTCCATTATTCCTTCAAGTCCTCAGACTTGTGGTTCTGAGTGGATAAACCAGGATGACACAGGGGGGCGACAGAACTTTATTCCAACAGACCACGCGCCTCTTTCACCCCAAAGCAGCATAGCTTCTTCAGGCAGTGAACAGACAGAAGAGCAGGGCTGCTTTCGCAACACCTTCCTGGAGGATGGAAGTGGCATGAAAGGTCAGAGTTCATTACTTAGCTACAGCCAAAGTACTGTACTAACAGCATTAGCCTCTGGTATAAACTTGGGGAATTTTATTGTTTGAACTTAAGTTTCACTTCATCTTAGTAAAAGATGATCGAAAGTAATTCAAGTGAAAGTAGAAAAACGCAGACATTAAAATGTTTTATTTCAGCCATTGCTGGATTCTTTACTGAAGTTTTTTGTAACAGCACTGATAAACAAATGTAAACTTCTCTTTATTTTTTTTTATAATAATGAAGTGAGTTTACGCAATCAAGACAGTGATGCATTAGTCACTACAACATGGTCAGAAACCTTTCAGTTGCCAGCAGATTAACTGTAGTGTTCCAGTTATCTAATAAATTTAAGCAAGTGATGACATTGGCCTCAATTTCTCTTCTTAAAAACACACAACTAAGACAATCACAAAAGGTTAACAATGTTTTTTTCATTACTTTGTTTTCTGTCCCTTTTGTGTTAGATGTTCCTGCGTGGTTAAAGAGTCTTCGGCTTCATAAATATGCATCACTATTCTCGCAGATGAGCTATGAGGAGATGATGATTCTCACAGAGCAGCATCTAGAATCTCAGGTGTGAAAGCCTCTTTCCCTTCACTGGACTCAGGTTTTGATTTCTCCCCAGTTTGTCTCCTACAGCCCTCAGATTTGATGATACATCAACTCTCAATGAGGCATGACATTAAACAATACACCTGCAGTTACAGCAAGCTTGTCACACATAACACAAGTTGTGCATTTTTACTATCCTTTTTGTCTTGTCTTTAATAAAACAAATGGTGATTAGGTTAGTTATTTAGTGACTGGATACATTTTAGTATCCCCTCAAGGAATGACTCTTCAAACCGTCCTGTTGTTTTCCATCCCTGCCTTTTAGAATGTCACTAAAGGAGCACGGCACAAGATTGCCTTGAGCATCCAGAAACTGCGAGAGAGGCAAACTGTTCTCAAGTCTTTAGAAAAGGTAATTCAGATGTTGATGTCATGCCAAAAAAAGAAGCAACACTTATTTATTTTAGTCACTTTCACGCTTGAGTTTTATTTATTTATTTTTTTTCCGTCAGATCATGTGATGCTTGATTTAGCACTGTTGGGAAATTCCCTTTTTGCTAGTTTAAAAAAAACAAAACAAAAAAAACAGCAATGTTGATAGGGGTTCATAGAATTCATTTTAGGTGCTTCATTGCAGCACGTTTGCTTTACTAAATTACCGTCTTTTTCAGACTATAAGGCACACTTAAAATCCTTTAATTTTCTCAAAAATTGACACTGAGCCTTGTATATTAATTCTGGTTGTGCTTATTGACCTCGAACCAATTTTATGTGGTACAGCTGAACAATGTTGAGAGTTATTGTGAATGAGTTGAATAAAGTTGGACTTATGACTGTTTTGTTTTGCTTAATGCGCCTTATAGTCCAAAAAGTACGGTGAATCTTCCAACAGTGAAACGTTCAAAACCTAGGTGTAGTTCTGATGAATTAAACGACACATGACGGTAATGTTGCCTTCTGTTTTTAGGATATTTTGGAAGGTGGAAACCTGCGCAATGCCCTCCAGGAGCTTCAGCAGATCATTATCACACCCATTAAGCCCTACAGTCCACCAAGTGCAGCACAGCCTGCCTCGGATGTCTCAACTTCATCATCAGAAGTCACAAAAACAGGAGCAGATAAAGAGGCGGCATCAGAAGACTTCCAACCCAACAACCAACCCCCCGGTGATGGAGACTCCTCAGTCACACCAGTCTCAGATGGTGACATTGCTGGGCAGTTTACCCGTGTTATGGGTAAAGGTAAGAATGTTACCAAGATAATAAGCATTCTCTGTCTCAGATGAAGACAAACTGCTTATTGATTTAGTGATTGTCTTATAGATATGACTGTAAACATGTAGAACTAAAAAGAGCACGTCTTAAACACAACGACTGACATAATACATTTTAAAGAAAGACCCGATATTCCATTTACAGTCACTTTTTATTGCACAAGGTACAACTATTCAGATGTTTCTCATTTAGTCACATTGGTCTCATTTTCTTTATCTACGTTTATTCCTTCATTTTAATATCAGATGTGTGTTCTGATTTGTGATTGTATATGACTATGGTCTTCTCCTTTTCAGATACAATCATCTTACTGTATATCCATGTCACAACTGTACCAAGTTATTTGCTTTATGAACCCTTGATTTTCTGTTTTAGTGTGCACCCAGCTGCTGGTATCAAGGCCAGATGAGGAAAATATCAACTGTTACCTTCAGCTAATAGAGAAGTGTCTGACACATGAAGTGAGTTTTAATTTGCTGTTGCTCACTGGCTAAATTCAAACATGCATGGTAAATAGTTTTGTGTTTTGCATTTAAATTTGGCCTGGACTTACAGTTATCCTCATTTGAAATACAGTACAGTATATATTTTTTAATTCTCTTAATTTTTAATAATTTACACAGCCTATATGTGAATGATTCAGGATGAATTGACCTGTGTGTTGTGCTTTTATAACTAATCTCGAGTCAAAGCAGCTTGAATCTTGCTCATTACATTAATGATAGGGATGCACAATATTGAATGTTTGGCCGATATCTGATATGCCAATATGTTAAAACTTATTTGGTCGATAACCAATATCAATACCGATAATTTTTCCCTAGACTTACTTACAGAGACTACATAGCTTTATCTCCTGTGGAATTAAATTACTACATTATTCTGCATGGTCTTTGTCAATTTGGCCTGTTACCAGATGCAAATGCCAAAGAGGTCTGAAAATGACGTAACACTTCAACTTGGATTATGTTTAATGTCTAATTTATTCATGATATTGACTCTCAACACGTTGACAACACTGGAACAGTGCACATTTGTTAATTTTCACAAACCTAAACTCAACCTGTTCACAAGCGACAAGTGAAAAGTGCATGAGTAGTGCATTAATAGATATACTTGACTGTTTCTTAAATTAAAAATTACGGTAACTTAAAACAGCACCTTTTATATCGGTGAGTTATTTTGATGGAATGGCCAATGTCTGATATTTAACTTTATTGCTAATATCGGCTGATACTGATACCATGTTGATAATATTCTTCATCCCTAATTAATGAACATATTAGAAATTAGCAATCGAAAAAAATTGCTTTTTAAAGCAGAAATTAAAATATTCTTTTAGAGGCTTCTTTACAAACATTTCATTTGAAAACAGTGTCCTTTTTAAAAAAATATATACGGTATATATATATATATATATATATATATAAATGTATTTTTCTGTCTGCCAGGCTTTCACAGAAACTCATAAGAAAAGGCTGGTCTCTTGGAAGCAGCAGGTCTTCAACCTGCTGCGCCTGTTTCCTCGGAAAGCTATGCCGGACCTGTCAGCATACCGACAGAAAGGGTGAGACTGCCTGCTTTCTCTTCCCTTTCATCTCCAACTTAAGCAGCGCAGATGTCAAATTAACTTCATGCAACCTTTCCTGACTCATCCTTACTGCTGCCTCTTTCATTTTCTCCTCTTTAAATCATCACGTCATTCAAATGAAATTTAGCTTCAGCAGCAGACACTGCTGTTCGAATTCAAGTTTGTATTTATTTTTTTGTGTTTGTGGTTTTTGCTGTTTCAGCTGGAACTATGGGTCGAACTCCCTCCCCACAGCAGGCTCTGTGAGTGGAGGTGTAAGCCGGCGGGGCCAAAGGCAGTTCCAGATGACCCCTCGTGGACCCCCAACTGGGCGCATGTGTCTTACTGGCGGGATTGGGGGAGCATCTCCACGCCACACACTCGCTAGCCCTGCACTGGCAGGCCAGGGTAGACAAGTGAGTATCCGTATCAGTGGAGACATTTTTACTTGTATAACAGGATTTGTAGCTTCATGTAGAGAAACTGAGCAACTCTACGGTGTCAAAAATTAAACCAGTCTAAAGAGTTATTTAATTTAGTTGGTTTTTAATTACTTTAAATTAATAATTTTATATACTGTATTTATATATTAATGAAATCAGTCCATTCTTCCTAATCTAAATTTAAATTGTCGTTTTCTAACAGATATGTCTTCAGAAATAATCACTGTAATTCTGTTCTTTTAGGGAAAAAAAAATGTTTTTTTTTTTTTTTTTTACAATTTTCTCTGCATGCTGACGTAGCGCTGGGAAATCCCTTTGTATAAGGTTTGGCAATTGTGAATATTAGGGGATTCCCATTTAAAATGAAAGCTGGACCACTCTCCTAAAACAAAACTTATTTGTTGCCAGGCCAGGTGATAAACAAACCCCAAACTATTTTGAAGCTTTTGAGATGGAGAATTTGAAAATACAATATAGAAAAAAAACTTATTGTGGCTCATTTTGCCAGCACAGGTCACATTTTAGGGCTGAGAAATTTCAGCACGTGCTTATTTTTGCTCAATTTAACTCAAGGTGTCTGAGTGCCAAACAGACATTTTTTGATACATCAGAGGATTTATTTAAGATGAAAGATTAGTAGCCACTCAGAAAAAAAAAAAAAGTCTATAAAGAGATCTTGTGTTTCTTCTGCAGAACCTGTGGTTTGCCAACCCTGGGGGCAGTAACAGCATGCCAAGTCAGAGTCGCAGCTCAGTGCAGCGGACCCACTCACTCCCTGTCCACACGTCCCCACAAACCATGCTCTTGTTCCAGCAACAAGGTATTCTATGAGCTCTAACTCATTTTTTATCAACATCTAGTCATGTACAGTAGTACCTCGTTTATCGCAGGGGATCCGTGCCCTGAAGCCCTGCGATAAGTGGAAAACCGCAAAGTAGGAATAGTTGTACAATTAGTAGGTAGAAATTTATATTAATACAGTATATATATATGTATATATACTGCTAAAAAAATAAAGGGAACACTCAAATAACACATCCTAGATCTGAATAAAATATTCTCATTTAATACGTTGTTCTGTAAAAAGTTGAATGTGCTGACAACAAAATCACACAAAAATCATCAATGGAAATCAAATGTATTAACCAATGGAGGCCTGGATTTGGAGTCACACACAAAATTAAAGTGGAAAATGCTACAGGCTGATCCAACTTTGATGTAATGTCCTTAAAACAAGTCAAAATGAGGCTCAGTATTGTGTGTGGCCTCCACG